>OZ024800.1:27176665-27624165 GCA_964017045.1 Omphiscola glabra | reverse complement strand
ATGTTCATCTAGTTTAAGGTTATTCTGTCCCTGGCGTATAGCTGTATGGAAGGCTCTTCTCATGAACATCTTAACGAACTTATTTCCAAACACGTATCCTTTAAGAGACTGCACTCTTCAATATAGGCCCTACTCAAAGTTCCCCGTGTGGATGGAAACAAAAAGAAGTTTTTCGTAGTGCGCTCTTTTGAAAAATTATGGAACAGTTTGCCTCAGACTTCAGGGAAATTAAAAATCATTTAAAAAAATCATTTTAGAACATTTAAAGACATTTTATGTAGAGTTTTGACATCAGAGCGCTTTGAGCATGTTAGCATATCATGGACACAAGAGGTATATAAGTAATCAATCATCACAGCTCTGACAACAATCCCACAATCCATTCCTATTCCTTTGTCTTGTAGCTTTCCTCGCATCCCGGTCCCTATCTTCGTCAACGTAAATGGCAACATCCTTAAGTATCCCTTAAACTAAGCAACTCACCTTTACGCTAGTTCCCTTTAATCAACTCTTTTAACATTCCCAACCTTACAGTCATACTTATCAAAACCTTAACAGCATAAAATTAGACACCTAAAATTACTTCGGCCACTTCCTCTTCTTCTTCACCCCCCCTCTTTTTTTTTCATTTACGCCCCTTGCATTATATCCTTCAAAACAAGCCAATATTTTTAGCACACATCCTAAATTACCATCTCTAACTAATTACTACTCGCAAATATCTATTTATATCTCCCTCCTTTTACCTCAACTGCTACCTCACACTTTTCAACATCACCCGCCATTGACCCTACAACATTGACTTGACAGCTGTCGACCGCTCCCATAAACGTAGACTCAAATACACCATCTTCGGACATTAAAACATCCATCATCAACTTGCCATTGACACCACTATAACACCTTTAACACCCATTATCAACATGTCAGTGACACCAACATAACACCTTTGACAACAATCCACAACATGTCATTGAGACTAAACCAAACATTGCGTGACCATTAGCTGACCGTAATTTTTCTCGAAGTACTTCACCAGACACTGATCGCCCCGTCGGCACACTGAACATCCATCACAAATGTTGGCTCTACATGTCAATGACACTATCATAACCCTCTTAACACCCATCATCAACATGTCAATGACACCATTATAACACCTTTGACACCCATCATCAACATGCCAATGACACCACCATAACGCCAGTACCCTATCAACTCGATCCCACCAGACTTCGCCCCCCACTCCTTTCCCTCACATACATCACACCCCCTTCAGCTATCACAAACCCCGTCAAATCAATCTTTCCCCATCGTTATATCTTTCACTCCCCTCCCCACAGGGACCCGAGCCCCAGGACGCCCTATATCTTACAATCTTATAATGCACCCCCATCAGCGATGGCTGCGGGGATAACCGATGCGAACAGCAAACAGCGTACGTCGGAACGGTCGTACGTGCCATCTAATTAGCGTCCAGCATTGTGATAGCTTAAGACCAAGGCTCCCCGGGGGACTCAGATAGAATCTATCGAGTTTACCTTAAGTCATGAACTCTTTAAGACATCAAAGGATTCCGAATAATATTACTCCGTAATGGAATACTTTATTGTCTTTAGAGTGCGTGGAAAAAAAGTGGAGTGGAGTGGGGCGAGGGGGGGGGGGGAGACACTGGTGGAACCTGTAAGAAACGTATGCCCTGAAAATAATTAAATAAACAATTAATTGAACAACTTAAAATGTAAAAGAGGTCGCAGTTAAAAATTAATCATTTCAAAATAAACTATTTTTCGAAATTTTAAACATACTAGATTTAGCCCGCCAAACTTTGGCGATGGTAATGCGTTAACTTCCAATCTACTAATGTTACTTGACAAAATATGAACTCAAATAACGCACATATAAGAACACCCGTCCACACCCCACCCAAACGATACGTCACTGCACACTTTTTATTTCACAACCATGAAATATATTAATTATTCTGATGTCCCAACCACTTTTGAACCGAATATTTTTTTTTTACACCATGCTTAAATTGAGAAGATTTCAATTTCAGAATAAAAAATATTACGCACCAAACGCAGTTACGTTATTTTAAAAAAGTAATATATTATTTGGCGAAGTTATGAGGAATTACATTTTGCGCGCTATTGAACGCATTATTGAACCATACTTTATTTCAAACATATAGAATTATTTGTAATATAATCTCAAAAGCGAACACGCTGAATAGGAAGCAGCCAGAAATGGAAGCAGTAGCAGTCCACGAGTCACACCGGAAGCATAATATATATGAAATATTTTAAATTTTTTATTGAAAATAAAACAAATTTGACACACCACCCCCCCCCCCCCCCCCCAAAAAAAAATAATCTCAACACATAATTTGTTATCAGGCCTTGGGAAATGAATTACTTTAAACTCCGGATTTAAGAAAATGCGGACACGACGACAAATGATCTTGGATCGAAACATATTGATGACAGATCGATTGCGTTTCAAACGTCAGATTGAAAATAAATAGCCATGTTGCAGAGGCGTAGCTAATGGGGGGTAGGGGTACAGATTTCCCCGGGCGCCAGTCTAGTTTGAGGCGCCAATATGTGCTTTGTTGTTATTTTATTAATAGATATAAATGGGTTTGAGAGTTGAAAAAAAGAAAGGAAGGCGCTTCAAAATTAATCTTGTCCCCGGGCGCCAAACTCTCTAGCTACGCCTCTGCCTTGATGTTTAACTTTTGTAAAATTCCTATAATTGATACCATTCTTTTTAAATCTCCTATTGAGGTTGAGAAGATTTGACCTTGACTTCAAGCGTCATTTAACAAATCACTTTGCCTTGTCATTAACTACTCTCCTAACCATCTCCATTGTGTATTTTCCCAACTGTAGCAGAACGGTCGAAGGGCTCACCACCGTAGACAAAGCTAATCCTATGCCGGCCATTTAAGCATCACCCGAGAAGCTTATGTTTGACAGCCGGCGAGCATCTACCAATACAGACGAGCAGACGAGACAAAGAAACGCAACCAGGCAGCGAATATACAAACACCACTAGGGGAAAAAAATTCAAACAAAACGAGATAAAGTGGGGAGGGAAGAGAGACTTAGTTTTTCATAACATGCAATTAGGGCATGAACGATGGAAGAATTGAACAAATAGTCATTGTTGGAACTACATTTCTCAATTATAAGCCCTTATTTAAACTTAAATTTTTTTTTTTAAATAATAAATATATAAATATATATATATTTTTAAAATATTACCAATTCACGAGACAACAGAAATGACAAATATTCTACAACAAGGGGTCTGTAACATACGACACGTGACCCCAACTTGGCACGCAGAGAGATTTTCAATGGCACTCAGAATAACCAAAAAATAAAAAATAAAATTTAAATAAAAATTAAATTTCGATACAAAATGTTTCTAACGAGTTAGAATTCTTGCAAGTTTTGCGGCTGAATTAGTTAGATATACTTCGATGACGCAATAACCCAAAATATCGCCGGGCCCTTTACTACAATATGGTGATGATGATGATTGATTGCTTGTATAGCGCTTGTCTCCAAGATATTCTTGCCTGCTCTGTAGCGCTCTGATATTCGAAAATCTATGTAAAGAAAAATTTCTTTAAATATCTCTTCAATTGTTTTTTGTAATTTCTAAATCCCTTCAAAGATTGAGGCAAACTGTTCTATAATTGCGGCGCAATAGCTTCAAAAGAGCGCACACAGTAAGACTTGTTTCTGCGTCAATCCACACTGGGAACTCTCAATCCACTTTGGGAACTCTCAATCCATACTGGGAACTCTCAATCCACTCTGGGAACTCTCAATCCACACTGGGAACTCTCAATCCACACTGGGAACTCTCAATCCACACTGGGAACTCTCAATCCACACTGGGAACTCTCAATCCACACTGGAACTCTCAATCCACATTGGGAACTCTCAATTCACACTGGAACTCTCAATCCACACTGGGAACTCTCAATCCACACTGGGAACTCTCAATCCACACTGGGAACTCTCAATCCACACTGGGACTCTCAATCCACACTGGGAACTCTCAATCCACACTGGGAACTCTCAATCCACACTGGTACTCTCAATCCACACTGGGAACTCTCAATCCACACTGGGAACTCTCAATCCACACTGGGAACTCTCAATCCACACTGGGACTCTCAATCCACACTGGGAACTCTCAATCCACACTGGGATTCTCAATCCACACTGGGACTCTCAATCCACACTGGGACTCTCAATCCACACTGGGACTCTCAATCCACACTGGGAACTCTCAATCCCCACTGGGAACTCTCAATCCACACTGGGACTCTCAATCCACACTGGGAACTCTCAATCCACACTGGGATCTCTTATGTAGGGACTGTGATGAAGAGCGCGGTTTCTTCAAAACATATTTGAATGTAACTTTTTTTCCTTTCTCTTATTCTAGCAAGTTTATTAAAATGACATTGAGTCTAACAGGAAAATATTTGAGAATATCCAAACCCAGCATAAACTGAAATAAGCAGACGAATTCTAAATGGTGCATTCAATCGATAAGGAATGGCTTAAAGCGTAATAGAATACAAAGGACAAAGAGCAAAGAACAAAGAGCAGACTTTATGTGTTTTTTTTTTAAAAATCCAGTCATGTTTTGAAGCAAGTGTTCTCAAATTAGATGGGCGCATGTGGCCCTCGAATCTCTTTTTGGTGGCCCGCCAATCAAATTAGATAGTAATTGTTGACTACACTTAGTGATGAGTTACATGGTAAAAAATGTCAGCTCTTGGGATAGTGAATGTGTTCTGTGTTAGAGACCGCATGACAGAGACAAAATAAGATAAGAGAGAGAGAGAGAGAGGAGGGAGAGAGAGGGAGAGAGGGTGAGGGAGAGATAGATGGGAGTGGGAGGGAGGGAGAGGGGATGATAGAGAGAGAGAGAGAGAGAGTGAGACAGGGACAGTTATAGACTAAGAGTGAGAGAAAGAGTGCTTTGATCGGTTGTGATCTAAAAGCGCGAGCTGTTGTTGTAGCGTTACATCACTTTATCGTGAACACAAGTCTCATTCTGAAACCAGTCTGTAATGTGGTGCGTTATTTTGTCGTACAGTTGTTGTCTCCTGCTATTTTCAACCAAACATTTAACAGAAACGATGGACGCAGTGGCGTAGTGAGGGGGGCATCATGCCCCGGGCGCTACTCACAAAGGGGCGCCAAATGGTATATTTTACTATAATATTGTATGGTTTTCGAATAGGGGGGTGCTAAAAAGGTATTGGGGGGTGCTAAAAAGGTATTGTGCCCCGGGCGCGAGTTAAGCTCGCTACGCCACTGGATGGACATTCAGGCTTCGATGAGAAAACCAATATTTCAAACTTCTAGGTCATTACCGTGTGGATTATGCAATCTAGAAATGTTCATAAATTAGTTTTTAACAAATAAATTCATTTGCATTCTATCTGATCTTTCAAGACTAGCTTCTAGTATTTATGACTTTTACCACAATGTGAAAAGAAAAAAAAATGTTTTAAATAATCTTCATCGTTATTATTTATTCACTCGTTTCATTAACAGTCCAATGTCAGCGATTGAGCAAGGAATAACAGGTGAAATAAATAATATCGATTTACCTTGTCCAATGAGATCTAGTATTGAAATGTTCATCTCCTAATTTTAAAAAAATAATTTTAAAAACACTTTCTGCCCACGTGATCAAAACAATGACCCTGAATCAGCTTAAATAAAATTAAAAGAGTATTAACCGGCTGTCATGACTTCCCCATGATTAAACGTGTGCGAATTCAAGAGTTTGCTGCTCCTGGTAGTGTTTAAATATGTTTTTAAACGCAGATTTAAACATAAATTTCGGTTGTTCCGTAGTTATCTCTCATTACTTCCTTCTTACTTTTATAAGGCAGCTCGCTTGTTCCACTTCCTGTCCCCTTACTTTCTATCGCCTTCCTAGTCTTGCCCCACGGATCAGCGGGTCTCATTCAGTGGTTGAGATCAAATAATCAAACGAACGAACAACAAAACGACTTTTCGCCGAAAGGTTCATTCAGGTTTTATGTGCTTGTAGCTATCAATACGTTTACTGAATGCATTGCCGTGTGACAGCAGAGTCATTTTGTTTAATGTCATTGTGTTTGCGATGATAGTTTTTTTTTTCAGATGACAGCGGTAGAGTACTGGGATCCCTACTGTATACGTACCCACTTCCGGTTACAAGACTACTGGGATCCCTACAGTACACTTACCCACTTCCGGTTACAAGAGTACTGGAATCCCGACAGTACATTTACTCACTTCTGGTTACAAGAGTACTAGGATCCCTACAGTACTTACCCACTTCCGGTTACAAGAGTACTGGGATCCCTACAGTACACTTACCCACTTCCGGTTACAGGAGTACTGGAATCCCAACAGTACACTTACCCACTTCCGGTTACAAGAGTACTGGGATCCCTACAGTACACTTACCCACTTCCGGTTACAGGAGTACTGGAATCCCAACAGTACACTTACCCACTTCCAGTTACAGGAGTACTGGGATCCCTACAGTACACTTACCCACTTCCGGTTACAGGAGTACTGGAATCCCAACAGTACACTTACCCACTTCCGGTTACAAGAGTACTGGGATCCCTACAGTACACTTACCCACTTCCGGTTACAAGAGTACTGGGATCCCTACAGTACACTTACCCACTTCCGGTTACAAGTGTACTGGGATCCCTACAGTAGCCTGCCTAAATCTCGCTACAAGAGTACCGGAAAACCTAGAGTAGCTTACCCACTTCCGGTTACAAAGAGTACCCGATCCTTACAATAGGATACCCACACACGCTAACAATAGTACTGTCATAAATAGAAGTGATACTTCGCCTTCGAGTACGGTTAGTACAATTACTGCAAACCTCTTGCCAAGAAATATCGACAGCAAATTCTCATCTTCAGTTTGAGCAACACTCCCACCTCGTACACATGTCCAAACATGTCTCCCGTTACCACGCGAGAAAAGAACCGTACACCAAAAAAAAAAAACCAATACCTAAGCCATCCTACCCCACCACATTCCACTTTCTCTTCCATACTTAGCAGATTATGTGCCTGGCGTTGTCTGTTCTCCTGTCCATCTTGTGGCTGAGTTGCCACACTTATCTCATCAATCAATGAGGCAAAGTTACGCCAACGTCTTTTACCTTGCTCTCTCTCTCTCCTCTCTCCATTGTCTTTCCAGCGTATCCACTTATGTATTTCTTTTTGTTAATATTCCTCAACCGTAAAATAAGAGAAAAAAAAAAGGGGGGGGGGGGGACCTAATTTTACCCAGGATCGTGTAATCGACAATGGTATCGTGACACGGTCATATATTCAAGGTTTTTTACACAAGGATTATTAGTCTTGTCGTTTCACAGCACCCCCTCTTGATTTGAAATCATTTTCCGCCACCCCATATCGTTTTCAACAAATACCCCCCCCCCCCCGAAAAGGATAACAAACGTTAATTAAAAATGCAATTGAACCTGGATATCATTAACTTATCCACGGATGAAGTCGTGCAATTTAATGTAAGTCCATAAATCTTGATTTTTTGGCATCGGAGTCGAGACTCAGTTATGGTTGACCATTTCTGACAAGAACGATCCTCTCCCCCAACCCCTTTTAGTTTGTTCACCCCTCCACCCCCCCCACCCCCCCAGTTTCTGGGTGTATGTTTCATTGTTTCACGGTGCGTGGAGACCCTGCGGCCTAACAACAGCTGACGTCTGTACAGAAGTGACACGATATGGGGAAAGATGGCAACGATATATTCAGTCCTGGCTAGGCGCGGCAAGCGCTCGTCTCATCTGGTGCCTATAGTGAGATTTGATGGCCTGAATTTTTGGGGGGGAGTCGTATTATTATTTTTTTTACTTCCTGTGTTTGTGGTAGATAATGGTGTGAGTTCCCGTGACGTATCTTTCCATCGGTTTTTTTTTTTTTACCCACCTGAGAACTCACTAAACAGTCGGTTCCGATATTTATCAAACACGTGAGTACGGACTGCGTCATGGGGTTATAACCGCGAGGGGTTCACGCGCTGACATCTTTTATTTCAACGGAAATGCCGCTCTCAAAATATCACAATTTTATCGCAGTTGACACTTGCGGTGCAAAAGGTCACGGGGGCTTAAGACTACTTTAAGGTCTATAATTTCGAGAACAAAATTTAGAACACACGAATAATTATTTTAACTTTGCTCTTAGCGGAAGCTTCACTCTAAACATATGTGAAAGGAATTAAATCATGGCACCACTGTTTAAAGTGAGAGGAAGCTAAGGACTTTTTTTGTTTGTTAACAATTCTACGTTTACTTCCCCACACACCCTCACCCTCCCCACACCCACAGTCCATCAGGCTTAGAGTACGGGTGCTCGTTTGAATTTCCACAAGACGCCAGTTAATAAAATAATTCATGCAAAATAAAAATCACTATTTCAAGGAAGTCCTTAAATATCTATGATAGGACTTTCGGAGTGGAGTAGTTGCAGGGCCGTCGCGTGGGTCGTGGAACCCCTGAGACCTGGCGGCGGCCTCGGAGATTTAATAATCTTGTAGTAATTATAATTGTTTTCTGAAAATGTTTAGAATCAAAACTTATTTCTAGCTTTTAAGGAGAACAACAACAGTTTGACGACATCAGATGCGTAGATGTCAGAGTAGATGAGCTTCCATCTTGTAGCCGCGGCTTCTTGTAAAACATCTTCAATCTCCATGCATCTTCAACCGCTTAGCTAAGACACCAATCTCTCACCACGGTCGCACTTCCACACCTCGTTTACGATCGTTTGTTTCTTTCTGCCGGCACTTGTCGGTTCTTTTAGTGCCGTTATCTCGCCCGTTCCTCCCGGTGTGCCGCCAATTATCACTCTGTAAGTGCTGACGCATTCATTCGCTTCTAATTTAGATCTGCGTCAAAATAAGCGGCCTTGATTTTAAAAAAAAATAAAAAATTCGGCGCTTCAATTTTGCTTGACACAACGATAACGAACTTTGATGATAGATTTGCTTCACTGCATACACGTCAATCAAATTCATTCGTTTTAAAACCAGATTTTCAGTGTTTTAAGACTAGGTTATCAGTGTTTTAAGACTAGATTATCAGTGTTTTTAGACTAGATTATCAGTGTTTTAAGACTAGATTATCAGCGTTTTAAGACTAGATTATCAGTGTTTTAAGACTAGATTATCAGTGTTTTAAGACTAGATTATCAGTGTTTTAAGACTAGATTATCAGTGTTTTAAGACTAGATTATCAGTGTTTTAAGACTAGATTATCAGTGTTTTAAGACTAGATTATCAGTGTTTTAACAGACAGATTTTCAGTGTAGTAACGAACAGGTTATCAGTCAAAATTTGTTAACTTTGCTGTCATCACCATGGACTAGAGTTGAAGAACAGTTTGAATACACTTATGTTAAAAAGTCAGGGTGTTCACAGACCAAAAGACCCATGAGCGTAGACAAAGGGGGGTGGGCGGTCTACCACGGGTGGCACTTGTTAAGTAGCGGCATTTTCGGTCTTTTTCATGGAGATCATTTTTGTGTTTTCAGGGGGTTGTGATTTTCTTTGATTTATTGTGGTGGGGGGGGGGGGCAAACATCAAAGACAGCCCCAGGTGTCACAAACCCAAGACGGCAATAATGAAACTATCACGACTCGGACAATGCAAAATTTTAATGGTTGCAAGAGTTACTAAGTGATGGTATCATGCGCTGGGATTTGGAACGCCTGAGGCAATAGACGCAAATGTGTCGAGTGTTGTCGCATCAACTGTTCCTTTTGGAAAGCTTGTTCCAGTCCCTGATCGTCATTACAATTGCACCTGGTTTCTTTGGTGTATTAGTGCGTAACAATAGTGCGTAACAATATTGTAAATACTTTAATTAAGTGCTTAATAAGTAAAAATTTCATTTGTTTAAAAACTTTTTTACTACCAGTGTTTGATGAGAGAGTGGCAAGGTATTTTATTGCCTTGAATATAAGATTGTTATTTAGCTAATTATTTTGTGCTTGGATACGAAATAATTGAATTGTGTGGATGTAATATATATATATTGTGTACTGGCACCAACTCTCTTCTCGATTTTCTTGTCGATGCTCCTTCAATTTGCTTTCAAGGACTGTGAAGATGGAGTGTACATACATACCAGATCTGATGGTAGGCTGTTCAATATCGCTCGTCTTCGTGCAAAGACTAAAGTAAAAAGGGTACTAATTCGTGAACTACTGTTCGCTGACGATGCCGCCTTAACATCTCACACAGAAGAAGGTCTTCAGCGGCTAGTAAACCTTCTATCACACGCTTGTAAAGAGTTTGGATTGTTAATTAGTCTACAGAAAACTCATGTCATGATGCAAGAAGCGCCGTCCCCTCCAATTATAACTATTGAGGGCCATAATCTGTCGGTTGTTGAGCATTTCACATACCTTGGATCCAATATTTCTAGTTCTCTCTCCATTGATGAAGAGATAAACATCAGGATCGCTAAAGCAGCAGCAACTATGGCTAAACTGAATAAGCGGGTGTGGAATAATCTCAATCTAACTGAAAAATCAAAGCTAAGTGTCTATCAGGCATGCGTGCTTAGTACGCTACTATATGGCAGTGAAGTGTGGACCACATATACCAGTCTCGAGTGGAAACTCAACAGCTTCCATCAACGATGTCTGCGTCGCATTCTACTCATCCGATGGCAGGACAAGGTGACTAACACAGAGGTATTGGAACGTTCCAAAATGTGTAGCATATTCTCCGCTCTTAGCAAGAAGCGCCTTCGCTGGTTAGGCCATGTATGGAGAATGGAGGAAGGCCGTATTCCAAAGATGCTGTTGTATGGAGAGTTGGCAGAAGGGACAAGACTTATTGGACGGCCTCGCCTGAGATATATGGACGTTTGCAAAAAGAGCATGAAGGAAACGAACATTGAAGTCAACAAATGGGAGATCATTGCCGAACAACGTTCCAGCTGGCGAACGGCAGTGTACGAAGGAGTGAAAAAGGCAGAAGATGTGCGGAACGAAGCCCTTGCAAGAAAAAGAACAGCACGGAAGGCCAAAATTAACCAGGAATCATCATTCTCCTGCGTGAAATGCAGACGAGATTGTCATTCCAAGATTGGCCTAGTGAGCCACTCGTCGAAGTGTAGGACTACAATATAGCTACTCCATCGTCTCGTGAAGACGGAAGGATGCCATACATATATATATATATATATATATATATAAACATATAGTTCACCCAACATTAGTTGTTTAAGAAGTCTGCTGTCTGGTATTTCGCAACGCGCCCCGCCCATGTGGCTTGTCATTTTTTGTTGTTGAATATTTGGATGCTGGGACTTTTCATGCAAACAAGTTTACATAGAGAGGGTAGTTGGAGATGGTTTAGTTGACTAGCTTGTCTGAAATACACTGTCCACATCTCACTAGCGCATTGGAGAGTTGTCAATACGATTGCCCTATATGCACTTTCAGCCTGAGATCCCGTCGCTCCCCCCCCCCACCCCCACACACACAAAGAAGTCTGTGGTGTGCAATATTAGCTTTGGAAATTCGGATGTTGACCTCTTCGCCTATGGTTACTCAACTAGAGAGGTTGCTTCCCAAAAATGTGAATTTTCCCATTGCTTGTAACAACTGTTCCAAAGATGTCGCTGGTCGTGCCAAAGACATGAACTATTTGCTGCATTTTCATTTCCGAAATTGCATTTGTGTCGCGCTCATCAGCGAATTAGACGTCTCGATTAACTTTCGTAATGGCTTTCCGTCTCCCAATATTAAATAGACCTCTGTCATGTACCTTATAGGTATGCCGTCATTATTGTCAAGTAAAACATCATTCATATGTGTTTTTGGGTAAGTAAGATTCAATTATAGAGACGATAAAAATAAACTTAACAACTCCTTGTACCACCATTATATCAAATGTCTTTATAATCCCACAACTATTGTATCGACCAAACGCCTTGTGAGCATGCAAGAAGACATGAGTAAAACATAAGATTGTGTCTACCTCATATGTGAAGTCTGGACCTGGTGGATCGCGAAAACGTTTCATTTAAAACGAACCAAATGATCGAAAAGCAGATGCAGTGTCGTGGAAGGCATAAACAGCACAGGGAGACAAAACAAAACAAACAAACATCAACACTGCTGGTTAGCCACTGCATCCTTGTCTATTTCCAGTCGTCGAAATAGGCAAAGGCGATAGAATGAGGCAACTCTCCCGCCCTTGAATCAACATAAAGATGATGCCACGGCTATCACCTCTGCTACCCTATGTGGGATCCACTTTGTTCACCTCGTTGGGGATGTAAGTTAGAAAAGTGCCTCAAACACAACATACCGTATCCGGCAAAAACCATCTCGATGGTGTCGAAGCACTAGGAAAATCAATACAACAAACACTAAATTTTTGGTGCCAGTATCAACTCATATGTTCTGCTGAATTGAGTAATTCGTCAAATTCTGAAACACGCTGTAATACGTCGTACAATTCTTAATATCACTGAATGAACTCAAGTCCTTTTCATAATAATTATAACTTTAATAACTAATTCTATATACAGGCTGCAACTTCAATAAACACATGCATATAGCGCAGTTCGCTATAAGACTTAAATGAACTGTCACACAACAAGTTAACCTTAATCTGTCACATGACAATATTATTTATTCCCTCTGCACGATGGCGTAGGGATTCGATACTAATGAATTACATCACGAGAAAAAGCAGGACCTAGTTTTTCATAGCGGAGGGAGAACTCACGATTTTCTCGGTAGTAGAAGGTGTACAATTTATCTGTGTGGATGTCGGACATGTTGGATTTTACTATTGTATTAATTTAGGAAGGAATAGTATTCAGAGTGTGTATTATATTCTTTACATCTTTACATGTAACTATTTATGTTACAAGGATGTACCAAGGTCGAGGATCTATTTGTATTAATTAACATTTCATAGAAGTACTGTGTAATTTATACAATCGGAGTATATTGATCACGTGAAAAGAAATATAAGTGAGGTTAAGTTAAGGAATGAATCGTGACAGCTGCAGAGCATCCATCATATCACAAGCATTAGTTAATGTTGTAACATTATAACATCAGAAGTATTACATATGTTACATCCGTTACCGAAGCACATCCTACTTCCACAAAGTTCCACTCAATACTGCTGCACAACTAAAACTTACGTCACAGTACAGTCTAGACAATACGTCACAATCAGCATAAAATACGTCACTAAGTCAAGCGCGGGAAGAGGGTTCACTGACAAATTCAAACTCTCCGACACACCACGCGTAATAAACATGACATTCAGTCACAACAATTAATAATGAACTCCCATACTCTACAGCCTGGAATGTGCGACCTTTTATGGATGACCTCAAAGCAAATAGACCAGAACGGCGAAAAGCAACTTTTGCCCAAGGAGCTCACAAGATATACTATCGACATAACAGCGCTGTCTGGCACACGCCTAACCGGAAAAAAATTCAACTCACGGAGCTTGAAGGCTGAAACGGCAGCTTCTGAAATTTTACCGCAGCTATAACAAATGGAGAGAAGCTGACGTTCTTCTTCTTCTGTATCTTGAGGAACCTCGATTAATGAATTGATCATTCTGACTCCTATTTATGTAGAGGGGATTCGTGATGTTTCTGTGCCTGGTATTGAATAGGATATTTCACTGGTTGCAAGGACTAGTCAGCGAGGGTACTGAATTTGGCAACAACACAATCATTGCTCGTAGACTCTCAAAGTTACAGGAGGGCACCAACGACCGCTTGATGACAGTATGGCTCGCTCTGTTCGAACATAAAGGAGCCACAGTCATAAGTGCTTATGCTCAACGATGACAAATTATGAGAAGACTTAAAACATATTGAATGAAGAACTAGACCATGTCATCTCAAATCTTTCAAATCAGGGAGGCTCATTATCCGAAATACCTTGAAAATCAGGGCTATGCTGATGCTAAGCGTTTCTTCGATGCCATAAAAGAAGTCTATATGAACTATAGTCCGCACGCTGCTTGCCATTAACATTGATGCATCTCATATACAGACAGACCAGAGTCAGATTTTAAAAATTCTTGCACTTACTTTTTGCACTCACTATTTTGTATGCCATGACTATCACCAATGAGTGTCACAGTTGACCTCGTACACTAACGACCCAGGCGGAACAGGAAGTACCTAAATTATCCCCCCTCCCCGTTTCACTCCCAGCAAACATTTCTCTCCCTTTGTGTACCGGGTCAGTTTGCTCTGCTATGACCTCCCAGTCTGAGGGTCAGTGTCTAAGCACGGCGCTCGCAGACCTAATCAATCTAATGGGGGGATCGGCTTGGACGAGGGATTTTTTTCAGGAATACTGGCCCTCACGGGGTTTGACACGGGACGTCAAGCTGACCATGACGAATGGTCCGACATACCTAGTTAACAACGGGACGACGGACCGAATAACTGGAAAACTGATGAGCGTTTCAGTATTCCTTAGCTTATTTGTCCCCATCCCCACTATTTTCAGTATATACTTTGATCCTTGAGGGGATTCTTAACCAAGAGTGTCCACACCCCAGGGGTGTGGGGGCGGTGTTAGTTTATATATATATATATATATGCCTGTGGTTTGAATCTTTAAATCTTAAGTCTGCAAAACTTTCAAAAACCATTTTAGAGACAATCGAACCAGGTGTTAAGGATTCAAGAAATCTGTCTTGCAGGAGCAATGAAAAAACACAAAAAAAAAACAACGAAATATTTTAATAGAACAGGCTCTTCACTAACATTCATCCAGGAGACACTAGCAGTAGATTAGGACGTCATGAAGAGGTCACGCTCTATGAGAGATCTATTGACTCACGGTTTGAGAGCTATGTAGATAAAAGAGGTCACGCTCTATGAGAGATCTATTGACTCAAGGCTTGAGAGATATGTAAATAAAAGCAGAGCCGATCTTGAGAAATAAATGATCATACTCATAAGTAAATAGAATTTTTGATCACCGTCTCTAAAAAAAGGTCCCTGGATATTACAGATCTCTTGATAACTCTAACCACAGCATGTAGCTCACCCTTTCCCCACCTTCTCACCAGTTATGTACTCGTATGGAACGAAAGTACCCTTCCCGGGGGCCACACTTTGACCACTTCCTATGTGTTAAAACCACATCAGTCGCCCCGGTGTAAACACGCTTTGAAACTCGACCCTCTGTCTTAAAGGTATTTGCTTAGTGTTAGGCTGACCCTTGACGTTTGACCTATACCCACGACCATCCCAAGTACGTTGCCGGGGTTCCCAAGACCATCCTACGGATTCAAAGCCTACGGGCCGTTTTAAAATTTATCACGCGCACATGGAGAGTTGACCCACAGCCGTGCCACCCGAGCTGGTCCCATATTTTGTCTCCCCCCCCCCTACACCCCGCAATCCTACGAAAAAAACTCTTCAGTTGGTCGATAATGTTACCCCTTAATATATAGAAAAAGTGCCGCCCTGAACAGACCAACCCCACCGCCCCCCTAATCCTACGATGGGAGCACGCCGTGACTACCCCCATAATCCTACGATGGGGAGCACGCCGTGACCGCCCCCACTCCCTAATCCTACGATGTGGAGCAGGCCATGGAGTTCATTTTGTAGGCGTGCAAGACCCTCTTTTGTTTTTCTAAAAAGATCATTTTTGAAATTTTTAACTAGAGCACAACAATCTCTAACCCATTATAAAAAGATAAATGAAAAAATAAAAACACACAAAAACCCAACTGTTTACTAAATTGTTGGCTCCATTCTTAAAGAAGGCAACAGCGAGATGAGGCGAGGTTGTGGGGGGGGGGGAATATAAATACTCCCTGTTGACGATCTCTCAGAGCCCAGAGATTCTGAGAGATATCACAGAATCAAAACAATGCGTCTGTCAATGTGTCAGCGTGTCTGTCAAAGCTGTACCTCACATCTTGGATGACGGTGCAAAGGGAAGTGCATGTAGTGTTTGTGTGTGGGGTGGGGGGGGGGGTTGAAGCGTGGAAATACAAGAATTGTGACACCAACGTTTTGAGAGATTTTATCATAAGACGTAATCAGAATGTGTGTGGTTAAAAGGTCATGGTCTCCGTTGTTCCCCTGATAGAAAACCAAAGCAGTTTCTTGCCGATGCCTCACTTGCACCCGGCTAATATAAAACTTCTACCGTACGACTTTCCATTGCGCGTGTTAAGTTTGAAAATTGCTTTTGAAAGCTATTCATGAAATGTACGTATAAAAGTAATTGATAGATTTTACCTATGAAAGTGACTGATGAAAGTCACTAATGAGATTTTCTAATGAAATTTACTTATGAAAGTTACTTTTTAAAGTTACTTTGACGTACATTAAAAGAAATAACACTCGTGTGACATGTAGGGGTCAAACTCATCCCCGACACATATTGACTCAATAGGAGAGTACCTCCTCAACGAGTAGCCATTTGGTCCATTGGTCAGGATCATTGGCCTGTGGTCAAAAACTTTCAAAATAGAATTTAAAAAAATAAAAATAAGTATAAGCGAACGACTTAAGTATATCACAAATCATACTTCTCTAGGTATTTATTTATTGATGTAACGCTCTGTTCAATACACACTGTTCAATACACACTGTTCAATACACACTGTTCAATACACACTGTTCAATACACATTGTTCGAAATAATATTTGCGTTATTTGAAAGCATGTTTTTTCAAGTAACTTTAGTAGATGGGAAGTTCACGCATGGCCGCCACCATTGTTTAGTAGATAGGAAGTTTAAGCATGGCCGCCATCATTGTTTAGTATGGGAAGTTCACGCATGGCCGCCACCATTGTTTAGTATGGGAAGTTCACGCATGGCCGCCACCATTGTTTAGTATGGGAAGTTCACGCATGGCCGCCACCATTGTTTAGTATGGGAAGTTCACGCATGGCCGCCACCATTGTTTAGTAGATGGGAAGTTGAAGCATGGCCGCCATCATTGTTTAGTATGGGAAGTTCACGCATGGCCGCCACCATTGTTTAGTAGATGGGAAGTTCACGCATGGCCGCCATCATTGTTTAGTAGATGGGAAGTTCACGCATGGCCGCTACCATTGTTTAGTTGATAGGAAGTTCAAGCATGGCCGCCACCATTGTTTAGTAGATGGGAAGTTCACGCATGGCCGCCACCACTGTTTAGTCGATGGGGAAGTTCACGCCCATCTAGAGCTATTGTTTTGCTGGTCATTTTTTCAAGTTAGCATTTTTTTAATCTTAGAAAATGTCATTGATAAAAGAGATCTGAGTGGTTGTAGTGTCATTGATGAAAGAGATTTGGGTGGTTGTAGTG
Organism: Omphiscola glabra; assembly: GCA_964017045.1. NCBI lineage: Eukaryota > Metazoa > Mollusca > Gastropoda > Lymnaeidae > Omphiscola > Omphiscola glabra. The sequence continues at coordinate 27,606,752 of OZ024800.1, read as the reverse complement.
TCATTGCTAGCCCCATTGTAATACTCGCTTCCTACTCCGGCAATAATAGATTCGGAACTGCCAACGCGTCGTCCAAATGTTACGCCCTACATCTGCAAGTGGTTCTGCAACAGCGGTCCTCAAAATATTTCGTAGTACAAACCGACAGTTTTTACGCCTATTGTTTAGCGACGGAACTACAAGGTGGCGAGTGTTCTGTTTGCGGGCCACAGATTGAGAAACAGTTCTTCAAGTCGATCTGGAATTCACGGCTTACAACCACGGCCTCGCAATTCTATGTTATTTCATCTCTTGGCTCATGTGTCCGTTGGCCCTGTTTCCATTTAGTCTGCTTTACTCTACGCCTCTGACTTTCTGGCACTATTTTGTGTTTTATTTATTTTATATTTTTTTTTCTTCTTCTTATTTTCATTTTTATCAATTTATTGTTTATTAAAATATGTTCGCGCGACCTTAAAAGAGATTATTAACCTTTTCGTTCTATGAAATATAACCTTACGTTGCAACCGTTTCATTTATGTGCAATCAAGACATGTTGCCGAGGGTTGAAAAAAAAGTGTGTGTTGGGGAGGGGGGAGGGAATGAGAGTGGGGAATGACGAATATATCTTTTATGATGTTTTATCATGCAAACCGCTTATGAACAACAACAACAAAATAAAGACACTTTAAAAACGCAATGCATACTATTTCATTGTGTTTCCTGTACATTTTTTAAATTTCTTTTTTAAAAACTTTTTTTTTACATATTATTTTTTTCCGTGTTTTCTCCGGATTGTATGAAGTGAAATGTGTGGCGAGAATAGGGACCATGATTATTTTTAAAAGAAATATCATGAACTCATATTTGTTACTACTTTAAATCTTAAACGTTTAGGGTTATAATAATACCTTTCTTCATTGATGTTAACTTTTGTCATTTATGTCTAATCTGGGTGGGGGTATGAGTTGGGGTGGAGTAGAGCCTCAAATAACACTGACGTCACAATGAAAATATAAAATGGTGCCTGTAACGCCCCTGATAGATGTATCATCCACACTGGATATTTTATCCATATGGTCTTTGGGCTCAAGCTTGCGTGTATATGTGTGTGGGTGTGGATACATATTTAATGAACGATATTCTAAATGTCACGTTAATGCTAAGGTAGTGATAATCATGCCATTGCCATGTCGCCTTGTCTTGCATTCAACGAATCATCCAATTAATCATCTCCACTCCACAGCTCTGTGCCGTGTAGGGTTTATTTACTCGCCGTGTCGTCGGTATTTGCCGGTGTCAGACCATTACTTACCGAACCTCTAGCCCGAAGCAGAGCTGTCGTCTCGGAGAGCCGATCTCACTAGACACTGGGATTTCCCCCCCCCCCCTTATGTCCTCAGCGAAGTGCTCCATGGATGCACGTGCGGCTATTGACGCTGGCTACAGATCATCTCCTTAAGTAACATTGTGCGCGTGCCTTTTGCCGCACTTCAGGATGCCAAGGAGACGATTCAGAGATTAGAACAATACAGAAATTAGTAGAACAAAGTAAGGTTAAACCTGATAAAAGGAACGCAACAAGACAACGAACGTGTCGGCAGGAAGCCTTCATCAGCGAACAAACACAAAAAACGAATAAAATGAAAATGTATCAAAAATATATTATAGCACTTAGCTCAGAAGTAGTATACAAGAGGGCAGCAAAGGATTAGTGCTATTTAGCCTTTAGGGGCAAATAAAGACTAATATAGCCATCATTACATCAATGACTAATAAATAATCATATATTATAATTTCTTAAGAATAAATTTGTTGACTGAATCCATTGGCGTCCCCTGATTTTAAAATATGTATTATTGTTTCGAGATGCTGACGGATTCTGAGCTCGGCTTCATCTTATAGAATGGAAAAATTATTGAAAAAAAAAACAAAAAACGAAATACCTAGTTTTAAAATTGTTGCGACTTCTAGCGTGACTGAGTTTTGATTCAGCTTTTCGAAGCAATCACCTCCCACTGGGGTTTCCGTTACTGATTTATTGCTCAGGATTTTATAAACGAAACAAAAATAAAAATAGCATTAGCATCTAAGTGTTACCCCATGACCCCAATAGTCGTAGCATCCAGGTGTATCCCATGACGCAAATTTTCAGCGCATCTAAGTGTAAACATGACTCAAACAGTATTTTCATCTAAGTGATATCCATGACCCATATAGTCGTAGCATCTAAGGGATATACATGATCCTAATAGTCGTAGCATCTAAGTAATATCCATGATTCAAATAGTTTTAACATCTAAGGGAAATCCATGACCCGAATAGTTGTAGCAACAAAATGATATCCATGATCCAAATAGTCTCAGCATGCTAGTGATATCTATGATCCAAATAGTCGTAGCCTCTAAGTCATATCCATGATTCAAATAGTCTTAGCTTCGAAGTGGTATCCATCTTCCAAATAGCCGTAGCATTTAAGTGATATCCATGATCCAAATAGTCTTAGCATCTACGTGATATCCTTGATCGAAAAAGTCTTAGGATCTAAGTAATACCCTTGGCGCAAATAACGCTTTAGTTCAGACTGAGATTTCAGTTTTGCGAAACGGAACTTCGCCCTGCCCTCCGTCATGGATGGTTGAGTCTAAATTATATCCGTTGCCGGATAAGTCACCTGAATTTTATAATTTTAAAAAAAAACGCGAACTTTTTTTTGGTAGGCACCACGCCACGTCGCCGCATCATAAATAAAACACTCGAAAAGGTCCACAGAGTCAGCGATCGTACGTAAATCATGAACGCTGCCTGGGAGATGGGCTGATTGCTCAAGTGACGGCACTATACTCCCCCGCCAACAGTTCTCCATGCAAAAGAGGAAGTAAATCTTGTGAGTACAACTAAAAGTAAGGAAAGGGAGGGGGGTGATCAGGCAAGCATCGTCACCCCCCCACCCCCCCCCCCCCCCCCGAGAGTGGTAGATATCATGCAATAATTTTTAAGGGGAGCATTGAAGGCGCTGAAGTTTAATACCATCTAATTTCTTATGAAAAGTGAAAATTATCAGACCAAAACTTTACCACTAAAGGAATGACGGCTATATTTTTTATATTTTTTCTTGTAGTAGAGTGAGTAGAGCAACTTGCAAATATACAAATTTAAACACCTTTTTTTACAAAAAATGTGTTAAAAATTCGTTAAAACTAAAGTTAAAATCTACCAGGGGAGGGGGGCATCATTTAAGTCCCACAAAAACTCATACTGGTAATTTTATTTGACGTGTGTCTGTGTGTGTGTGTATGTGTGTGTGTGTGTGAGGATGGGGCAAAACATAGGTACATGACGTTTTGTAAGTTTGGTCTCATTCGATCTTGATGCTGTTACCTTCGTTAAAACTGTTGCTGCTGTCATCACCGGAGCCCTCGCTAACTACCAGAGCATTCCTAACGGCGGAGGGATACGCTGTGATGTCCGCCATTAATCACCGTGTGACAGTAACGAGGTGAGCACAAACACACTTGTCAGTCCGCTGGTGCACGCACTACTTTTGTGTCGACGACTGAAATAATTTAAAGGCGCTGCTCTGGAGTTGGCGGACATTAATCCAGCAATTAAAACATTGCGTTTGAAATCTCAGAACAGCCTTGCTGTTCAAATTATTCCTCAACTAGCGTGGTAAAGGTTGGGGGGGGGGGGGGGCAGAGTTTACGAAATTTTTCTTTTTTTTCTTTTTTTACTAAAAGTCGGCATTTTTGAACAACTGTAATGTTTTTCGTTGAAAAGGTTTGTGGGATGAGGTGGCCTATCTTGGGCACTGCTAGCCTGGCAACGCCACTGGATTCATCGCAATAAGGCACGAAGGTGCCTACAAAGAATATTTACCAGAGGTGTAACGGAATTGGGAAGACATCTTTTGCCCCCACCTGGGAAACATTTAGCAAAACTGTTAATGGCATTCCGAAAGATAGTGTAGTAGACTACAGTGTAGCTATCCGTTGATGGCTCTGATAGAGATAGTGTAGTAGACTACAGTGTAGCTGTCCGTTGATGGCTCTGATAGAGATAGTGTAGTAGACTACAGTGTAGCTGTCCGTTGATGGCTCTGATAGAGATAGTGTAGTAGACTACAGTGTAGCTGTCCGTTGATGGCTCTGATAGAGATAGTGTAGTAGACTACAGTGTAGCTATCCGTTGATTGCTCTGATAGAGATAGTGTAGTAGACTACAGTGTAGCTGTCCGTTGATGGCTCTGATAGAGATAGTGTAGTAGACTACAGTATAGCTATCCGTTGATGGCTCTGATAGAGATAGTGTAGTAGACTACAGTATAGCTATCCGTTGATGGCTCTGATAGAGATAGTGTAGTAGACTACAGTATAGCTATCCGTTGATGGCTCGGATAGAGATAGTGTAGTAGACTAAAGTGTATAGCTATCCGTTGATGGCTCTGATAGAGATAGTGTAGTAGACTACAGTGTAGCTATCCGTTGATGGCTCTGATAGAGATAGTGTAGTAGACTACAATGTAGCTATCCGTTGATGGCTCTGATAGAGATTGTGTAATAGACTAAAGTGTAGCTATCCGTTGATGGCTCTGATAGAGATTGTGTAGTAGACTAAAGTGTATAGCTATGGGCTGATTTCCCAGATAAAGATGGTGTAGGAGACTCCAGTGTAACTATGGGTATATGCCCCCGATAGAGGATGTTCTTTGCCTCTTGAGTTTCCCACCAGGTCAGTTTCCTTGTTACGCCAATGGTAATACTTTGCCCTTACTTGGACTTTGCCTAAAGCGAAAGAGAATAAATGTATGAATTTAAAACAAATCAACCCATGGCTGTACTGATTAGGAGTCTGATCCCTATTCAGATTTTTCGAAGGCATCCAAACAGAAAATTTGCCTGAGTTTTCATTCCCGTTTTAAAAATAAAATCAATCTAAGAAGTTACATACACATCTTTATGAGTTATTAACAGAAGCTAAATCAGGGGTTCTAAACCAGTGGTACACGAACCGGCTTTGGTGTGAAAGGCAGCCTTGGGGCAGCGTGGGGTGGTGCACGAATACCCAGAAAATGTGGGCATTTGTTGGAGTTTATTTTTGATCGTTGGGCATTCAGGAATTGCTTTGAACTCAATAGGTAGGGGGTGGGGGTTGCGGAAATGCATACAAGATTGAGAACCACTGATATACAGAATTATTTACTCGTAAAATAAAAATCTGATTTATGTCTTAGCGATTAGATTCAGAAAAAACTTTGCGAAATCTCCAAATCCTGAATACTATCGATAGTCAATCTTCATTAACTAGAGTCATTGTATCGTCAGGGTGGGTAGTCGGAGAATCCAAAAGAGCAATGTGTTTCGATACAAACGTAGTACTGAACCTCGAGTCGACAATTTCTGACGATGGTCGGACAACTTGGACTGGTTACGAAAATCCCTGGCACTGAGCGGACTGATGACTGGAACTTGCCACTCATGAACTCCCAGATGCGGACATGTGTCCTGTTCATATTTTTACATCCCCTTCTCGTGAATCCCCCCATGCCATTGATTTTGACAGCCTTACGTAAGCTCCATTAGAGAAATAGGTTTCTTCTTGACCCCCGCTCTCGCTGGAAGCCGCGAGGTTACTCGGGAATTGACCAATTTTTAGTGTGAGGCCAGCCGATAAATTGCAGTAGTAACATTTTTTTTCTTCATATTATACGTCATTTTCTTTCTTCAGAGAAAGATGAACTGGAAATAGAGGCTGGTTCAGCCCCTCACTTGTGTCCATTGTTATACATGGTTTTATTTGGTGTTCGTTGCTGTTTATAATATTGCTTGCTCTTTCTTTTTACTTTTGCCTTGTCTTTTGTAAAAATAAAAAACCCATAAAAATTGAAGTCACAATTGTTCTAGACATAAAATTACCAATGCTTCGGACTCTTAGGATGTCTTATAAGCCAACTGGACAAAACTGCTCTGATACAAATATATTGCCCCAATGAACCTTGACAAAGATGTTTACAGCTAATAAAAGATGGCGAAGAGATCCCCCCCCCCCCAACCGTCCAAACCCACTGGGATCACGTTTTTCAAACCTGGTCAGCAAGTCTAGGAATCGGCGTCTGGTTTACAGGACTCACAGTGTCGGTGTTGTATAGCATGATTAGTAATTGCCAGTCCTGAAAAGAATTCCAATGGGCTCAAAGCCACTCTCTCACGATGATTCATTCAACACATTTAAAAAAAAATATAATGATACTGATTGAGATTTGGCTTGACAGAGAGTAATACGACTAGCTAAAGTAAACATGGAAAGAACAAACAATATTTTAATATTTTCCGTTTTGTCGCTGACATATTTTTACACCCCACCCCCTCTTTCCGTTAAAATATATTGAAAAAAAAAATATTTCTTTGCAAACAGGCAAGTCGCAATAGCAACATTCAATCGCCTTCTGCAAGCAGCCGCTGGCCAGGGCGGTCGACCTCGCTTGTCAAACGTGGAGATGCGCTTCTGATAGGTGACAAATTAGAATATAATTTCCGGTTGTGGAGAAATTCGGGGTAAAAAAATGTTGGGGGGGGGGGGGGGCAATGCCGGACCAGGCTAGATTTACAAGGATTATAAACACAAGTTAATTTGGAGAAGGGATGGGATGTCCGTAAAATTAGAGATAACAAGTTTTATTTTAGAACTCAATCTCCAAATATTTGTGACACAGATTTAAAGAGCTACTTTAATTGTTTCATATTTTAGTTTCTTCCTGATTTTTTAAATTACATTCTCCCGCAATGCAAGAGTTTAAATACTTTTTAGGGAAACAATGCCTTAAGTCAATCACTCCAAAGATGAGTATTATTATTTAAATTTAGTACAAAATTAGGAAAGATTTAAACAACCAAGCAGAACAAATTGATTTGCACGAAAAGTTAGGGAATTTACGGAGATCCCCGGGGCTGTGAAATATCTCAGGAGAGAAATGCGAGAGATTCTGGGGAAATTTGTAACGCGCTCATTATCTCATTTATATAGCAGGCGCCCGAAGTTATAGGAGATTCTTATCGCATTGACAGAAAAGGGGGCGGGGCCAGACAAGGGCACGTGCGAGATGTAGATTGGTGGTGGGGCCCTGAATGAGAAATTGTTTAATTCACTTTATCTGGGAGGTCTTAGTGGCACTCTGGGAATCAGGGAAATTATAGCATCCCCATAAACACATCTGTATAAGATTATATACAAGTTTTCCGTTTGACATCTCTATAGAACATTCCAGTATGACATCTCTATAGAACATTCTGGTATGACATCTCTATAGAACATTCCGGTATGACATCTCTATATAGAGCATTCCGGTATGACATCTCTTTAGAGCATTCCGGTATGACATATCTATACTTTTTGTCTTTATAACTTCTCTATATGTACATTTCCATGTGACATCTCTATAGAGCAGCTCCGAATTACATCTCAGTTGTGCCATTCTGTACGACATCTCGAGCCGTTCTTTATGACATCTCTGTTGGATCGTTCCGTATGACATCTCTGTTGGATCGTTCCGTATGACATCTCTGTTGGATCGTTCCGTATGACATCTCTGTTGGATCGTTCCATATGATATTTCTGTTGGATCGTTCCGTATGACATCTCTTTTGGATCGTTCCGTATGACATCTCTTTTGGATCGTTCCGTATGACGTCCCATTAGAATCGCAAATTTATAGAAACATTTCCACAGAAAACAGTTGTAGTAACGCTGTGCATCTTTACTGGAATCGAAGTAAGGGTTGGAATCGAAGTAAGGGTTGGAATCGAAGTAAGGGTTGGAATCGAAGGAAGGGTTGGAATCGAAGTAAGGGTTGGAATCGAAGTAAGGGCTGGAATCGAAGTAAGGGCTGAAATCGAATTAAGGGTTGGAATCGAAGTAGGGGTTGGAATCGAAGTAGGGGTTGGAATCGAAGTAAGGGCTGGAATCTAAGTAAGGGTTGGAATCGAAGTAAGGGTTGGAATCGAAGTAAGGGTTGGAATCGAAGTAAGGGTTTGAATCGAAGTAAGGGCTGGAATCGAAATAAGGGTTGGAATCGAAGTAAGGGTTTAAAATCGAAGTTAGGGTTTGAATCGAAGTAAGGGCTGGAATCGAAGTAAGGGTTGGAATCGAAGTAAGGGTTGGAATCGAAGTAAGGGTTGGAATCGAAGTAAGGGCTGGAATCGAAGTAAGGGCTGGAATCGAAGTAATGGTTGGAATCGAAGTAAGGGCTTGAATCGAAGTAAGGGTTGGAATCGAAGTAAGGGTTGGAATCGAAGTAAGGGTTGGAATCGAAGTAATGGTTGGAATCGAAGTAAGGGTTGGAATCGAAGTAAGGGCTGGAATCGAAGTAAGGGCTGGAATCGAAATAAGGGTTGGAATCGAAGTAAGGGTTGGAATCGAAGTAATGGTTGGAATCGAAGCAAGGGCTGGAATCGAAGCAAGGGTTGGAATCGAAGCAAGGGTTGGATTCGAAGCAAGGGCTGGAATCGAAGCAAGGGTTGGAATCGAAGTAAGGGTTGGAATCGAAGCAAGGGTTGGAATCGAAGCAAGGGTTGGAATCGAAGTAAGGGTTGGAATCGAAGCAAGGGTTGGAATCGAAGCAAGGGTTGGATTCGAAGTAAGGGTTGGAATCGAAGCAAGGGTTGGATTCGAAGCAAGGGCTGGAATCGAAGTAAGGGTTGGAATCGAAGCAAGGGTTGGAATCGAAGCAAGGGTTGGATTCGAAGCAAGGGCTGGAATCGAAGCAAGGGTTGGAATCGAAGTAAGGGTTGGAATCGAAGCAAGGGTTGGAATCGAAGCAAGGGTTGGATTCGAAGTAAGGGTTGGAATCGAAGCAAGGGTTGGAATCGAAGCAAGGGTTGGATTCGAAGTAAGGGTTGGAATCGAAGCAAGGGTTGGAATCGAAGCAAGGGTTGGATTCGAAGTAAGGGTTGGAATCGAAGCAAGGGTTGGATTCGAAGTAAGGGTTGGAATCGAAGTAAGGGTTGGAGTCTAAATGATTTATTAGAGTCGAAATAAATTTCAAAAATGGATTTTCGAAATCTTAAATGGCATTTAACTTAACTTTTCCCACAATTGGGACCCAAATCAAAGTTTATATTTTAGACTTTAGACCACCCATGAGAGACTAACATTTGACATAAATAATAAAGCAGTGAGATTGCTCTCGGACATATCCGGCGTTGCGTATAATTAACATTCAATTTGAACAAACAAAAAGATATAAATAGATTCGAAAGTTAATGTTATCCATTCAATCACTATTCACATGAGGCTCCGCCCCTTCCTGTGTGTTCCTGGTGGCACATTTTTCTTTATATGAATAGACAGAATTTTCAGAGGTGGGGGGGGGAGGGTGGGGGGTGATGAAAAGCTTAACTGCCCCGGGCGGCACAAAGCTACTGACTTGAGATACTCCCCCTCTCCCCCCCCCCCTCAAATCTGTACGGATGACAGTTGTGACATCCATTAACAGATATAAACAGTCGGGTGTTTATGAGGGGGGGGGATAAACACATGTTTACGTAACGGGGGGGGGGGGATCTACTTAATTTTACTAACGTCACATTGACATACGGAGAGATCACGTCATGGGCGTAAACATACTGGAATGCCCCCCCCTCCGGCCCCTTATTGACATTGTTTATAACACAGATATCTGCATCGTTCAACGCTGTAATTAAAACTCGGTCCACATGGGATAACTGAAAACTTTGATATGAGAGGAATTTCTACGCAATGTCGTCTCAGGTTGGGGAGGGCGAAGGTGTGGGGGGAAGGGGGTCGGAGATGGAAAGTTCGAGAAGTTATCAGAGAAAAAAGTGTGTGGGGGGCGGGGGGGGTGAAGACACTGGAGTCAATATGGGAATATTTTTTGGGATATCCCGGTGAGCACACTTTCTATATATTGTGAGGCGTTATTTTAGGCAAACTGTAGATGGTGGCTGAAATCTTGACCGCCCCGGTTGGCACTAACCCTAGCCGCGCCACTAAGTGTAGGGAGAATGTACCACTGAGTGTAGGGAGAATGTACCTCTGAGTGTAGGGAGAATGTACCACTGACTGTAGGGAGAATGTACCTCTGAGTGTTGGGAAACTGTACCTCTGAGTGTAGGGAGAATGTACCACTGAGTGTAGGGAGAATTTACCATTGAGTATAGGGAGAATGTACCACTGAGTGTAGGGAGAATGTACCTCTGAGTGTAGGGAGAATGTACCTCTGAGTGTAGGGAAAATGTACCTCTGCGTGTAGGGAGAATGTACCTCTGCGTGTTGGGAAAATGTACCTCTGAGTGTAGAGAAAATGTACCTCTGCGTGTAGGGAGAATGTACCTCTGAGTCTAGGGAAAATGTACCTCTACGTGTAGGGAAAATGTACCTCTGAGTATAGGGAGAATGTACTTCTGAGTGTAGGGAAAATGTACCTCTGAGTGTAGGGAAAATGTACCTCTGAGTTTAAGGAAAATGTACCTCTGAGTGTAGTGAAAATGTACCTCTGAGTGTAGGGAAAATGTACCTCTGAGTGTAGGGAGAATGTACCTCTGAGTGTAGGGAGAATGTACCTCTGAGTGTAGGGAAAATGTACCTCTGAGTGTAGGGGAAATGTCCCTCTGAGTGTAGGGAGAATGTACCTCTGAGTGTAGGGAAAATGTACCTCTGAGTGTAGGGAAAATGTACCTCTGAGTGTAGGGAAAATGTACCTCTGCGTGTAGGGAGAATGTACCTCTGAGTGTAGGGAAAATGTACCTCTGAGTGTAGGGAAAATGTACCTCTGCGTTTAGGGAGAATGTACCTCTGAGTGTAGGGAAAATGTACCACTGAGTATAGGGAGAATGTACTACTGGGCGGTAAAAGCCGCTGCATGACTCGGATTAGAAAGGGTCAGTGGATCATGTTGATGAGAGATTATAAGAACGTATCCATTATTTTAGAGGAGTTTCAGTTGAATGTGGAGCGAGAGCTTTTACAGGACCCAGCCGTGTGTGCCGTTAACTGTACACAGTGAAATAGAGAGTCATGGTCAATGCAGATCCTTTAGTATGTCAGCTAAATACTGTCGACGGAAGCTCGGAGTCCAAGTTGAATTATTTTTGATCGTACAAATGATATATACTGAAATATTACATTCACTGAAAAGGGCCGAGCTATTGCTCTTTAATGGCCCCTGCAAGTATGGTACAGGCCTGCCTCATCTGGTGGGCAGTCCCGTAAATAAGACTCTCGACATGGTTGGCTGGGAGGGCCCCAGTCACGCCAGTCGCCAGCGTTGAGCACTCGGCTAGAAGGTGCTCGATCGTCTCCGGTGCCTGGCCACACTCGGGTCCCGCAGTGGGTGCAACCTGTTCAGATAGCTGCGGGTAGGGCAATGTTCTGTTCTCATCTGGGTGATGAGACTGCTGGTGGCGTTTAAGACTCCACCACTGATCGCATTTGCGGTTGTTATATATACCGAATTCTCCACTACATTATAATATTTTAAAAAAACACACTACAAACCATCGGCCTTTATTTCAGGCGCCTTTCATCAGCCTCTAACCAAAGTTTGACATTTAAAAACAACAAATTATCTAGCCTTCATATTCTACCAATTATAATTAATGTTGAAACATGTATCAGGCACATGCAGGGTTGGATTAAGCCATTTTAGTGCCCAAGGTACAAACCCACATGGGTGCCCCTTTCTGCCCGGGGCCCCTGATCTTTGTTTTAAAAAAATATTTCTTGAGGACTTGTGGTGCCCCCAAACGCTTGGTGCCCAAGGCACATGCCTTTTTTGCCTAATGGTTAATCCGGCCCTGGGCACATGTAATGAGAAAGTGCTGTAATTTTTTTTAAAAGCCAGTCGTAACAACCAGTGGCATAGCTAGGGTTGATGCCCCCCGGGGGGCTGGCTAAGTTATTTACCGCCTCGTTCCAAGAAAAACCTATACCGATGGCCGAAAATTCCGACACTCAATTAAAGTAATACAGTGGTGGACCACCCTCCACATCTCCTTTCATACGCCTCTGGTAACAACGTAGTGCTCTGAGGTGCGTGACCCAAAATCGTATCCTCCAAACATATGCTTACTTTCTTTCCCCACTCCACTATTGATAAATCATTAAATATTGCGTGGAGACATGCAGACTTCTAAAGCTCGAATCGGTTTTCGTCATCACCAGCGACGTTCCAGAATTCTGACCATTCTTTGAATCCTGGCCATCCTCCCCCCCCCCCCCGAAACCTGGCACTCCCCGTGCGCTCGTGTGCGCCACCGGCCGTTTGCACGTGCGCTGAGACATCCCACCTGGACATCTCCAGAAGGCCCCGGTGTTTGGTGAGAAAACATCCCCTTTTACAACTTGTGTCAGTACCTGCGCTGTACCACGGCGCTGATGTACTGTATTTTCCCTGCACAACAATCCTGCTCATTGTCATTGTGGCTCATATCTTTTCAGACTTGGACAGATTCTTCTATATTTTTAAGCATCAGTAATTGACGCGAGTGTGTTAGATATGAAAACAGATAAGTATAGACACAAAAAGTAAAAGGAAGGAAAATTAGATGAAACAGAAAGATGGATAGAATCTTAAAGAAGCGTTGTTTTTTTTGTGTTGTAATTAACTTTTATTTTTGAAACCAGTGGGAAATCCTCCTTATAGTACACACATGGGGTACTTTTATTGTGCAGCCGTGCTTGTAAAAGTCCGGCAAAATCTTTTATGCTTATTTTGATTCTGGTGTGTCCTGCTTCCTCTTACCGACCGGCTCTCCCCCAAATCCACAGGATTTATATTAATAGTACTGAGTACAATAAAACTGTCACGCAGCGACCTTTCACACGTGACATCTGAACTACGTCCAGGGTGATTTTTTTTGCTTAATCAATAAGGAGCCACGGTTATGGTGGATGATTGTCTGAAGGACTGCCTGTAGGACTGTCTGTAGGATTGTCTGTAGGATTGTCTGTAGGACTGTCTGTAGGATTGTCTGTAAGTCTGTCTACAGGACTGTCTTTAGGACTGTCTGTAGGACTGTCTGTAGGATTGTCTGTAGGACTTCTGTAGGATTGTCTTTAAGACTGTCTGTAGGACTTCTGTAGGATTGTCTTTAAGACTGTCTGTAGGATTGTCTGTAGGACTTCTTTAGGACTGTCTGTAGGATTGTCTTTAGGATTGTCTGTAGGGTTGTCTTTAAGACTGTCTGTAGGATTGCCTTATGTTTAAAGGCTGACATATATTATAGAAAATGTCAATTTAACCAATTTTTTTTTGTAACACTTGGACCCACCGGCTATTTTCTCAAAATAACCAGACCCGGTGTAATAAATAAAACTGCACCCAGTTAAGCCTGGTATAATTCATACTTGCATCGCAAGTTTCTGTATGCATCCCCTTGAAGCAAGAACCTATTTAGACAATGGAAGCTAGACCTTTTTTAATAAAGTTATGTGTCTAAAGCAAGCTGCCCTCGGGAGACTTGCAGCCCTACAAAACTTGTATTTATTATTCAGCCCGCAAGGTTAATTCCCTCGCAAACTGTTAAATGGGGCAATAACTCCAAAATAATGGCGCAGTCAAAGGTCTGGTTTAGATCACGTGATGTGCTTGTCGGCATGGCGATTTTTGCATCGTGCTGGCAATGTGTTGGGAGAACTCAGTGATACAATATGTTCATGATGTGAAACCAGTCTGAGTTCACCAAGGGCATCATCTAATGACATCATTTAATGACACCATCTAATGACATCATTTAATGACACCATCTAATGACATCATCTAATGACATCATCTAATGACATCATCTAATGACATCATCTAATGACACCATCTAATGACATCATCTAATGACATCCTCTAATGACACCATCTAATGACATCATCTAATGACACCCTCGAATGACACCATATAATGACATCATCTAATGACACCATCTAATGGTATCATCTAATGACATCATCTAATACCATCTAATGACACCATCTAATGACATCATCTAATGACACCATCTAATGGCATTATCTAATGACACCATCTAATGACACCATTTAATGACATCATCTACTGACATCATCTACTGACACCATCTAATGACATCATCTAATGACATCATCTACTGACATCATCTAATGACATATGCGAGGAGCCAAAAACCAGGATTTTAAATGAAAATCATCGTAAGAGTTCGCCGCTGCGGGACGAATCTGTCTCCTGGGACTCCGGCTAACATTTTAGTGGGACATCGACCATAAACTAACATGTCATAGTTCCCTACAGACTTCAGACCCGACTAACAAATATTGGATATATATGTTTTGAGTTAGAAAAATGATTATTTTGCACTGCTTGAAACTTATTGTTCGGTGTCCAGACCATAACATTTTAGTGTTACAGTGGCGTAGCCAAGGGTAAGTTTAGCCCGGGGCTGGCCAAGATCTTTGCCGCCTCCCCCCCAAAAATAACTCTGCAGTTGGCCGAAAATGTTGCCTCTCAATATATATATATATATATATATATATATATATATATATATATATATGAAGGGTTGTTATATTTATATATAAGTGCCGCTCGGGTGAAAACGTCTCCTCCGTCCACGCTTCATACACCAGTGTAAGTGAAACACAAAAGTGAAGTGACATCGTTTCAACAGTTCACCAGTAGCCTGCTCCAGAGGCGTAGCAATGGCTTGGCATTGGGGCAGTTGCCAAGGGCGCCGACCCACGCCTGTTCAAAAGGGCGCCACTAAATCTCTAATTTTTAAATTTTTAAATTTTTAAATTTTTATTATTTAAAAAACAAATTAGCCAAGGGCGCCAAAAACCCAGTTACGCCTCTGGCCTGCTCAACCGTACATTTACAGCAGCTCACGTTATGTTGATTTGGTAAAGTGGCGGAACCGTCCCCACCCATTCCACTCAGATGTCAGATGTGTCACTCACAAAAACGGTGCTTGAAATGTCAGTCACTTAGTGTCTCGTCTAAGGCAATGAAGAAATCCGCCCGTGAAATAAGACATACAAAACTGTCCTTAGCTTGAGCTCTGTGAACAAAAGTGTAATGTGAAGGGTGAAATGATGCAAGCGTCAAATTTTACAAAATACTTTTAGAATTCACAAATTACACGTAGCAGTAAAAGGAAATATGCTAACAATGGATGCACTGTTACTATTAACGAAAAGAAATAACTTATTTAAGACCTGAAACCACATCTTATTTGAGTAAAATATCACAAATGTAGTTCTGAAACCAAATCTTATTTTACTAAAATATCACAAAAGTAGTTCTGAAACCACTTTTTTTTCCCAAGGTGAAGGACATTGACCTCATTGCATACATTTGTTTCCAAACAAGTGGCAGTGAATTGTTAACATCATTTCCAGATGTAGCCACTACGCCTTGAGCCACCACTACTCTCCCCCCCCCCTAACCTCCTCGGGGGCTGTTACTCTAACAACAGCCACATCAGCGGTCTGCCTTCCCGACACAGTTGTTTCCCGAGTCAAACTGTTTTCATTTCGTCTCTCGTTTGATCTCGGAGAAGTTAAAAGACGTCAACCCGGAAATAAGGGCCCTTGCACGGTGGTCCCTCCAGAGGCTCAGCTAATGGGGGGCAGAGGGTCGGGAAAGATGTCCCCGGACGGAAGACTAGTTGGGAGCGCTAAAATGAGCTTTTGTGTTATTTTATTGATGAAAATAATTGGAATCTGAGGGGAAAAGCGTGTGTGGGGTGGGTTTTAGGGGGGGGGGGGTGTAAAAATGAAAACTGTTCCAGTCTGAAAAACAACCCTAGCTACGCCTCTTGGTTCCTAAAACTTTGACGATGTATTACAAGATTCACGTCTTAGAGGAAAAGAGAAAAACAACCCTAGCTACGCCTCTTGGTTCCTAAAACTTTGACGATGTATTACAAGATTCACGTCTTAGAGGAAGAGAGAAAAACAACAGCCCCGGTTTGAAATGTGTCAAAGAAAAGACAATCCATTTTATGTTTCATTCATTCGTTGTTGACAGTTGACAAGTAGCGAGGCGAACAGACGTGCCTGTGGATCAAACAGCCATCCGTTTAAAGCAACACGTTGCTAATCATCAATTGGCTTCAATTTTAGGAATTCCTAACGACAATACTGTCAGTAGAAGGGGGGGAGCCAGGAGAACACGCGGGAGATGGGCGCTAAAATAATTGTTAACAATTGCATCGAATCGTTCAAATAAACGCATAAAAGCTAACAATAGCATGTTTCATAATTTGCCCGGGACCGATGATGATCCAATTGATAAAGACGTAAGTAGAAGTAGCATCTTGTCAAGGCACATCGATGGAACGAGTGACAGCTCTCAATCCTGGGGAACAATTAACAATGTGTGAGGCGATCATTTACATGGTTCATTTTTATGTTTTAGAAGAATGTTAGCTTTGTCCATCTAAATATTTCTATAATCTTGGAGGAGATCAGAGACATTGGATCTCTGTTTTGATTCTCAGCTTCATTCATTTATCCAGCAATCATACATCCTCATCAGATCCACCCATTATCCAGCAATCATACATCCACAGTGTCACAGAACGGTTAGTATGGAGGAGGGCTCCGGTCCCTACTTATCACTGACTGTATTGATGAAGTAGTAATCAGTACAGGACCGCTCCTCTCTGTGATTTATATTGTGGGTTTCTAGGCGTTGGGGCAGACAAAAGCACAAAGTAGACAAACGTAAACTGAACAACTCCAACTCCAGGTGTCCGGATGATAAAAGAGAATGTATTTATTATTAAAATATCAAAAGCTCTTCTGTAGTCTTCACTAACTGTCAGCTATCTCTAAATGAATCTCAATAAAAATCTATGACTGTTCACTGTTTCGTCTTCAACTATTCCTATGTTCCACAATTCAAATGTCGTCTCCTGGTCTCTCTTGCAACTATTCACTATCAACTGCCACCTTAACTCTTTTCTCTCGACTTCCAACACAACGAACTACTACCAACTTCAACTCTCACTCCAAACTCAGGAAGAGTTCTGTCTTATATCCAGTTTTCTACCTCCTTAGGTCGTCCATGAGGAATGCTCTCCATTAACCCATTCCTGCCCCCTAATTTCCGATCAATTAGAATTCCACGTCGTTAACCCCAAAGTTATCATGCGAAGTCATGGAAAGAAAAATCCCCAAATCTAAAAGATGCACGACTCTATTAACCTTACCCTCGACCCTTTAACAATGCTCCCCTAAATCTAACAGCAATTTCCGTCCCTCCTATAACTTACCTGTTCCCCGCCCCAGTCATTTGCGACACACAGCATATCTCACTATCTCTCCCCCCCCCCCCACCAATTCGATCGGTTAGGTTTATTCACTAAAAATTTAATTAAAAAAAATTGCCAATTCGCGCATTAGGTGCGACACGACCTATTGAACACAAACTTCTCTTAATTTACTCTATTACAATTTAAAACATTCATCTTTCATTAAAAAAATAATTTGTTATCCCTTTGATGAGATAGCTGCATCTGAACAGTCGGAATTAATTTGATATTTTGTAAGAAGAGGCACAAATATATCAATAAGAATTCTCTCATTTCTTAAGTACTAGCCCCCGTCGCCTCAGTCCCCTCTGAGCACTGAGATGCCAAAATACCGCCTCCTTTTGTTGCACGATGGTAACTCATTCAGTTGCTAACAGGGTTCTCACAATCGCCACGCCAAGAGCTTTTAGCATGATGATTAATAGCCGCCCCCCTCTATAGCAATGTATCCCTTGCAAGTTATCCAATGAGTGCTCCTCAAATTTCAGCCAGAATCGCTCCTTTTGAAGTATCGCACAACGTGTTTAGGCTCTACCTCTTGAAATCAATTCGATACTGGACTTAGCGCGGAGGTGGAGTCGAATCTTTGCGGGTCGGGCTAAATTCTCTTATTCAGATTTTTTTATGTAATTTAAAAAAATAAATAAAGTATACGTATTAGTTTAATGCATCCACGTTGGATGTCTTAAAATACTAGAGCCCTTAGGCTCTTTGCGTCGTAGCCTAGCGGCTATTCGCTTATTTTGTTCTGCTCATCAGTTTTAAACGCCCCATCTGAAAGTGCAAACCCAACCAGTGACCTCGTAAAATATGACGGCCTTTGAGAATGCTTTCCTCTTTATTTCATCGCTTTTCACTGATAATTTTCATCAAATAACTTTTTATGTATATATTATTTTTAGCTTTCCCATATGCATGTATTTAACATTCGATAACATAAACAAATCATGTTTTTTTTTAAAGAATGAGGAAATTATTGGTGCAATTACATAAGGTTAAAAAGAAACTATCATTACATTCAGTGTAAGAAAAGACCTTGACAAACTCTTTCATTAATTTTTTCGTTGTTTTAGAATTCAGATAATTATTTTCTCATACCAATGGTCTGGGCTTCTTTTATACTAAGATGCTGTTGTTTGTGACCTTGACCCATTTATAAAAGTCCATACCAGTCTTTTCCATCTCGCACTCAACCTTTATTAAGGGAAAAAACAAACAACATCAGGTTTTGAGCCTCCCTTACCCATCTCCTTTACATCGACACAATCAATTCACACCGACACAATCCCTTTACATATGCACGATCCCTCTACATTGGCACGAGACATTTTCCGGGTTCCAGGTGGCACAACACTACGGCCATAGTTGTAACACTTTTTAAACAATTTAAAACGAATCTCTTTTTCCCCCACATGAGCTCAGTAGCGAATCCCTTTAAACCAACCCTCCGAGGTCAGCTCTGAAATATCAATGGGAGGGAGTCACCTTATTCAACGACTAGTTTAACTTCTCCACTCAAATCTGGCACTAATTCCGTTATTTAAATACGTGCTCAGAACAAGTCATTGAGACAAACGCCCTTACCGCCTGACCTCGGTTTCACCACATTATTTATTTATTTTTTGCATGGGTTGGGTTGGGGGTGGGAGGTTGTCCCATTTTTTTGGTGTGAATTTTAACCCGTAACAGAAACTCTACTGCACGCCGATTAAGTCTCAACTCGAATGTCTGCAGGAACCCCTCACGCCGGCCAGGTTTTCCCATCTCACCCCTCTGAGTTTACGTTGCCAAAAGGCCATGCTTCATTGGCCGCCAGTTAAGCGTGACGAGAGGCAGTCAAACCTGGAGGTGATTCAAACAAAAAGTTCCCATTGGTTACCTTTTTTTCCTTCTTTTTATGAGCCCCTTTCTTCCTATGTTGTTGTTTGTGAAAGTTTGGACTGCTGGGTGCCGTCTCTAGAAAAGATTGATGGGGAAAGTGTTGCTGCAGTCGAATGACTAAGTTTCGAAAGTCTAAACAGAAAATGGTTGCTAGAACTACGGGCTGATGTCAGTGGTCCTCAAAACTATGAATTAAAAAAAAAAAAAAAGTTCTCCGGCTAAACAAAAATCAACAAACGTAGCATTAGAAGAGTTCGCTCATTTTTCTTTTTTTGTTTTGTTTTGTTCTTCTTAAATATCCAGGTCGCAAACAAGACTTAGTTAAAATGTCTAACACTTAAGGTCAGACAATTAAATAACTATTATTCTCAGCCTGTTCCGGCTCATCGACAGACCCCCGCGTCACGTTCCACGCCCGACATCGAGGCCTTATAACTTAAGTCTCGGTGGGACCCAAGTGTTTTCCGAGTGCATTTTAACCCTTTGAATGCAGGAGAGAGGAGTATCTTTCGACCCAGGCCTTTTCAAAAATAAATAGTATTTTATCATGTTGTCCGTGGCGTAGGAATTGGGCCGCAAAGGGGCGTTCCACATCAGGCGGCACCTTTTTGCCCCCTTATAATGAGGGGCAGCTTCTTCGAACACCTGTAGATATTTTTATTATTTTTTGCTTATTGGGGGGGGGGGGGGGAGAGAGGTAAAAAGCAAGGTCCGGTCTGAATGGCAGTTACACTAGCTAAGCCACTAGATTTTCTTAAAATTAAAAAAACACACTAAATTATATTTTATGAATCATACTTTTTAATGCTTTTTTAAAGGTAATTTATAATGTATTTGTATCCTAATCAATAAACAGAAATAGTTTTTTTCCCCAATTTAAATTATTAGCGGTGGGCCTATTTGACTGTATGTGGATAGCAATAGATCAAACGTGAACATGTTAAAGCCTACGACATGCATCGTGACTTTTAACATACTTCGACTTTATTCAAGTTTTTTTTTACATGATCACATCATGACACATCAGTGAACTTATAACTTTGGTACGACACAAAGACCTATAACATTGTTATGACACAAAGACTTATAACACTGGTACGACACAAAGACTAATAACATTGTTATGACACAAAGACTTATGACACTGGTACGACACAAAGACTTATAACATTGTTACGACACAAAGACTTATAACTCTGGTACGACACAAAGACTAATAACATTGGTACGACACAAAGACTTATAACATTGGTACGACACAAATGCTTATAACATTGGTACGACACAAAGACTTATAACATTGGTACGACACAAAAACTAAAAATAAATTATAACGTAAGGATAGTTTCGTAGCTTCTGAAGCTACATCAAGATCACGGAATCCACATTTGTGTGTGTGTGTGTGTGCAATTTTCCTAAAATGCCCTACCCCCACATTTAATCAGGACACAAGATCTAAAGACCTATATTTCAAAGAAGTGTCGTTGACCATATTTTGGGATAATTTTTGCCGCGGAAGGAGAAAACCTCCACGAACCATTACACAGCTGAATCAAAATGAAGGTTCTCAAAACGTCCTCCCGCCGTGCTACTCTTGTTGATTTGCTAATTAGATGCACAGCTTTGTGCTGTCCGACACATAGAAACAAAAAACAGTTTCCCCGATTTTCCCACGCCCACGCCAGCAGCAATGTTTAAAGTTAAATCTGGGGAGATTCTGTCTGAGGAATAAAAGGGTTGACACGTTGACCTGAACATCGACCCTCTAAATTTTATGCGGCTTTCCCAGTGATGGGTACGTCCGTCCCACGTATCAGATACGTCACAGCCTCCTTGACTGGAGTTATTGTTATGGGAGACATGCGCCATATAAATACATACGGTAATTTAGCGGTGCGTTTGCTTAAGATCATCTCGTTGCGTGACAACAACACACCCACGCCCCCACCCCCCTTCCAACACCCCCCTTCCCATACCCCACTTTCCCACACACCCACGACTCCCCTTCCCACACCCCCTTTCCCACACACCCACGCCTCCCCTTCCCACACCCCCCTTTCCCACGCCCCCCTTCCCACACACCCCCCTTTCCCACACCCCCCTTTCCCACACACCCACGCCTCCCCTTCCCACACCCCCCTTTCCCACACACCGACGCCACCCTTCCCACACCCCCCTTCCCACACACCCCTTTCCCACACACCCACGCACCCCTTTCCCACACACCCACGCCTCCCCTTCCCACACCCCCTTTCCCACACACCCACGCCCCCCTTCCCACCCCCCCTTTCCCACACACCCACGCTACACGCCGACCCGTCAGTCAGAAAGTCACAATTGCCGGGGATGACCTCCCCCCCCCCCCACTGAATTGAATCACAAGAGTTTGTCTCCCGTGTAACAGTTTATCATCAGAGGTTGGGACAGGGCCCCTTCTTTCCATTTTGACACAAGCAATTTTTGTAAAGGGGGGGGGGGAGAAAGACGAGATGAATTGTTACAGCAGAGCAAGGAATGCCATTTCCTTTTGACATGTTTATACACATATTCGAATTATGAGCTTGAACTTAGCTGGCTTATCAGATGCCGACGTAACGCGACGTCTTAGAGGAAGAAATACGGTGCACTTATATTACGTAATTACATGTAATTATTGTTTTATAAAACGTTTTTTCAGAAATATAGAAATATTTGAGACTTTGGGCCTGGTCAGAAATGGCTCGGGGGTAATAACAAAAAAAAAGCCTTTGTTTACAGTTTAAAATATCTTCATACACTAGCGGAGTCAATGGTCTGCTGCAGGCAGGGGCGGACCAAGCTTTTTGCCGCCATCTTCAGTGATAAAATAACTGTGTAGTTGGCTAAAACGGCACACTTTAAATACAGAGAAAAAATGCCGTCCTCTCCACATACCAAACCTTCCTACGCTATGTGGAAAGATTTTTTTAAAAATTCAATTTTGAGGATGTTGGATGAATTTTTTTTATAAAGGAAGTTTTAAAGTTATTCTACAGCACTTTTGTAAGGACACATGGAATGACTAGTGGGAGTATCATGATTATAATCCTCAAAGAGGAATAACAAGGAGACGGTGACAATACATTGGAGTGATAAAGAAAAGGAAGTCCTGGATGGATGGAGCCGCTGGACTGGATTTAACCCTATCATCTCCCACTCTCTCTCTCTCCCCCCCCTCTCTCTCTCCCTCCCTCTCTCTCCCCCTCTCCCTCTCTCTCTCTCTTTCCCTCTCCCCCTCCCTCTCTCTCTCCCAATCTCTCTCCATCTCTCTCTCCCCCTCTCTCTCTCTCCCTCTCTCTCTCCATCTCTCTCTCCCTCTCTCTCTCTCTCTCTCCCCCTCTCTCTCTCTCTCTCTCTCTCTCTCTCTCACACACACACACTTACTAGATCCACTTCTCGGAGCGTGCAGTTGTGTTACCAGCTAGGCATAAGACATCTTTAAATTCATTTAAAGCTCTTAACTTTCATTTGAAGTCGGGTTCATGTCAAAATACTTCCTACTGTTTTTTTTTTACATCGATTATAAAAATCTCAAGGACATGTACAAATATGTAATTGCCGCATAATATTAGGAAGTTAAGAGAGTAACGTTTAAATTTTTTTTAAATTAAATTTTTACAAGTTCGAAAGAACAATCCAGAAAGACGCCTGGAACACATGAGCACCCACTCAATGCTTCATCGCAGTCGGCAACTACAACTTAATGAGAAAAGCATAAGTGACAAAGTTGTCAGTCCATGAAAGCCAGTGGCGTAGGGAGGTGCGCGAAGAGGGGCAGTGGGTGGCACTTTTTGCTTCAGAGTGAGAGCTGGCATTTTCAGCCAAATACATAGTCTCTTTCCTAGTGGAAGGGATGCGACAAAATGCTTAGCCAGACCTGGATGGGACGAGCACTAAGCCACGCCGCTGCATGGAAGGAAATTAAAAGAAGTTTGCTTTGAAGTATTTTAAAAGGTAAAAAAAAATAATGTAACAAAATACTCACGACACGCTAAGGATACTAAGAATAAATCTAGGAATAACTATCGTATTTTTTTTTAAACACATCTTGACGGTTTCACTCTGTCTCGATAAGGTGGGGCATTCCTGAAAGATATGAATTTCATGAACAATGTACAATAGAACAGATTTATAAGACTAAACATGAAATGTACAAGAGACATTGTTCGAATATGAATTGTACAAGAGACACATTGATTGAACATGAACTGTACAAGAGACACATTGTTCGAATATGAAATGTACAAGAGACACATTGTTCGAACATGAACTGTACAAGAGACACATTGTTCGAACATGAACTGTAGAAGAGACACATTGTTCGAATATGAACTGTACAAGAGACACATTGATTGAACATGAACTGTACAAGAGACACATTGTTCGAATATGAACTGTACAAGAGACACATTGTTCGAATATGAACTGTACAAGAGACACATTGTTCAAAAATGATAGGCATGGATAAAAAAAATTGTACGCCAGTCAGTTGAAACAAAACAAACAACAAGTCAATCAAAATTCTCTTAAGTTCCAGGAAAGGAGATTTTCTCGCTTGGTATTGATTTTCATCTTCTGAACACACATGCATACACCGAGACAAACAAACAAAAGTGACCGATGAACTGACAAGCTCGTTTAATAGACCTGGGGGTCTCACGATGACAGGAAAAAAACCCCGCTTCCTGGCAATCGATGAGCTATAAAATTGATGGTGAATTTTTATTTTAGCGTTTCGTCAGAAATATTTACTGTAAAACATCGCATTAACTGATTAAAATTTTTTTTACAAACTAGATCATACTAAAATATCATATTTGTCATTTGTGTGTGTGTGTGTTTACGAATTTATACGAACACTTGAATTTAATCTGAAGAAAATAGTGGAACAAGGTGTCTGGATGCTTGAAATAGAAAGGCAGGATAATAAAAATAAGAACGTTTTGGTTACAAAGTTTTCCTCACGAGACAAAACAAATTAAAAAAAAAAAATAAAGACAAGAAAAAGAAAGTAGTTTAAAAAACGTAAGTGTTCGGTCATAAATATTTATTGCCGGAAGTTCAAATACCGTGTTCAACTCTTTCCTTCACACAAGCTGTAATGTTTGGTTTTCGTTTATTATAATCTAAAAAGAGAAAGGTGTTGTCTTATTCAGTGTGGGTGGGTTGAAGGGGGGCAGCCTACCACGCTGGTTGTGGACTTGGGGATAATCAATGCGTTGATCTGTACCGAGCTCGATTGGACGTCAGCCATGCACCGTAACATTAGATGATATCCCACATTGTGTACACACGAAGCTTAAGGACAAACAAAAAAAAAAACACTTTTTTTAAAATCCTTTATATTAACTTTTCTTTTATTTGTCGGTGTCTGACTGGCGGATTGACTAAATGGCTGGGTGGCAAAATCTTCTGTCGTCCGATTGTTCCACTTCAACTCAAGCTATCGAGCTGAACCTAGGTACATAGACTCGTTGTTCATCCCCAACACCCCAACAAATCCGTTTTTTTACTGTTTTTCAAGGGTGAGATAAAATGGAATTCCCGATAAATTTGCTAAATGAGCTTCTTTAAAAAAAAATAATCGAAAGTGTGGGTTTTTCTGAAATAGTTGACGAAATTAATCTGCTGTGTAAAAGTGGGTGGCAAATTAGAATATTAATATAGTTCAGGGGGCGTGAACTAAAAATGTGTCGTTGTGTGACTTGGGGGCGGGGGGAGCACTAATTGGGATTCTTATAAAGTACGCTACTCGTGTGCATGTTTTGTCAAATGACCAGCACCACCCCACCATTGCTGGATATTGCGTTTCGTAAAGATTTATACGAACACTTTATGTATAGGTTTTTAAATTTTTGTTTGTTTGTTGTTTATTTAAAAATGTTTATTTCTTAACCTTTGTTCAGCTGAGCTGCTTACTAAATACAATTACATTTAATGTTCAATACCCACGTCATTAAATGTTCAATACCCACGTCATTTAATGTTCAACACCCACGTCATTTAATGTTCAACACCCACGTCATTTAATGTTCAACACCCACGTCATTTAATGTTCAACACCCACGTCATTTAATGTTCAACACCCACGTCATTTAATGTTCAACACCCACGTCATTTAATGTTCAACACCCACGTCATTTAATGTTCAACACCCACGTCATTTAATGTTCAATACCCACGTCATTTAATGTTCAATACCCACGTCATTTTTAAAAAAAATATCAGAAATAAACTACTATACCCTTCAGGGTCGACTGACTTATTTCCATGGGAAATTAAACACTGAAAACCAAAACAATTTGTGCACTAATTCGACGTTAATGTATTTAGACAGATGTGTTGACGGACTTCCACACAGATGTTTTCGAGTGTTTGAAATTCTTAGAAAACACATTGTTTGATGGTCGGGTGCACTGGCTTTAGGGTAAAAAAAAAAAAAGATGCACTTCTATACACATCATGTCGCTTTGAAATTCATTTTTTTTCCCCTAAACATTTTCAAAAATACGAATGCATTTTATATTTCTTCATGACTGTATGTTAAATTCATAAATATTGTCATATGTTCTCTCTCCTTACACGCCATCGTGTGAAAATATTTCATAACATTGCCATTACACGGCTTCCTTTTACAAGAACCAAGACATGGACCTGTAGCGAGCAAAAAAAAAAAAATTGCAATGCAATTTATTTGGCCATTGAAATCTCTGACACACAAGTGACAGCATCAAATTAACCTCGGACCTTGAGATTAAAACATCTCCGTATTATTTTATCTTGTTTCAATGAATAATGTTATTCTTCGAATCCCACACTAGCCCCCAACCCACCCACCCCCACCCGTCCCACTAGCTCTCCAGCCCCACACTACTCCTTAAGCCCTTCCCCCACTAGAATATCCCCACCACCCCCGGCCGAATGAGGGAATCACCCGGTTCACCAAGTCAGATCTGGACACAAGAATAAATGGACGCCATTATGGAATTATTTTGAATATATTCAGAAAGTTTGATAGTAGCGCTACGAGATCTTGAGTGTGATTGGTGTAGTCTTGTTTCATCAGATAAAATAAGATGGTTTAAGAAGATAAAATAAGATGGTTTAAGAAGATAAAATAAGATGGTTTAAGAAGATAAAATAAGATGGTTTAAGAAGATAAAATAAGATGCTTTCATAGGATAAAGTAAGATGGTTTCATCAGATATAATAAGATTTTTTCAGCAGTGCAGCTGTTCAAATTAGACAGTTTTAAGTTTATAATGTTACGATGAATCGCATGTTTTTATAGATAATAAGTTGATGGGAAACGATAACGTCTTGATTGATGGGAATCATAAGACAATCGCGAAACGTGAACGATCTATAATAAATTATAGAAAAATATATTTACATATAGTTTGATACGCTATAAATTTGTCGTCAAGTTCGACTCAATAGATATCTTTAAAAACCCACACCAACATAACATATCTACTTCAAGAGAATTATTACTGATCTCGGGTGGATTGCGGGTTGAAATTATGATGGAAAAAGAACTGAACGCAACGGCCTTGACTGTAAGTAAAAGTAAATACTATGTAACAATCTTGCGTAAAAATCTGTTTATTTTTTCATTCAAATACGATGTTTCGAAAATAATTGTTACCCTGACTTGAGATCCGCTGTTAAAAAATTAAGAAGCTCATCGCCTTGCAGTACTCACCAGATTTTTGAATGGGTTGCAACATCCCCCCCCCCCTTTTTTTTTTCCTCCACCCCACTGTTCTGACATAACGCCTGAGTCTAGATGAAAGAAAACCGGGCATTCCCGATCAACAGTTCTCGACGTGAAAACCTGGTGCGATGTCGACCAGCATCCGATCCTGGCCTAGCAGTTTAACCCTTTGATGTCTGACAACTGTTGGGGGGGGGGGGGGGGGGAAGAGACCGCGCACTAAACATGGTAACTGCCCCTGATTTTAGTCTGAGACTGAAACCTCTCTGAATTTCTAATCTGTAAATTTAAGAAGAAGTATTTTTGAAAGGAAAAAAATGAGTATACCTACATATATATGTATATTACTTACAAGTGGTTCTCAAATTATGTGATGTGCTCAGCTGTCAATGACACGATTCATGTTTATGAAATAAGCTTGTGTGTGTATGTGTGTGGGTGTGGGTGCGTGTGAATCGGGACACAGTGTCGGTGTCCGAGTCTAAAAAGTATGATTCAGCGGATGAGAGTTACACCAAAGAGTTGGAATTGTTTCACTTCTATGGAAGTTGAAAATCTTTTTTTTTTTCAATAGTCTAGAATGTGGATATATGGTTACTGCACTGGATAAAAACTCTACATTTTTTTTTTTTTTTTTTTTTTTTTCGTCTTCGGTTTGTTTTACACCACAAACAAATGTGTAATTTTTATCTCAATGATGTTAACGGTTCAGTGTAAAAGAGTTCCCTTTGTGACACACATTATAAGATCCGTATTGGAGTAATGCCTTCTTGTGTGTCAGAAGTGGTCAGATGTCGGTAAATATGAAGTGTGTTGTGAAATATTGTTTGACAGATGTGTTCCTCATCCGTATCGGAGCAATGCCTTCTTGTTTGTCAGAGGTGGTCAGATGTCGGTAAAAATGAAGTGTATTGTGAAATATAGTTTGACAGGTGTTTTCCTGAGATTGTGTAGGGTGGAAGAAACGCATCTCGGGCGATGGAAAATGCCCGGATCCGGAGATTCGGGTGGTCGATAGGAAAGTGTTTGGGATGTGAAAATGTTTAATGGCATGGCGCATGTTGTCTGTGTTCCGGCGGGAGGTCAACGAGAGACGCAACTTGCACATCATTGGTGAGAAAATAGATGCACCACAGTACCGCCCTGCGCGGGGGGGGGGGGGGGGGCGTACGGCGCTGCTACTGAACAACCCTACAGACGTGTGACTCCCCTTACAAAAGGGATATGGCACTGGATGTTGATATTTCCACAGACTGCTCTCTAAGGTTCTTATGTTGCCATCTTGACGACCCGTGAGAGTATAAACCTCAGAAGGCGGCGCCTCTTCTAGTCCTTAAATAAAAAGGGTAATTGAACTACAAAGCTTCTGTTATCATATGAATTTCTGGAGAGCGAGTGACGCCACGAACAAAAAAATAGCCATCGCTTTAATAGATGATTAGGTATTGTATAGTTTGTAAGCAGTTTACCTGGGTAACAAGTTCAGATAGTGCTGAAATTACACAGAAACTTTGCAATAACCTTTGACAATGCCGAATAACATAAATTACTTGATGTTTATCTGCATTTGAACATTATTCGAACATTATTTGAACATTATTTGAACATTATTTGAAAATTATTTGAACATTATTTGAACATTAATTGAACATTATTTGATTTTTATTTGAACATTATTTGAACATTATTTAAAATTTATTTGTACTTTATGTGAACATTAATTGAATATTATTTGAATATTATATGAACATTATTTTAACATTATATGAAAATTATTCTATGTGTGGGGTTGAATGAGGTCCTCATTAAACACAAAAGAGGGGATCAATTAAATATCGATTTCTCAAAAGGAATAATGAAAGATGCCTGTTTTGTGTGGATAACTGTGTAACAAAATATAGTAACTGCATATAACCCATCATCTTGTCAGTTTATGATATCCAGATCCATCATCACACTTAATCCCTCCATACACCCCCACCCCCCGACCGACGACTTTACTCTTACCTTTAAAACCTTGGCCCTCTGCACTGACACATCTATGATTTCCAGCCAATATTTTACTTTTCCGCCTAATCACCTATCCAAGCCCTCAGTTGTCCTCACCTCCTCTTATTTATAAATCTTTTCTTGCGTCTCTGGGTTTCCATGTTCCCTGTTCACGGTGGTACTCCCTTTACCCCCTCGTTCTCCTAGCCGAAATCACATTACTGTCTTATCACATCACACACATACACAACTTCACAAATCTACCAACATCTAAGCCCACTGCAGCTATATCCATTCCGTCACATGCAGAGGTATATACATGGCGTTACAAGACAGGGTAAATGGCGTGACGAGACAGAGTAAATGGCGTGACAAGACAGGGTAAATGGCGTGACTAGGCAGGGTAAATGGCGTGACAAGACAGGGTAAATGGCGTGACAAGACAGGGCAAATGGCGTCACAAGGCAGGGTAAATGGCGTGACAAGGCAGGGCAAATGGCGTGACAAGACAGGGCAAATGGCATGACAAGGCAGGGTAAATGGCATGACAAGACAGGGTAAATGGCGTGACAAGGCAGGGTAAATGGCGTGACAAGACAGGGCAAATGGCGTCACAAGATAGGGCAAATGGCATGACAAGACAGGGTAAATGGCGTGACAAGGCAGGGTAAATGGCGTGACAAGACAGGGCAAATGGCGTCACAAGATAGGGCAAATGGCATGACAAGACAGGGTAAATGGCGTGACAAGGCAGGGTAAATGGCGTGACAAGACAGGGTAAATGGCGTGAGAAAAGACAGGGCAAATGGCGTGACAAGACAGGGCAAATGGCATGACAAGACAGGGCAAATGGCGTCACAAGACAGGGCAAATGGCGTCACAAGACAGGGCAAATGGCGTCACAAGACAGGGCAAATGGCGTCACAAGACAGGGCAAATGGCGTCACAAGACAGGGCAAATGGCGTCACAAGACAGGGCAAATGGCGTCACAAGACAGGGCAAATGGCGTCACAAGACAGGGCAAATGGCGTCACAAGACAGGGCAAATGGCGTCACAAGACAGGGCAAATGGCGTGACAAGACAGGGTAAATGGCGTGACAAGACAGGGCAAATGGCGTGACAAGACAGGGCAAATGGCGTGACAATACAGGGCAAATGGCGTGACAAGACAGGGCAAATGGCGTGACAAGACAGGGTAAATGGCGTGACAAGACAGGGCAATCGGCGTGACAAGACAGGGCAATTGGCGTGACAAGACAGGGCAAATGGCGTGACAAGACAGGGCAAATGGCGTGACAAGACAGGGCAAATGGCGTGACAAGACAGGGCAAATGGCGTGACAAGACAGGGTAAATGGCGTGACAAGACAGGGCAATTGGCGTGACAAGACAGGGCAAATGGCGTGACAAGACAGGCCAAATGGCGTGACAAGACAGGGCAATTGGCGTGACAAGACAGGGCAATTGGCGTGACAAGACAGGGCAAATGGCGTGACAAGACAGGGCAAATGGCGTGACAAGACAGGGCAAATGGCGTGACAAGACAGGGCAAATGGCGTGACAAGACAGGGCAAATGGCGTGACAAGACAGGGCAAATGGCGTGACAAGGCAGGGCAAATGGCGTGACAAGACAGGGCAAATGGCGTGACAAGACAGGGCAAATGGCGTGACAAGACAGGGCAAATGGCGTGACAAGACAGGGCAAATGGCGTGACAAGACAGGGCAAATGGCGTGACAAGGCAGGGCAAATGGCGTGACAAGACAGGGCAAATGGCGTGACAAGACAGGGCAAATGGCGTGACAAGACAGGGCAAATGGCGTGACAAGACAGGGCAAGTGGCGTGACAAGACAGGGCAAGTGGCGTCACAAGACAGGGCAAGTGGCGTGACAAGACAGGGCAAGTGGCGAGGCAAGACAGGGCAAATGGCGTGACAAGACAGGGCAAGTGGCGTGACAAGACAGGGCAAGTGGCGTGACAAGACAGGGCAAGTGGCGTGACAAGACAGGGCAAATGGCGTCACAAGACAGGGCAAGTGGCGTGACAAGACAGGGCAAATGGCGTGACAAGACAGGGCAAGTGGCGTGACAAGACAGGGCAAATGGCGTGACAAGACAGGGCAAGTGGCGTGACAAGACAGGGCAAGTGGCGTGACAAGACAGGGCAAGTGGCGTGACAAGGCAGGGCAAGTGGCGTGACAAGACAGGGCAAATGGCGTGACAAGGCAGGGCAAATGGCGTGACAAGACAGGGCAAATGGCGTGACAAGACAGGGCAAATGGCGTGACAAGACAGGGCAAATGGCGTGACAAGACAGGGCAAATGGCGTGACAAGACAGGGCAAATGGCGTGACAAGACAGGGCAAATGGCGTGACAAGACAGGGCAAATGCCCTCGACGCTAATAGAAAGGGCAAAAAAGAACCGACAGGAAATCTTTTTTTTTTGTTTTGTTTTTTTCATATTAAGTGCTAGACACACGTGACTATTGCTTTCATGTGTCCTTGAACACTCAGCGACACTGTCGCTTCACACACCAACACTCTTTACTTACTGATCCAATGTCACTATTCACTCTTTTAGAACTGTCATTTACACACCTAAGACTGACATTTACACATCTAAGACTGACATTTACACATCTAAGACTGACATTTACACATCTAAGACTGACATTTACACATCTAAGACTGACATTTACACATCTAAGACTGACATTTTCACATCTAAGACTGACATTTACACATCTAAGACTGACATTTACACATCTAAGACTGACATTTACACATCTAAGACTGACATTTACACATCTAAGACTGACATTTTCACATCTAAGACTGACATTTACACATCTAAGACTGCCATTTACACATCTAAGACTGACATTTACACATCTAAGACTGACATTTACACATCTAAGACTGACATTTACACATCTAAGACTGACATTTACACATCTAAGACTGACATTTACACATCTAAGACTGACATTTACACATCTAAGACTGACATTTACACATCTAAGACTGACATTTACACATCTAAGACTGACATTTACACATCTAAGACTGACATTTACACATCTAAGACTGACATTTACACATCTAAGACTGACATTTACACATCTCAAACGTCAATCCAGATATTTCTCTCGTCTCTCTCCCATGAAATATCTGCTTTCCTCATTCTTACACCTAGCCATTCATTCTCACACCTAGACCTTTATTCTCACACAACTGGCCCTTAACTCCCACAACTAGCCCTTCACTCTCACACATGACCGTTCATTCTCACACGTTTGCCCCCTACCCACGCCATCCACACAATATCTCCCACCATTCACAGGTCTATACAATACATCATCACATCTACCTCCTATATTGTCGATCATTTCCCTTTATTCACAGGGTTATACTCTTTCCTTTCACACATTACCTAATATATTACATTGCGTGGAAAACTCATTATTTGTCTGGTAAAAACAAACCCGTTATTAATATAATTTTCACTAATTAAAACTATCATAAATAAGAAGTCTGCGCTAGCATACATAAAAGAACTGTACTTTGCCACGCACAACAAAATGTTATAGGAATGAATGACGTCATCGTGAGTTAAATCATTTGTCCTCGCATCCGTCTCGTTAAGTCTCGCTATCGTTTTTTTTTTCCGTGACGAGACACGAGATAACGAAGATGACAAATTGATTTTTGATGGAATTGTTTGCGGCTCATATCTCAACACTTGGCCCGCCAATCAATTGGACATTAGTCTAACTCCCTTTTGTGGGTCACCACATACAGATCATATTCTGCCGTCGAAGTGAACACTTTTTTTTCTGGAGGCGTTTGGGGGGTGAGGAAATAATTGGGTTGCAGACGACAGAGAAGAAACGATTACTCCGCATTTGAGAGAAGATCGCAAAACATTCATAATAATAATTAACCGGTTTAACAGATTGTGAACAGTAGGCTACAGCTAAGGCCAGGCTGAGACTAGATGAGGGCCTAAGCTATACAAAGTTCAGAGCCTAGCTTCCCACCCCCCCCCCCCCCCCATTCACTTACATTTTAAAATGACATCAGTTGGTAAAAGAATTTTTTTTAAAATATTTCTCCGCCAGATTGTGAGGCCCTTAACTGTAGCTTATTTAGCCTAAATATGTAAATCTGAAGCAGATTGTTAGGCCCTAACCTGTAGCTTATGTAGCTTATATGTAAATCTAAGGCGATTGTTAGACCCTAAGATGTCGCATATTTAGCTTACATAGGTAAATCTAAGGCGATTGTTATGCCCTAAGTTCTCGCTTCTTTAGCTTACATAGGTAAATCTAAGGCGATTGTTAGGCCCTAAGATGTCGCTTATTTAGCTTACATAGGTAAATTTAAGGCGATTGTTATACCCTAAGTTCTCGCTTATTTAGCTTACATAGGTAAATCTAAGGCGATTGTTAGGCCCTAAGATGTCGCTTATTTAGCTTACATAGGTAAATTTAAGGCGATTGTTATACCCTAAGTTCTCGCTTATTTAGCTTACATATAAGGTAAATCTAAGGCGATTGTTAGACCCTAAGATCTCGCTTATTTAGTTTACATAGGTAAATCTAAGGCGATTGTTAGACCCTAAGATCTCGCTTATTTAGCTTACATAGGTAAATCTAAGGCGATTATTAGACCCTAAGATCTCGCGTATTTAGCTTACATAGGTAAATCTAAGGCGAGTATTAGACCCTAAGATCTCGCTTATATAGCTTACATAGGTAAATCTAAGGCGATTGTTAGACCCTAAGATCTCGCTTATTTAGCTTACATAGGTAAATCTAAGGCGATTGTTAGGCCCTAAGATCTCGCTTATTTAGCTTATATAGGTAAATCCGGCACTGGCTGCAACTAAAAAGTTTTAAGAACATTGTACTTCTGAAGAATCTCTTTCTCATTCCGACTCACGGCAGCCGCGCCTTACGCAAAGTTTTCTTGACTCAAGCGACAATTTATTAAAACACAAGCCATTATTATCTAAATAAAGGCAATCATTGTCATCAAAAAAAGCGACAATCATTTCCTTCACAACAGCAAAATAACCGTTTTAAAAAAAATAAAAAAAATCGCAACTCTTTCCCATGACAAGCCATTGCTATTTGATCACATGCGTCTTCTGTTTCCAATATAAGCGAAGACAACAAACGCTATAATAATTAAATATTGAAGGCTTTCAACGGCATCTATGGCAGGCCGAGAAAGCGTGTTGACATGGCCCTCACAAAAAGAAACGTATGCGAATTCTAAGCGTTTGATGATGAAGCGCAGACATTTGAGTTCAAAAAAAATCTTAATTGCGTTTTCATCGTTTCTTGTGTTGTTGGCTTTACGGGCGCGCGCTGTGAGTTAACGTGAATCAGAAATTTTGTTTTTTAATGTATGTAATAAAAGCCATTAAATATGTCTTTACAACACATTCTAAACGTTTTGTATAGAAAAAGGTTTAGGTTGAGGTTCTCAAACCTCCAATTGTTGACGTCAAGTTACAATATGTTTCTTGTTCTTTTTTTTAAATATATATATTTGAAAATAAGCTTGAAGAAGCTTTGAACAGTAAAGGTTTGTAAGTTGATTGATCCTCATTTACATGGTCAAGAAACTGACTCATTGATCCTCGTTTACATGGTCAAGAAACTGACTCATGGATCCTCGTTTACATGGTCAAGAAACTGACTCATGGATCCTCGTTTACATGGTCAAGAAACTGACTCATGGATCCTCGTTTACATGGTCAAGAAACTGACTCATGGATCCTCGTTTACATGGTCAAGAAACTGACTCATGGATCCTCGTTTACATGGTCAAGAAACTGACTCATGGATCCTCGTTTACATGGTCAAGAAACTGACTCATGGATCCTCGTTTACATGGTCAAGAAACTGACTCATGGATCCTCGTTTACATGGTCAAGAAACTGACTCATGGATCCTCGTTTACATGGTCAAGAAACTGACACATTGATCTTCATTTATAATTAACCTTATACAAAAGATTCTTAAATTACAAACTGTATAAAAAAATTCAACTTGAAAAAAGTGACGTGTTAATGTAATCCGCGGTATTTCAGAATTGAATATCACCAAAGGGACAACTGGTGGGTAGTGATGTATTCCGGATGCCATCAATATATATTAAGAAAGGGTATTATAAATAACTGTTAATGAAAATGCTGATTGAGATCAATGATATTATTTTTATTTCTTTGGTCTGACATTGGTGACAAAGTATTGGTCACAGGCGTTCAGCCATGTGGGAATCATTTATTCTAACTTAAGAACCACACACTTTAAATATGTTTCTCTATACGTAATGAAAACACATGTTTCTGTTATACCATGTGAAGAATAGAAATATATACATATATTTTGTTTGTTTGTTAGAATCGTGATTCAAGATGTCGTTCTGTAGCGGTGGTCGGCAAAACTCATTAGCCAAAAGAGCCCAAAAAATCAGCAGTGCCACGATAAAATAACTTTTAGAGCCAAATTTATTTTCAAG
The DNA here is from genome assembly GCA_964017045.1 of Omphiscola glabra. Taxonomy (NCBI): domain Eukaryota; kingdom Metazoa; phylum Mollusca; class Gastropoda; family Lymnaeidae; genus Omphiscola; species Omphiscola glabra. The sequence goes on along the minus strand of OZ024800.1, from coordinate 27,571,334 downwards.
AACCTTCCAAGAACCATGTTTTTCGGAGTCAAAACCGATTTGTGACCGGCTGGCCGAGACGGGCTCAGGTCGCCAAAGAGCCGCATGCGGCTCGCGAGCCGCGATTTGCACCAACCACTGCTCTATAGTGTCATTGATCACGTTTTTACTCATGCATCGTCTGCTTCTAGCTGTCAGTATGCTAAAACCTGATCGCAGCTCTCTTACCCCCCCCCACCCACCCCTTATCCCCATTATATTTGTTCGCCGTAGAGTAATTGCAATTTACTGTTCTTGTTTTTTTGTTTTTTGTTTTTTTTAAACAACACTTTGGATTTGTTTAGTCTAGAAATATGGCTTTTAAATGAAAGTCTCTTTTTGGCTTTTAAATGAAAGTCTCTTTATGGCTTTTAAATGAAAGTCTCTTTATGGCTTTTAATTGAAAGTCTCTTTCTGGCTTTTAAATGAAAGTCTCTTTATGGCTTTTAAATGAAAGTCTCTTTATGGCTTTTAAATGAAAGTCTCTTTATGGCTTTTAAATGAAAGTCTCTTTATGGCTTTTAAATGAAAGTCTCCTGTTGGAAAAAAAAAAGTCTTCATTGATTTCTATTCCCTTGAGTTGCAGACCCGATGAAACACAACAAAATCTTCAGGGAGAACCGGATATTTCATCCTCTGCATGGCGCAAATGATTATTGTATATAAGAAAAAAATAGTTTTTCTTATCTCGGACACAATTTATGTCTGACTAAAGCAAATGGAATCAGATCTCATCATATATTATTACTGATGGCGTGGGGGGGGGGGGGGTTGAATATGCATTTGTTTTTGTTTTTTCTCTATACATCTGTTCTTTATTACATTAATGTATTTTATTTTATTGTCACGATCATGTCTCTTTTGCTAATATTTTATGTACAGCGCGGCGAGCCTAGCCCTAGGCTGGGGTACCGCGCTATATAAGACAACTAATACTAATAATAATAATAGCGTAGAGTTGTTGGGAAAATAATAATATTTTCGAATCTGGTAAAAAACCAAGATGTGCTTAAACAATATATAGGACAACGCGTGCAGAAGCAGTGGCGTAGTGAGGGGCGCATCATGCCCCGGGCGCTACTCACAAAGGGGCGCCAATGGTATATTTTACTATAATATTGTATTTTTTTCGAATAGGGTGGGGGCGCTAATAAGGTATTGTGCCCCGGCGCGATTTAAGCTCGCTACGCCACTGTGCAGAAGCTATTGGATAGAGTTATAATAAGACAAAATAAGGTGTCAGCTAGGAGAGAGTTATAATAAGAAAAAATAAGGTGTCAGCTAGGAGAGAGTTACAATAAGACAAAATAAGGTGTCAGCTAGGAGAGAGTTACAATAAGACAAAATAAGGTGTCAGCTAGGAGAGAGTTACAATAAGACAAAATAAGGTGTCAGCAAGGAGAGAGTTACAATAAGACATTTTTGTACGGGGATAATATCAAGGAGTCAAGGAAAATCAGCAGCCATAATAATCAATTCCTTCTCTCCTTTGTGTTAAAGGCGAAGTCACAAATCAAAATGGGGTTCTGTCAAATGGTATTTTGAGTTTTACCGATATAGATGATGTCGATAGACCACGATGTCTAGTAATTTTTGTGGGGGTAACATTAACGTCAGTTGTTAATATAAATTATCACTTCTTTAAACGACCTTTTCCAATTGTTGAGACGCGCTGGTACTCACCTGTGTGAGACCCGCTGGCTCACACATCTCCCCATCGCTACCCCCCGTGATATGACACTATTAGGCTGGGTCTTACAGTGTACTTGCTCTAATAACAATGACTAATAAACAATGGAAATTTACCAGGTCACTATGAACGTGGCATAGCTTAGAAAATGCAAGCGTCTGACCAGAGCGTCTGATCAGAGCGTCAGATCTGACCAGGGTCAACGTACGCAAGCGAGAATGCGGGGCAAACACGCTAGGATGGACATATAAATAACAGCTTACCCCTACTACTCATTCTCTTACCTGTATTTGACAAGCAGAGCCTGGCTTGCACTTATTGTTGGTAAAGTTTGCTTATCAATAAGTCTAGGTTAGCAATATTAGTATTGTTGATTGTTAGTTTCATATGTTTGTACATATTAGTAAGACATGTTAATGTTAGGATTGTAGTTAGTTACTGTTAGGATACTAAGTTAGATTATGATTAATTATTAATAATGTGATAGGATTGTAATTCTTAGTTATAGCTTATGTGTTGTATTTGTTATTCTCATTTACAGCCAGTTTAGTACAGTATAGGATAGTTTAGTACAGCTTAGTATACCTAGTATAGTTTAGTAGAGTATACCAATGATAGCATAGTATAGTATAAGTATAATTGAGTATAGTTTAGATTATCGTCTAATAGCCAGTAGACTGAGTAGCGTTGATTTGATTTGAATATAGTAGAGTTGAGCATATAGAGTATAGCTCAGGATAACTTATAACTAAATAAAGTTGAGTACGGCCAGAAGATTAGCGCAGACTAACTCTGACGTCATATTGAACACGAGTCAAGTGTAGGGCGATGCCCACCGTAGAAATTAGGTACAATCTCATTGTATTATTCGTAACTAGACAGTATACACAATTGTTTCTTTATGTTCGTATGTGTGTTGTTATTTTGTTTATAATTAAATATTTATTTGTTGGCTGAACCACCCGTGTCTTTTAGTAATATTAGAGGTGAGAGCGAGTGAGAGTGTCATAGTAGCGTAAACATGGTTGAGACTGAATATAGCATACCAAATGAAGAGTAATCATACCCTAGACATAGTAGCGGTACTAATCTTCGTAACGGTAACGAAAAATTAAATAAAACAGAAATCGCAACATCAATGTTATTATTTTTTGGTAAAGACAAAATCAACAAATTTTAAGACTTTTGCAATGCAGTGAGGACTTTTTTTCAAAAGAACTTCTTTCCATCCCTGAGTCAATTCCTTCAATTATTGTTAGTTTTTTGTTGTTGTTGTCTATTTTTAAAGAAAAAAAAGGTAAAGATAAATCTATATATGTCGTCCTTTCAATTTTTGGTCGGTATTGATGCGTATTATCAAGATCAGACTTACAGAAGGAGTCTCCTCTCCGACTCCGCAGATCAGGAGCCCAGGCGCGCATCCTGCCAACAAAAGCTTGACCACCTGTTGCATATATTCCTGTCTGTATTTAGTCGTCTCCCCCACCCACCCGGCCTAAGACCTAATTACTTGTGTGTGTAACTCGGTCGTTCATGTGGGTAGCTCGGTCCTCCGTGTGGGTAACCTGCAGGGAAACCTAAATACCACGGCTCGTTCTGGGAGGGGAGCGCACCACCATCAACAAACATCGGATAAACACGATGCGCACCCTGTGTGCATGCGGGACAGAACTAAACTGGACAGCTGGATGCGAGTCGTTCAGATTTTGTTTAAAAAGTATCTTTTAACTTTATTCTTATTTTCCTAGAAGATATGACCTGGTGTTACCGTGTTAATAATGAAATTTATATTGTGCAAATTTGTATCTGCTATTGCAAAGTACCAACATCTAAAAATCCAATTTTTACGTATGTAAATGAATTGGGATTTCATGTGGTGTTCCAAATATTTTTTCTTTATTAAATTAATGGATTAAAAAGTATTTGTAGTAGAAAAAGTGCAACCTAATAAATGTTTAATGCACACATCTTAAATCGTGCTTGGTGAGCTCAAGCAATAGTTAACAATTTAAAAAGGAAGCAATTCTAATTAGTGTAACAGATCACATATTTAATATGTCATATTTTTCTAACTTTGTTTCGGAACATTACATTTTTGTTTTTTGGTAGAAACAGGAAGTAGAATGAATTGTGGGGATTAGGAAAAAAGATTGTCAAATATGGAGTACTGAGATTTTTTGCTCTAGCAACGGTTGTGTTAATTCATCTTATAACATCGAGTGTAGAATCTTATGAACTATGTTTATATGAAGGATTATGTGTATTATATTTCTCCATTACATTATGATTGTAAAAGACGTCAAGGTGACAAATAAATGTTGTAGTGATGTTAATTATTTCTACCTCGTGTTATTGAATTGGAAAGATAAGAATCATAGAATGACTGATTAGAAGGACGACATAGATTATTAATTCTTCAAGTAACATCTACATCTACCATACAAAAGAGTGATGTTACAATTAGTCTATTTAAAAATTGGTGGGGTGGATATCATTTTTGCCTCTCGATTAAAAAAAAATGATTCTTCTTATTTTAGTTCACTGAGTTCAAGCGAAAATTTGATATTGTTTGGAGTCATTAAACCATTAACATTAAATTAGATTTAATCATAAACCCTTAAATACGTAAAGACATCTTAGCGTTGACATTTTTTTTCTGAAGTTTTCAAAAATGGGAAAGATATGATGACGAAGAATTATGTCTGCTTCATATTCTGGGCAGGTATACAATTTATTTATGTGCTTAAAATCCAATAAACCATGTGAAAAATTGGCATTTGGTAAATATAATAAAACAAGCATAGTAATGGGTAAGAGGAGATCGCAATTTCCGGATTTTTCCGATCGTTATAGCATTATAATAAAATTATTTTTTATGGGGGGGGGGGCACTTTTTAATTTTAATTTAAGGCAGTATGTAGTAATAGAATGCCTTTTATAGAAAATACAATCTCACATTGATTCTAATTGTATCTGCTTTCTATTACTAATATCATTACACAGATGATCGCATTGTTACAGTCTCCTTTTATTACTATTATTATTATTACAGTGGTCTTATATAGCGCGGTACCACAGAATAGAGCTGGACTCACCGCGCTGCACATAAAAATATTAGCAAACATAATCATGATATAAAAAAACAATTCAAATTATTTTTAAAAATACATTTATTTAATTAAAAAATAGCTTCATGAAAACAATACAAAAACAAATGTATATTCACCCCATCCATTTCAAGCCGTAGACGTTTATCGGGCAGAGGTGGGAATCAGTCGAGATATTAGAGTTTAAAGAGACGTGTCTTGAGTGCAGTTTTGAAGGCCTGGATGGTCGGTATGTTGTGGATGTGTAGTGGGAGAGAATTCCATTGTTTAAGGGGAAAAAAAAAAGAAATATCATTCATAGTGTGTTTTAGTACGTGTCTTGAAAATAGAAAGAGTGCGCAGTTATTAGGCACTTTGCCTTCGTTAACGATCGTGGCTACCGGAAAATTGGATATAGATAGTGTGTTGATATTGCTGCTCGTGTTCCTCTGTCACCCAGCGAGCTTCATGACCAACGTATGAACTCCTTTAAAATAGGTTGCCCTTGTCGTTATACTGCGACTGTTGTTTCGTTATTCTTTGCTATAAAATGAACGACAGTCTCTTCTCTGCCATCGGGTTTTCGTACAAAGTCATCTCTATTCCGAGATCCGTCAACTTCCTGTTTCTATCAGTGGGCTTTTCCTGACACAAATATTTGAAGAAGGCAATGCACTCTCACTACGACAAAATGTAGTAGATTTCTTTACAAGGAAATAAGAAGGTAACTCTTTTTTGTAACATTTGAAGCAACCGGGTATTTTGCGGGTGAAGCCTTGCAATTAAATAGCTCTTACATATATTTTGCTTCTGGTGTGGCTGTTTCTTTCTCACAACTGGCTCTCTCCATACACAGCGTGTTCTATATTAATAGCACTGAGTGAAAGAAGCTGTCAAGCAGCGAGCGTCATGCGTGACAGTGGAGTTCATGTAACGAAGTTGAGTGCTTTCGGAGGAGAGTCAGTAAGACTGTCTGCAGGACCGTCTGCAGGACTGTCCGTAGGACTGTCTGTAGGACTGTCTGTAGGACTGTCTGTAGGACTGTCTGTAGGACTGTCTGTATGACTGTCTGTAGGACTTTCTGTAGGAATGTCTGTAGGACTGTCTGTAGGACTGTCTGTATGACTGTCTGTAGGACTGTCTGTAGGAATGTCTGTAGGACTGTCTGTAGGACTGTCTGTAGGAATGTCTGTAGGATTGTGTGTAGGACTGTCTGAAGGCATATCGTTGAAAGGCCGTCAGTTAGGGTGTAGGACTATATGTAGGCCTATTGTTTAAAGGCCGGTAGTTAAGGTGTAGGACTGTCTGTAAGCCGATTTTTTAAAGGCCGGCATATGTTATAAATATAGAAAATGAGAAATTAACTTTATTTGGGTAATACTTTGACCCACAGGGTAGTTTCTCAAAATACCCATACTCTGTGTAACAAAATACCCGTACTCGGTGTAACAAAGTACTCTTACTCAGTGTAACAAAATACTCGTACTCAGTGTAACAAAACGGCCCCCAGTTAAGCCCTAGTTACATTTGTTTAAATATATAAGCATATTCGATTCCGGTAAATAAAAACCAAAAGCTAGTATCACTGTTATAAAGGAATCAATGAAGTTCAGTAATTTTAGTTTTCGCGGCTCTTGAATACACTTGTACAGGCTGTTAAGAGCAGCCAGTGGCGGAGCTAGTGGGGTTGTGGGGGGTTGTGGGCAGTGCCGTCTTGAGAGCCCCACGATTGTAGGGGGTCCCACGTTTCTAAGAGACTCACTCTTATAGAGGCATCATGATTTACATATTCTTAATGAATATTGAAAGATTTTGACAATGGAATTGGATTTAAAATTCCCAATTTAATTCGATATATATCAGTACATTCCAAAACTAATATGATAAATGCGAATCAAAGTTGGACAAGTTAAAAACTTTCAAAGGGGAATAACTCTAGTCAACAAGTTTTTCGAAGTTTAACTTAATTGAAAGATTATTTTTATTTTACATTTTATTCATTCATCTTGGTGAGTTGGTGGGGGCAGGAACTGTTTCCACCCCACCCCCACTGTTAGAGCATGGGGCGAGTGCCCCCTTTCGGCCCCTTCTCATGGCCCAGGTGTGTTGTATTGCTAGGGAGCCCCAGTGTATTGCTGTGCCCAGGGCCTCCTATGTTGTTAAGACGGCCCTGGTTGTGGGGGGGGGGGGGGTGGGGTGCGGACCACACCGGGTGACACGATATCTGGGGTTGACACCAAATTGAAAAAAAAATCTTATTTGCAGAGCACACACTGTTCGGTCTAACGGAGCACACACTGTTCGGTCTAACAGAGGACTCAATGCTCGGTCTAACAGAGCACTCAATGCTCGGTCTTACCAGGTTTCATAAAAGGATAATCGACCACAAGGAAATTTTCCATACATGTAACCAATCCAAATGCGTGCTCTATTAAAATTTCAAGGGTGATGCGTCAGAATTTAGTACCCAATAATTAGGCCAGATTCAATGACGATTGAAGTGTTCGGTAACTTTCGCAAGTTATAAGAATTTACATGTCTCTAAATTCTGAGAAATAAAGTTCTTCGTTGATGCCAAACAATGGCGTAGCGAGCTTAACTCGCGCCCGGGGCACAATATCTTTTTAGCGCAGCCCCAATACCTTTTTAGCGCCCCCCCCTATTCGAAAACCATACAATATTATAGTAAAATATACCATTTTGCGCCCCTTTGTGAGTAGCGCCCGGGACATGATGCCCCCCTCACTACGCCCCTGATGCCAACTACGATTTTGTTGGGCGAGACTATTTACATGAATCGAAACGGTAAAGATTAAGTACATTAAAAAACTGACTTTTTACCCATTTAAAAAATTGAAACTTAACAACAATAACCCTTAGAGAAGCACGGTGTGCTGAATCCATTGTCGTAATTAAGGAATGACTCATAACCGAGCCTCAAGCCACTTACCAGACGGTTTAAAACAAAAAGCATTACTAGAGAGCGCGAAAGGCTTGCCAGTGTTTCTTTCAGAAATTTCCCCCCGAGGGGGCACTTTTGACGTTCGGGGGGGGGGGAGGGCAGTGCCAGTTTTTCAGTGGCCAGAGGCGTATCTAAGGGGTGGCAGATGGGACATATGTCCCCGGGCGCCAGACTAGCGGGGGCATATAATGGGCTATAGTGTTAATGGATGAAAATAATAGGTTTCAGAGTTTAGCGGGGGGGGGGGTGTAAAAATTAATCTTGTCCCCTGTCATCAAAGACTCACGTCAGTGACGCAGAAGTGGGGGGGGGGGGGCGAACATTTGGTCTTCCCAGGTGTCATTTTTTCTTTAGATAGAGCGGCGGGATTTTCGGACATCTGCAGAGTTTCTATCGAGAAAGGTAGCGTGGCAAAAAAGTTAACCCACCTAGGTTGGCGCTAACACTAGGCACGCCGCTGGGCAGTGTATATATCAGCACCAAATTTCGCTGTCATGGCAAGTAATTTTTATCGGGAAGTAGGGCAGCAGAAAATGTGTGATTATTTAACAATCAAGATGTGCATTTTGGAGTTTACATGATTCGAATGTTTTGATAAGACTTTCAATTGATAGGGGGAAATAATTTTTCAAGCGTCAGGGGGAGGAATTATGGCGACCAGTGCCAGACACAAACTAAATTCATTCTGGTTGTGGTGTGCCGAAGAAAATCATTTGACACAAGATTAGATTCAACCCGGTAGTCACATTGATCGACGTCAAGGAAAAAAAAGGGGGGTGGGGGGGGGGGGGGGTAGCAGAAATTGAGGAATCCGAAGAGTTTGAGCAAAAGTGAGGGCAGTGGTCACCTTTAGTTAAAAATAATAAATTCAAAAGGCAGTGATGCATTGTGGTTCAAATTTATTGATCATTATGGCTCCAATGAATGTAGATGGGATTTGCAATGTTTCTGTGCCTGGTGTTGATGCGGATATTTCACTGGTAACAAGAGTTACCTAGTGAGGGTATCATGCACTGTATTCAATGTATCTTTAAGACAATGTGTGAAGGGGCATTTCAAACGTTCATATATTTACTGTTAGATGTCTCGTAGAAAAATGCTAAGAATACATCAACATACACCAACTATATGTGGACTACAAATCAGGTAATGATAGCATAGACAGGAAATACATGAACGATGCTGTGCAGGAACTTGGAGTCCTTAACAAACTTACCCGACTCATACATATGACGATGGATAACTACAAAAGTAGAATCAAAGTACAGAGGGAGTACTTGAGGGAGTTCCCAATCAATCTGGGCCTCAGACAAGGAAATCCGTGTATCATTTTCAACATCACTTTAGAAAAAAGCAGTAGAAACATACGTGTGAGCACCTGAGAGGTGGTACAGAACATCCATAAGGAACTTTATAAAGCCAGCCACTGCAATACCTGGCCTACACAGACGATATAGCGCTACTTGGTAGAAACAGCATTGATGATATAATTAAAACTTTCAGGGAAATTGAAGATGTGACGGTCAAAGCTGGTCTTGATGTAAATAAAGCGAAGGCAATATTTATGATAATGTCAGGAAATAAGCACTGATGACTTCATCAATATGAACATCTACGCCTTTGAGAGGGTAGCTACTTTCAAATATCTAGGGGTGACTATAAATAAGCAAGAGGAAATACAATCGGAGGTGCAAGAAAGAATAACAGCATGCAACCGTTCTTATTTCAATTTACAAAAGCTACTTCAAAGCAAAAATCTCGCTAAGGGAACAAAGAAGGCAGTATACACCACTGTCACAAGACCAGTAGTGAGACTTGGTTCGTACCAGAAAAGCAGAGAACCTGCTAAATATATGACCCGATGATAGACAATTTTGTTTGGGGAATCCGTACAAACTAAGAGCTATATCAATTGTACAAATACCCATCCATAGTCACAACAATTGGATTGACGATGTAGAGAAGGGCTTACAAATGTTGGGGTTCGCACGTGGAGGTGTAAAGCGATGGATCGATCCCAATGGAAGAATGGGGTGGAGCAGGCCAGGGCCCTAAATGGGATGAAGCGCCACTGATGTAAACATTTCAGACATTTGGGTGGGAAGCGCTAGAAATAACGATAATAACAGGACATCACTAACTCTTCCACCAGCACAATATTAAATTAATTCAGTCCAGTTGGGAGCCCTTATGGTATGTTTTTTATCGAGAGATACTCTTTAGCTTAGACTCGCCCCTTAAAACGTTATAGGCCCCGGAAATTTTTTGATAAATAAAAAATGCAAGAATGCATTTTTTTTTTTACATACCGTAGTTAAATTTAGTTTCGCATCATTGAACACTTAACTGTAGAGCAACGGGAGAGATGCTAGTTAAGATTTTACTACCAAAAATGGCATTTACAAGATAATCGAAATACTCGATTTTTTTTTATTCGTTGTTTAAATATATATTATATTCTTTCTACTGGATTATCATCTTAAAATAATTTTTTTTAAATAGTTCAAACAGCTGGGGAAGATTGTTTATTATTATTATATTAACAGAGAAAAGTCATTGGGGATTTAATAAATAAAGACTTTTTTAAAAATCATTTTACTCTGTTCCCGAAACTGTGTTAAAAAAATAGAAACACTCGATTTAATAATTATGATGAAATGTCCACTATTTGTATGTAACCGGTAAATTCCTATTTTTTTGTTTTAAAATTATTATTATTATTATTTTTAAATTTTCATTTTATCTATGTCAGCATACATCTATGGAATCTACTACATTAAAATGTTTGCTAAAAAATGATTTTTTAAAGCATGATGCTATTATACAATATAATTTGAAAACAGATTGCACATGTTTATTTCTTAGCAAGAGCTATATTTAATTTACAGGCATTTATATCGATGAAAAGGTAGTTTAATACAAAGTTATTAAAAAGTCTTTCAACTTTTGCAGCTGCAAAATGTAATTAAATAAAAGATACCGATATCTGCGAATCAGAAAAAGTAAGATTTAGCTTATGATCAGGAGCGGCCAATTTTCAAAACAAAACCATATTTATAATCGATTTCTGCGATCCTGTAACAAGATTAACCTGAACGCTAAGGATCATCAATATATATCGAACAAAGCGATATTTTATTTGTTCCAATAATTGTAATCGATTAAAGGCACACATTTCAATAACTTTTAAAAATTGTATAAAAATTAAATTTAGAGTAGTTTTTTTTTTTTTTTAATTATTATATTTTACACATTTTCCCCGGGGGGGGGCACTTTACTTGCTCCGGGGGGCACTGCCCCCCCCCCCCCCGGACGTATGCCTGAAAGAAACACTGAGGCTTGCTTTAAACGCAGGGGGTCTCGACCAGGGGTGCCTTTCACATCCAGTGGTTACGGAAGAAAGATCCAGAAAAGTTATGCTTATTTGTATTTTTAAAGGAATTTTTATAAAATCGTGAATTGCGAGGGAAATCGAGATGAGGGGCAAGGAACTTTTTGGAAACGAGTGGAAGTGCGGCGCTGCGAAGAGTTTCAGAACCTCTGATCTACTGTTATACCAAATGAGCGACCAATCCTGGACACGTTTCATGCAAGTCAAAACACCAGGAAACCGATCGCAAGACCCGTGCGCTGGAAACCAGGGCTGAGCCGGGTACTGAGTCCTGACCCGGATACTGACCAGGAAATCGATCGCAAGACCCGTGCGCTGGAAACCAGGGCTGAGCCGGGTACTGAGTCCTGACCCGGATACTGACCAGGAAATCGATCGCAGGACCCGTGCGCTGAAAACCAGGGCTGAGCCGGGTCCTGAGTCCTAAATCGGATACTGACCAGGAAATCCAGAAATGCTATTTTTTACCACACCTGGAATATACCCGGAACACACAGGACAGGTTTTAAAAAGAAACCGGGTCCGGGTGTAAATTACATTAATTTTTTTAACATAACATTGTGTATACTTTAGCTGAATTAAATAAATAATAAAAGAAAATTGACAGAGATTGGTTAGAAACTAAATGTAAGCTAAATTAAACTAAATGTAAGCTAAATGTAACTAAATGAAACTAAATGTAAACTAAATGAAAGTAAATGTAAGCTAAATGAAACTAAATGTAAGTTCAATGAAACTAAATGAAACTAACTGTAAGTTCAATGAAACTAAATGAAACCAAATGTAAGCTAAATGAAACTAAATATAAGCTCAATGAAACTAAATGAAACTAACTGTAAGCTCAGTGAAACTAAATATAACTGTAAGCTCAGTGAAACTAAATGTAAGCTCAATGAAGCTGCAAAGCTCTGAAATGAACAATGTACTTGTTACGAACGTTGTGTAATTATTTTACTTAGAAAGATTCATAACATCGGCTATGAAAATCGGGCCTTGCACTTACGATTAATATTTAATTTCATTTTCTGAAACGCTAGTGATACAGAGTATAGCCAACGTTTTGTTTGTGTGTGTCTGTGCATGTGCGTGTTGGTAAGAGTATTGTTGTGGGTGGGTTTATGGGTGTGTCTTTGTGGAGGGAGGGGACGGATTACACAGCCCTACGCCTACACCTTTCCTGGCCCTTATTTCTGCTCTAAGATTACATCGCCAAAACATTTTAATATATCATACAAAAGCACTTCCTCCTTTTTCAACATCTGTTTCTCAAATTTTCAAGTAATAATTCTTGCTGTGTGTCGCCGCAGCTTGGCGAATGTTACTAAGGGATCACGGCACTAAAAAGTCTGAGAACCGATTGGTTAGGATTATATTATTATTGTATTAGTGTTTTGATACATTCAACTTCGAAGCCTCAGTAATCGCTACCGTTTCTATACATGATAATAAATGAAGTTCTGCGTTGAAGCCGTGTAAAGGAAATAGTTGAACAAGGCACGTCGAAGCTTGCAATAAAAAGACAAAATAATAAAAGGAGGTCGTTTTCGGCTAGGCGCCTGCTTCATCCGACCAGACAAAACAAGAAAGAACAATATCATGACGTGGGATAGTGCTGGGTATGCTCGAATGTCGAGGCAAGGGTGGTGTGAGGACAAAATATGGAGAGGAAGAGGCCCAGCATTTCATTGGCCATGTCGGAAAAGTGTCAATCGGACTGGCAGAGCAAACCTAAGACTAATATGTTGGAAGAACAGTACGGAGTCTTTGCGTGATTTTAATTAGAATTTTAGGAAGAATACAATAAATAAACATGGTTGTCGGTTGGTTTGTTGTATTCAGATGAGAGTAATAGGTTAAAAAAAAAAAAGATTATGGTAATATCCAGAAGTTGACAGAATTTCCAAAGAGATTTGTGAAGAACATTTAACGGATTGGTGGAATGAGTGTAGGAAATCAATAAATTGTTGGAGTTCACTTGTTTCCATTGTAAGGACGTCATCAACGTATCACGTATACAGTTTTGAAAGTTGGCCCTCTCTACCATGCATTCGAAATGACCCATAAAAAGACAGGTAAAACTAAGGCCAAGTCTTTTACCCATGGACAAGCCACTAATTTCTTCACAGCAATAATCACTGAATTCAAAAGAGTTGAGGGTGAGTTCTCAGTTTAGCGAGCCGGATGGTGGCGTCAGTAGGAATGGATGGATGGATGTGGTTCCATACATGCACATTTCACTTCTCCGCATTCAGTGGAACACATTATAAAAAACATAAATGGGAAAATAAATCTCTTTTTTTTAGCACCCGGATCCAGACTCGGACACGTCAGGTATTGTCTCGAAATACCCGGACCGGGATCTCGTGTAAAAAGAAACATCTACACGTGGCTCAGACATACTAAAGACTGTTTCAACAGATCGAAATAGTCATAAGCAGTTAAACACGCTGTCCGTTTGGTGTTTTTTTTATTTTTCCAACCATGAATTAAGTCAAAAATGCGATTCCGATTCTAGTTTTAACACCGAAATAAATATTCGAATATGACGTCAGATAGTTATTGCTTTACAAAGCGGAATTTTTGTTCCGCATATTTATTAAAATAAATTAGTAAACTAACTACAAAAGTCTTCCAAAGACATAACAACAATTTTAGTAAACATAGTCTGACAAAGAAATTCGACTTCTACTCCAGCCAAGGGGATAAAAAAAAAAAGAGACCGATTGCCGAGTCTAAATCCACAATATTGGCCGGGATGAATACCCATGCAGGCCCTTGATCCGGAAGTCATTCGTCTTCGTGTTTGAGTCTCACCTTACAGCGCGTTGAAGGGATCCAAGTCGTTACCTGTTTATACGCTCTTTGATTCACTTAAGTTTAAAACGGATCGGTCCGTTAACGGCTTAACTTGGGGCTTGGCTCCTCCATTAAGACGCGTCTGTTTTATTTTGTTGAAGTTTTCAACATTTTTTTTTTTGAAATAAGAAGAAGAAAGATTTCGACGTGTTGCGAGTTACGGACCAGTTCGTCTTTCAAAACAACGTATCACTGTTACCAAATATGTTATCGGGCGTTTGGGGGGGGGGGGGCGAATTTGCCAGACAGAACTATACAGAGACAACGATACCTGGATGATGTATCGTTAAAACACTCGAACCGATACCTTGTCTCAAATAAAGAAGAAGAAAAATAACTCTTTCGAAAGTTTACTTTTACCACTGACAACAAGAACAAAGTGCGGTTAAATTAATTACAATTAATGAACTATTGGCATCATTTCTATTTTTCATCCTTTTTTTCCTCTGACATGGTTTACTATAGAGATAGACATTTAAAAATCCCAACTTCCCAAGACAATAATGTAATATAAAAAAATTGAACTCACATGTTGGCGGATAAAAAAGAAGTATATTTCCAGTAGTTTTTTTTTTTTTAAAGAAGTAGAAGTTTTTCTTCGGTTTGACAAATGTTTTGTTTTCTAATAAGCGAGTTGTTTAATGTGCAGTTGTATGTCTCCAACCCCAGTTGAAGCTGGTGATATTTTCGCACACCGAGATGATCATTATTAATCTTTAGTTAGATATAGAACTTAATTCATTGAGTTTAGTACACAAAGTTTTTTATTTTATTTTAAAATTTGAACATCCGTTAGTTCCGATTTTGAAACATCTCCGAGCAATTTCTCTGTGCATTTCATTGTTTCTCAACCCGTGGGTCGCGACCCTTTTGGGGGTCGAATGACCCTCACACGGGTGTCGTCTAAGACCATCGGAAAACACATATCTATGAATTACCAAAAAAAATAATTTTAGTGTTGGCGGTCACCCCTAACATGCGGAACTGTATTAAAGGGTAGCAGCATTAGGAAGGTTGAGAACCACTGGTGTAATTTATTAGTTTATTTTCATAAAATGCTTCAAAACGTCTTCAAGAAATCTACTTAAACAGTTGGGGTGATGTAGCACAGCGACAGACGAGTGGTGAGATGATGGACTTGTATATTGGCACAGTCGACACACCGGTCCGTTCGTTTGTTTGTTTGACTCATGATTCAGACACAAGTCGTGCGTGCTTCCAGGCTGAGGTGCTTAAGGGATGATGAGTGAGGGGGGGGGGGCTGTGGGCAGTGGCGATGCCAGGGTTAGCGTCGCCCGGTGCTTGCATAGATTTTTTGCCCTACTCCTTCAACGACCAAAAAACCCCACTGAAGTTGGCAGAATTACTACTACCTCTCAAAACAAAAAAGGAGGTGACGGGGTCAACCATCCCCTAATCCCCACTACTTCGCCACTAAGTGATGGAATTAAAAAATAGAGGGGTGGGGGGAGGGGAGACGTGTTTTCTG
Organism: Omphiscola glabra; assembly: GCA_964017045.1. Taxonomy (NCBI): domain Eukaryota; kingdom Metazoa; phylum Mollusca; class Gastropoda; family Lymnaeidae; genus Omphiscola; species Omphiscola glabra. The sequence continues at coordinate 27,555,842 of OZ024800.1, read as the reverse complement.
AAAAGTAGGGAGGTAGTTGATCAGTGTAGTAACTATCCAGTAGGTCAGAAGAACTTTTATTTTTTTGCATGGGGGTTGGGTTTCGGGGTTGCATATCATTGGCTCAACCAGGGTTGTTCCATACTTGGGTTTCATCTCTTAAGCTGCGGTGAGGGCTAGGTTCAGGGGCGTGGCAAGCAGTGCACTTGATTCGTGCAAGTTGGGCTTGATGCTACACTGCTGATTCAAAATAATAATAAAAAATGTATATATTACAAAAGCCATTCAGCATTGATGACGTGTTGCTACTTTAAATAGCGTCACTCCCGATATACGACGACAGCGAATTGTGTCTACGCCGGTGCAGATAATCCTACAATGCTCGGCTAGGCGAAGACATCTTAGCTTCGTGTTTTTCAGATGCGCCCCGTCGAGATGTGATACCATAGAGTGTATATCTCCACAGGGCTCATTGTTATGGCTACGATAAAGGTAATGGGCCGACCCACCGAATTTTAAAATTTAAATCTTATTTAAGATTTTCAATCCATCAAGTACTTGTTTTGTTTTTTTGGGGGGGAGGGGGTGGAAGGATTATTGTGTTTGTTCCTTTGAAACATTCTTAGACGTCTAATACGGACTACTTATTTTTTATAATACATTTCCCATGCTATACTATTCTATAACATCATCCCTCTCTCTCTCTCTCTCTCTCTCTCTCTAACTCTCTCTCTCTAACTCTCTCTCTCACACCTATTTTTGCCAAGTTCAACTCACTCCCTTGTTAATTATATTTTTTCACCCTTTTGCTTCTGAGTCATTGTATTCTTTATCTCATCTCTTTACACATCTGCGACAATCCTCTCTTCTTGTATCCCCCCTCATCTCGCATTCTGAGGCTCCAGCATGTACAAATACTCCAGCACGCATTGTATCGCGTCTAAAGAGATCTGACTACATCACCCCAGTTCTTGAAGATCTCCATTGGCTTCCTGTGAGTGAGCGCATTGACCACAAAATTCTGTCCCTGGCATATAGCTGTATAGAAGGCTCCGCATCTGAATATCTTCAAATACTTATTTCTAAACATGTATCCATACAGAACCTGAGTTCTTCAACACAGTCCTTACTGAGATTTCCCAGTGTGGATGGACGCAGAAAGAGTCATACGGGGTGCGCTCTTTTGTCGCTATTGTAACTAAATTGTGGAACAGTTTGCATCAATCTTTGAGGGACATTGAAAACGATAAAAATTTATTTGAGAACCATTTAAATAGATTTTAAGAGATCAGAACGCTGCGAGCATGCTAAAATAGCATTGACACAAGCGCTATAAAAGTAGTCAATCATCATCATCATCACCCTCCTCCTCTTGTATCCGCAATCCACGTGTATTCCATCTCATCGTGTATCCACTGTCACCCTTGTATCCGCTATCCTCTTGTATCCCCACTCCTCTTGTATCCGCTATCCTCTTGTATCCCTATCCTCTTGTATCCCCTCTCCTCATGTGTCCTCTATCCTCTTGTATCCCCTCTCCCCTTGTATCCCCTCTCATCTTGTATCCCCTCTCCTCTTGTATCTGCAATCCTCATGTATCCCCTCTCGTCTTGTATCCCCCCTCCCCTTGTTTGTAAACCTAAACCTCATCTTTGCTATGTTTCATTCTCTCCAACAGAAAACCTGTCTTCCCATCATCCTTTCCAGGGACTCTTGTATTGTGCATCATAATCCTTACCTTTTACACTCTTTACCCCGATAGAAAGAACCCCACCTATCTCTAGTCTTATCCACAGTCGGACTCCAACGCCCCCAAGATGTTCAGGGAATCGTTTCAATTTAGAAGTTTTCAGAAAGCGATAAAACGCTATCAGCCCCGTACATGCCGGAGACGACTTTATCCCTTATCAACAACTTGGACATTTGCACGTATTTTAACATTCTGTTCAGCCCAGCAGGTGTGCCGAAGCGTATCTTATTGAAGACATCGTCGCGGTCGAGAATCCATTTAAACTTTCAAATTAAGAATCAAAATTTTGAATAAAGCGAACCAGTTGACTCCTGTGAGAAGATAAAATTAAAATTAAAAAAAAAAAACATTAGAAAAATAAAAACTGGACACAAAGAAAGAGTTTTTTGAGGTGCATTTTTTTCTTTCCTTTTGTGTTGGCCCAGATTATTTTCTTTGTAATTGGTTTTCTCTGATTAACTTTCTTACAATACAGAAATCCTTAAGTAAACCTTTTATAGCACCGCATCCCTCGATTTCAAAACATATCCCATCCCTCACGCCCCCTAATCACATTTAAGAAACACAGCAAAAACACCAACAACAACACCAACAACAACAACAACACCAACAACAACAACAACAACAACAACAACACCAACAACAACAACAACAACAACACCAACAACAACATTGTAATGAAATAAATAAACGTGAGTAACTACAAAAATTCTGGGGGCTTCCTGCAAAATCTCGCCTTGCTTCCCGTACTGCCAGGTAATGCAGGCACCCTTTGGTTTAGAGCCTCTGTTGCCTAGTCAAGAAAGTGTTAGGGAAAACAAAGTCCACAAAACGCAAAGGAAAACAAAAGTCAATTAAGTGTAAGGGAAAACAAAAGTCAATTAAGTGTAAGGGAAAACAAAAGTCTATTAAGTGTAAGGAAAAACAAAAGTCAATTAAGTGTAAGGGAAAACAAAAGTCAATTAAGTGTAAGGGAAAACAAAATTCAATTAAGTGTAAGGGAAAACAAAAGTCAAGAAGGTGTAAGGGAAAACAAAAGTCAATTAAGTGTAAGGGGAAAACAAAAGTCAATTAAGTGTAAGGGAAAACAAAAGTCAATTAAGTGTAAGGGAAAACAAAAGTCAATTAAGTGTAAGGGAAAACAAAAGTCAATTAAGTGTAAGGAAAAACAAAAGTCAATTAAGTGTAAGGGAAAACAAAATTCAATTAAGTGTAAGGGAAAACAAAAGTCAAGAAGGTGTAAGGGAAAACAAAAGTCAATTAAGTGTAAGGGGAAAACAAAAGTCAATTAAGTGTAAGGGAAAACAAAAGTCAATTAAGTGTACGGGAAAACAAAAGTCAATTAAGTGCAAGGGAAAACAAAAGTCAATTAAGTGTAAGGGAAAACAAAAGTCAATTAAGTGTAAGGAAAAACAAAAGTCAATTAAGTGTAAGGGAAAACAAAAGTCAATTAAGTGTAAGGGAAAACAAAAGTCAATTAATTGTAAGGGAAAACAAAAGTCAATTAAGTGTAAGGGAAAACAAAAGTCAATTAAGTGTAAGGGAAAACAAAAGTCAATTAAGAGTAAGGAAAAACAAAAGTCAATTAAGTGTAAGGAAAAACAAAAGTCAATTAATTGTAAGGGAAAACAAAAGTCAATTAAGTGTAAGGGAAAACAAAAGTCAAGAAGGTGTAAGGGAAAACAAAAGTCAATTAAGTGTAAGGGGAAAACAAAAGTCAATTAAGTGTAAGGGAAAACAAAAGTCAATTAAGTGTAAGGAAAAACAAAAGTCAATTAAGTGCAAGGGAAAACAAAAGTCAATTAAGTGTAAGGGAAAACAAAAGTCAATTAAGTGTAAGGAAAAACAAAAGTCAATTAAGTGTAAGGGAAAACAAAAGTCAATTAAGTGTAAGGGAAAACAAAATTCAATTAAGTGTAAGGAAAAACAAAAGCAAGAAAGGAGATGAGCTAACGGATTTCTAAAGAAAAAAAAGGGTGAGTGACCCCGATCCTCTCCCGACCCCTGAAAGGCTCATGGGTGGCAAGGCGCGTAAATGAAAGACCGAACAAAGAGACTCCATCTTGAATATTTTGGCCTGCGTCAAAGCTGTTTAAACGTGATTTGAGGAAGACAGGGTAATCCAAAATGACCGAAAGGATAATAAAGTTAAGCGTATCGATGCGAAACGTCGTGTGACGAGGTTAAACGTAAAACAAAACTGAAGAACTGCGCAATAGTACCCTTAGAGTTAATCATTGATCGCTTGCGGTCTTACGCTTCTGAAAACCTTTATATTAACCACGCTTTTGTTCGTGGGTGCCTGTTCTGCTGGCGGACTGGCTGGCAAAATTATTGGACGGCTAATGGACCCACTTCCCGTGAACCTATCGAGCTGAACGTTGACCCAAAGACTCGTTTCCGATGACAACACATTCTTTCAAATTTTCACCCCCCCCCCCCAACCAACCCTCCAAAAAATTTTTTTTCCTTTTTTTTTCAAGGAAAACATCAAGAGAAGTTCACGATAACCATGCTAAATAAAAATTTTATTACAAAAGTGCTTTTGGTGTATAATAATATTAATATTTTCTTTTGTTTTTCTTAAATATTTGGTGACATAAATCTGCGGTGTATAAGCGGTAGGGTCATTAAAATATACATAAAGTTCAGGGGCGTGAAAAAAAAATTGCGGTTACGAGACTGGGGGGGGGGGGGGCGGCACTAATAGGATTCTTATAAAAAGCTATACTTGTATGCATGTTTTGTCAAATTTTCAGCCTCGCCCACTAATTCTCGATATTAAATTTGATAAAGGCTTATAATAAAAACCCTCTTTTTTTGGGTTTGTTTAATGTATTGTTTATCTTAACCCTTTCTGTTTGTTTCGCTTCCTTGAATTTTTTTTATATATTTTTTTTGGCGGGGTGATAGATGTCCATCTTTGATGAGGACTACGGAAGTTACGTAGCGTCGCCCGCAATTCCCAAGTATCGGATGCGGGCAACGTGTACAGGCAGTAACAGGATATTATCACACTTGAGTCTGACGTGCCATACACCAACATGTCTCAGACAGGAGGGTTCGATCCTGGGACTGCAACGGTAACCAGGTGCTGGGCGTGTAAGGGGAAGGAATCAAAGTGCCGGCTTCCGGGAGAAAATGTCACCCGCAAGGAGGGCAGTTTTTTTTTTTTTTTTTGCGCAGAGTTTTTATTTAATTTTATCTAGTAGGATTGCACAGATGGAACCGAACAATCAATTAATATGGCTCTCTTTCTCTCTCTCATCTATCTATCTATCTATCTATCTATCTATCTATCTATCTATCTATCTATCTATCTATCTATCTATCTATCTATCTATCTATCTATCTATCTATCTATCTATCTGTCTGTCTGTCTGTCTGTCTGTCTGTCTGTCTGTCTGTCTGTCTGTCTGTCTGTCTGTCTGTCTGTCTGTCTGTCTGTCTGTCTGTCTGTCTGTCTGTCTGTCTGTCTGTCTGTCTGTCTGTCTGTCTGTCTGTCTGTCTGTCTGTCTGTCTGTCTGTCTGTCTGTCTGTCTGTCTGTCTGTCTGTCTGTCTGTCTGTCTGTCTGTCTAACTATCTATCTAACTATCTATCTATCTTTCTCGCTCCCTCACTTCCTCTCACTATCTCTCTAATTATCTTTCTCACTCTCTCTCCCTCTTTTCGTTCTCTCTCTCTCTCTTTCACCTTCACTCCCTCCCTCTCTCTTTAACTATCTCCTTGACTCTCTCTCTTTTTCTCTTTAACCTATGCTGGGTAAACATATAATATATTTACTCAGGATATCCTAAAAATTAGAGATGACGTCATATATTTATCCAACAATAGAAAACAAGCTTTGTTGGAGTTCTTTGGCTGAGATCCGGTTTGGAGAAAATAAGCAATTTTTTGTTACAACACATGTTTTCGTTTGTAATTTTTAAAAAAAATATTCTTTTCCTTTAAGGAGAATTGTATTTTTCACATTCAGAGAGTTCTAGTCCATTGTATAGTCTTGCAGTTACTTTTACACCCGAGTGTAACATCTGTCACCACATACAGCAGCATCTTGTCTTGTGATAATAGAAACTTGAACCATTGGCTCATCGATTTATTGACTCATTGGCTGTATCTTTGACGGATTAATTTTCCATTAGAATGGAGCAGATCTGAGAAACGCCAGAAAAGACTTTCTCAAGAATATTGAGCCTGCATGGCATTATATTTCTTAAACACATTACACTCATGTCAGCCTATACGGGTGGTAGAGGTTTATTGGGGCGTGAGGTAGAGGATGACTCTCTAATAGGAAACTGCTTACAAGAGCGTGAGGTAGAGGATGACTCTCTAATAGGAAACTGCTTACAAGAGCGTGAGGTAGAGGATGACTCTCTAATAGGAAACTGCTTACAAGAGCGTGAGGTAGAGGATGACTCTCTAATAGGAAACTGCTTACAAGAGCGTGAGGTAGAGGATGGCTCTCTAATAGGAAACTGCTTACAAGAGCGTGAGGTAGAGGATGACTTTCATATCATGCTTGTTAAGAACTTGGGCACCTGCATTTTGGCAGAGGGTGATTCTCAAATAAGCACCTGCTTGTTGACAGCGTGGGGTAGAGGGTGATTCTCAATTAGGCACCAGCCGGCTTGGCATCGTGGGGTAGAGGATGACTCTCATATAGGCACCTGTTCGTATGACGTGTGATGTGTGTGCTAATTTTACAAATTCTGTTGTTGTTTTTATTATTACATTGCTGTATTGAAGCTGTTTGTGCCGCTCCTATGACATGCTCTAAACTGTAGATACAAAATTAGTACGGCTCTCGTGATGCGACTTAAGTAGACTTACAGTGCAGCATGGTAACCGTTCTATATGACTGTTCATTGAAGCATTTTGAGTCAATTTGGAAAATGCTTATTTTAATTTTGACCCCTTTCTCCTCCTCCACATGGTTGGGCTCAATGGATTCACGGGGAAAAAATTTAAAAGTTAGGAAAGTCATAGAGGTCTCACTTAACACCTTATTTGTTGCAATCAATAAATCATTTTTGTACGTTGGCATAGAATTACAATGTCAACACCAGATTTAATGCAGCCAGGGTTGAAAGAAAATTGCTTTAAGTTTATTTAAGACAATTTCTCATTGTTCACAGATATCCTAACGTTATTTTAGGTCAACATTTTTATAGATTGACCCTAACTTTAGGGATTGTTGACGATTCTTAAGCGATGGCCTGTTGTGGGTAGGTTTCTTGTCTTTTTTAAATTTTTATATTAATGTTTCTATGTGTAGGCCTCTATCAGAAATAACCGCAAAATGCTGTAAACCGTACAAAATTAAAATTGAGCTAGGTTAATTGAATCATTATTCTCTGTCGTTAGCGGAAGAACGATTTACCTTGCTTTTTTTAAAAAGTTATTTCCTATACACTGACCAGTAGGACCGTCCGAAAAAGAAAGAAAAGAGGGGGAGGGGGGTAGCGCACCTAGCGCAGCATCAGGGATAGGGCTAAATCTCAAATTATTCTCATATATATATATGTGTATATATGTCTATATATATATATATTGGGCATGCTATATCGTAGATCATTTATTTGTGAAATGGGGCGCCATTTTCAGGCGCCGATTTTCCTCGGGGCGGTCTTGTTGACTAAATCCGAAACCGAAAATCAAATTTTCAACCAATCCGAGATTACTGCCCACTAGACTAAACTGGATCCATACAACCTTGATTATCTACAAACAAACATGGCCCTGTTTAAAATAATAACAACACCCACTGCTTTCGGACCCAGGGCCATATTGGCTAAATTCAAATAACATGAAATTAAATGCTTCACGATTTTTGAAGCCTAAAATATTTTTTTTTGCGGACACATTTTAAACATCCAATTACTGAAACCATGACGCTAAGCGATGTTATCTCCCCTAACCTTGCAATGGCCGTGTGAAATTTTAAGGACGTATTTTTTCTTCATTTCATGAGGCTTAAGCATATTTTATTTATTTTTGTTCTACGATTTCTCACATAATTATTTTCTCCTGTTAAATATCTTTCAAGCACAATGCAAACAAGACAAAATGTACAACACTAAAGTGTCCAGTATTTCAATATTAAAGATACAATGTTTCTACAATTCCACCACTTTTTTACAAAATAATGCGTACGGATATCCGAAGGTTTCAACTGATAGTTTTGGGAAATACCTTTTGGATCACATCAGGGGCGTCATTTGGATAGGGCAGGGAGGGGCATTTGCCCCCCCCCCCCCCCCCGAGATTGCAATATTTGTTTTTAAAAGGTGTATTTGGGACAGCGAAAAATCAAACTTATCAGAAAATAAATGCGGAAAAAATAAAAATTTGATCATTTAAAATTAACAACAGAAAACATTAATCTTAATCTGGCGAATTTAGTTAAATTGATATGTACTGTGTGACGTCATCAGGAGTAAGATATTTGCTGTGTGACGTCATCAATAGTTAACTATGTGCTGTGTGACGTCATCAGTAGTTAACTATGTGCTGTGTGACGTCATCAGTAGTTAGCTATGTGCTGTGGCGCGTCCAGAAATAACCACCTCAACAAGCCTGCCAAGGTTTAGTTTTGCGCCACACACCCCCCCCCCCCACCAGAGACAATGAAATGACCTTCCTGGTCAACATCTTACTGAATGTCCGTAAATACACGGACTGTTGGAAACTCTGAATTGCCTCACAGGTCTTTGGTGTCGTTGACGCTTTCACTATGCAGGGCACACATCGGAATGACGGCACAGCTGAAAGATAGAGATGTCTCCATGCGGCGCACGTCAGAGATTTGTGACTGATGATTGCGTTGCATACTATAGCAGACGGTTTATGAACATAGTTACCGCAGAATATTGACGCGTTCGTGTACTGACACTGTCCAATTATGAGAAGCTACTGACAGTTTCAATTTTTCGATTCCATGTTGTAGAATAATTAATAAATAATTGCACTCTACCGGGGGGATTAGTCCAGCACTGACCTGCCGTTGATGTCACGTTCACCACAAATCAATAGTCCGCTACGATGGCGTTGACGAGGGAAGTTCACCAGTAGACACGTGGACTTGACCAGCCTTTCGTCCTATGCCGGGAACATAGAAACATTATAGACTTCGAAAACATGTAACTTCCAATGGCGTATCACGGGTGGGGCTGAGGGGGCGGTCCACGCCGGGTGGCACTTTATTCATTAAATGGAGGGGCGGCCTTTTTTTTACAAACAGCAGAAGGGGAAGGTGGCGGAACAAAATCTTGTCCCGCCCCGGGAGGCACTTACTCGCCTCCGTATGTAACAAACTATTTCCTTTATGTTCCCCTTGGCCGATTATTCCTCCCCCCCCCCCACTTTTTGTTGTTGTTGACACACAACTTTCCCCATCTCCGCCACTGATATCACACTAGAATACTTGACTACCTAACCCGGTCGAGGGGTCCCATGACTAATTGTACTTACTAATAAATTACTCTTCTCGTTTCTTATTCATTGACCTGTCGCCTAAAACAGGGGGCTTTGCGGTCCCCAAACACTTGACCTCTTCACAAAACGGCGGGGCCGTGGTGGGGGGATCGATTGAAAACATATTAACAACTGTGACCAGAAAACACCCCCCCCCCGGGGGAGCGGAGATAGCATTACTGGGGAGTTCACCTCGAACAGAACCCACGTGATGGATTACTGCTGGACCGTGGGGGTAGGTTACGGGCGTCCTACCATTGGAAGGTCCCAGTAGATGCGCTAAATGGATTGGGTATACGCAAATGGACTAAGTTTCAACAGAGAACTAATCTTTGATGATGGGACGAAGCCGTGTTGTGCAAAACATTCGTGATCTACAAACCCATCGCAAATCTAACAGAGGTTACCATGGCCTTTCATTTGGCACGTCGGTGCGCAAACTCAAAATGTAACGTCAGTGCGCACACTCAAAATGGAACATCAGTGCGCACACTCAAAATAGAACGTCAGTGCGCACACTCAAAATGGAACATCAGTGCGCACACTCAAAATGGAACGTCAGTGCGCACACTCAAAATAGAACGTCAGTGCGCACACTCAAAATGGAACATCAGTGCGCACACTCAAAATGGAACGTCAGTGCGCACACTCAAAATGGAACGTCAGTGCGCACACTCAAAATGGAACATCAGTGCGCACACTCAAAATGGAACGTCAGTGCGCACACTCAAAATGGAACGTCAGTGCGCACACTCAAAATAGAAAGAATGGAACGTCAGTGCGCACACTCAAAATGGAACGTCAGTGCGCACACTCAAAATGGAACGTCAGTGCGCACACTCAAAATGGAACGTCCGTGCGCACACTCAAAAGTGTGTGATTCGACGAGTTTACAAATGTAGACTACAACTTATATAAAAATTATATTGAAGTAACTAGAGAAAACCCACGCAACAATGGCGGCAGTTATTCTTGAACGTCCCATCTAAAAAAGTTTCTTGACAAAAACATGCATACCAGTACCTCACTTTATAAGAATACCAACTAGTGCTTACTTCTCGGAATCTTACTTTTCTCGCCTACTGAACACCGCGTGACAGCCCTACGTTGAGAAATACTTGTAGCTTAAAGTTTTCACAATCAGCAGTTGTTTTATCCCGAACACTTGGCTATGCAACTGTCCACGGATGTATTCTGTCACTCATGTCAATTGTTTTACTAAACAGTCTCGTGTCCCGCTGTCTTATTAATATTTTAACTCTTGGTCATTGTAAAGTTCCGCCCGTAATCAATGGCCTAGCTATGGTTAGTTCCGTCCGGGGCGTTACAATATTTTTGACAGGAAAAAAAAAAGCAACAGCGGTTGGCCGAAAATTCCACCCTTACATATAAATTTTAAAACATTTTTTTTACCCCCTCCCCTTTTTCATACGCCACTGCGTGTAATGTCATGGCCTTCAATTTCAAATGCTGGAAATGTAGCCTTGCATAAATGACTGCTATAGCCTATAGCTTAGGTTTGACTTTAAAGTTCAATGTCGTGCGGGGATGTTGCTAAACTATTAAAATGCAAGCGTTCTTGAGAGCCGTATCTCTATGGAAAGTGCGCACTATCAATTTGTGTCTTGGAAAGATATTATTTCGTAAGCAGTCAATTACCCGTAAATAGGGCTTGTTCATGACGTTAAGGTGCACAGCGAGACACGGGTACGAGGCTAAATGGGTGGGCTAAGGGAGTGGGTCGTTGGGGGGGGGGGTGGAATAGGGGGGGGGTGGATTGAGGAGATGAATTGGAAGAGTGGGTGGGGTAGGAGCGAAGGAATAAGGGTTGAGAGGAGGAATATGGGTGTTGAGGAGGAATATGGGTGTTGAGGAGGGATAGGGGTGTTGAGGAGGAATAGGGGTGTTGAGGAGGAATAGGAGTGTTGAGGAGGAATTGGGGTGTTGAGGAGGGATAGGGGTGTTGAGGAGGAATAGGGGTGTTGAGGGGGAATAGGGGTGTTGAGGAGGGCTTATGGAATTCAGTGGAGCTTTGTGTGAGATTGGGGAGTTTGGTGAAAAAAAAGGGGGGGTGTTGATAGCAGAACCGCCGCGCGACTTTTGGGGGGTCTGCTGCCACGTTCTCGGCTTTGTGCCTCTTGCATTCAAAGTTAATAAATTTAATTTTTACCACATTATAACGTTGGGCCCATTAAATATCCGCCCCCCCCCCAACCCCGCAGCTGCATGTATTGCTGATTCCACGTGACGTCTCTGGGTGATAAGACGTGCCAGATGACAGCTGTGTTTCCGAGAGATATATTAAAAATGTTTACATGTGAATGGCCTTGAATATTTTCCTGGAAACAACTGGAAAGCTGGCAATGAAATTCAGAATAATGTTCTAATATTTCATAATATTTAGAGTCGTGAATTTTTTTTTATCTAGATTTGGGTAGAGCGGTTGCAACCATCCAAGAGCAATGGGATGAGTGAGGGTGAGGCCCATGCAACCTTAACCAATGTTAATGAAATGTCGCATAATCGAAAATTGCACATTTTCGAGTGGTTCAAAGAAACTCGAAGCTTAGGGGCCACGTCGGTTAAAACGGCACTGACTGCGCCCCCCATATTTGAGTTTGAGCCGTAAGAAGAATGTCGCTGTGTTACATTACGTCGGCTTAAGAACAAACTGTGGACCAAAAAAATTCTCCTAAAATCATCATGCATCTCCAAAATTCAGTCTCTCAGTGAATTTCCTCCATGACAATTTTATTTGAGTTTTGTTTTGTTAATTTCAAATCCTAAATGCATTTTTCATTTCTAACTTCCAAAAGTATGTTTTAAAAAAAGACTTAAATTATAAACATGCATAATAATCTTCCCATCTACATCCAAAATATTTTATTATTATATTACTTTTTTTTTTTCCGTTGTGATTACATCTGTTTCTCCGATCCTTAGGTTTAGAATACTCCCCCCTGCCAGGGGACGTCACTTAATGTCATGACATAATCTTAAACATATATCAGATAAAACTTCATAGCTTTTTAAGGCGCTGTTTCCCCTGAAAGAAAAAAAAATGAAATAATGTTTTTTTTAAAATTAAATGATAATAAATAAAGAAGAAATGTTCCTGTATTTTTAAAATGTAAAATTGTATTATAATGTGTTCTTGATTGAACTCGCAGGCTCTCATTTTATTGTGAAACCGACCATTGGTGGTCATAATCTATTATAATTATATCACTGACGAAACAATTGGAAACGGTCGAATCATAGTTTTAAAAGGGTTCCATGGTGATCATTATCCGTGATTCAATCACACCCTATCTCTGATTCAATCACAACATATCTCTGATTCAATCACAACCTATATCTCTGATTCAATCACAACCTATATCTCTGATTCAATCATGACGTACCTATGAGCTTCTTCTGATGTTTCATGTAAAGTTTTGTTTAGAAAATCTAGATGAGAATCCCTGTGGTACGTTATTGTATCCCGTCAGTCTCCGCTACTATTAAAAAGCAACTAGCAGTCGACTGGACGCTGAGCTGAGCCAAAGCTGTAGGGGATATGAGAAGATCACCCCCCCCCCCCAGTGGCGTAGTGATGGGGGGCATCATGCCCCGGGCGCTAGTCACAAAGGGGCGCCAAATGGTTTATTTTAATATAATATTGTATGGTTTTCGAATGGGGGGCGCTAAAAAGGTATTGGGGGGCGCTAAAAAGGTATTGTGCCCCGGCCGCGAGTTAAGCTCGCTACGCCACTGGCCCCCCCCCCCTTTTTTTTCCGAACAAGGTCAAAAAGTGTAACGTCATTTGTCACTGGAGTTAAAAAATTGAGCAGATGAAATTACTTACAGGACAAAACAAACCGCGAGTGATGTAAATAATTGAGCGAAGCCTGAGCTTCCGATGATTCGATTTTGACAACTTCCGACATTAAAGTTAATGGCGAACACCAAAGTTTTTTAACTACTTTCTATGTCTTGTTATTTTTTTCTTTTGCCCAGTCCAGCTGAGGAAAGCTCTCGGCCGAAACGTTCTTCGTTTATTGTCCTGACTTTCTGTTTCAAGCTTCCACATGCCTAGTTCTTCTATTCCGACTTTACGAGTGTGTTCTGAAATCTGTATGAATAATGGTAAAACTCTTGTTATATAACGACAAACACGTTATGAAAGCCGATGTCTCAGCAGCACACAAACCCATTGAGATTTTATAAAAGAGCTGTGCTTCTTGTCCATAACAACCAACACGCAATGCAAACTTTGCTGTAATTGTACACCTCATTTGAGTTTCGGAAATCTTTCTTTTGGTAAAAAAAACTCACGCAGAAGACCAGGAGATTGTCAGTACACACGGTCAAATTTTCCTTCAAGCATTTTGATGCAATTCGTGTATGAAGCCTTGTCACAAATTTCAAATTAATATTTGATCAAATTCCAATAAAAAGAAACCACGCACAAAATAGTGCGTTCATACAAAAATTTGACGCGAAATTTGAAGCTTAGTTGATCGTGTTGACCGACGCTTAGACCCACAACTGTTTGGACATCTACAATTTTAAGAATACCATTGAAAATGCAGGATTTTCCTCGCAACGTAAGACTGTAAAACGCTCTAAGTCCGTAATGGTGCAATAAATAATTATGGAATATAATTTATCCATTCAAAGATTGTTCACATTTATACACACGGAAAATGTAATAACATCGTCTGTGTACGCATTCTACTATGCACGAGCCCCCCCCCCCCCCCAATTACGTTTTTTAAAATATGCTTATCTAGAAGTACATATCATTATATTCCAGTAGTGAGCATTCATTAGTATTTGTTTCGTGACGAACCTCACATTGAGTTCTCTCGATGGCAAGCAGACAGCAAAATGCTCGAAACGTGGGAGATAGTCGGCAGTCACGCACACGAGGTGATTATCGCCTGACACTACCTTGACCCCTCCGTGATAGTCATAAAATCTCCAGGATACCCATCCCCTCCGCCCCCCAAATGGCACAAAGTATAGATTTCTGGTCAGCTTGAATGACAGGTCTCGAGACACAGAGCCTCGGGTGTGGAATTGAAATGATTTCTAAAGTCTGCTGATCATGGTGGATCCAGGTGAGCGCGAGGTCAAGATCCCACCCTCCTCCATTACAAGCCAGTTTTACTGAGGATATACGCGTCTAGATGACAGGTAATGTCTTTGAACATTGAAACATTTCTTCCATACTTGTTTTCCCAATATCTGCATCAGAGTTGTGATACTCCTAGTGGTACACAGGGCGTGGTTCCAGTGTTCTGATAATCATAGTGGTACACGGGGCGTGGTTCCAGAGTACAGATACTCATAATGGTACACGGGGCGTGGTTCCAGAGTACATATACTCCTAGTGGTACATGTAGCGTGGTTCTAGAGTACATATACTCTTCGGGGCGTTGTTCCAGAGTACAGATACTCCTAGTGGTACACGGGGCGTGGTTCCAGAGTACAGATACTCGTAGTGGTACACGGGGCGTGGTTCCAGAGTACAGAAACTCCTAGTGGTACATGGAGCGTGGTTCCAGAGTACAGATACTCCTAGTGGTACATGGGGCGTGTTTCTAGAGTTCAGATACTCTTCGGGGCGTATTTCCAGAGTACAGATACTCCACGGGGCGTGGTTTCAGCGGCAGATACTCCTAGTGGTACAGGGGGCGTGATTCCAGAGAGCAGATACTCCACGAGGCGTGGTTCCAGATTACATATACTCCACGGGGCTAGGTTCCAGAGTGCAGATACCCCTAGTGGTACGTGGGGCGTGGTTCCAGATTACAGATACTCCATGGGGCTAGGTTCCAGAGTGCAGACACCCCTAGTGGTACATGGGTCGTGGTTCCAGAGTACAGATAGTCCATGGGGCTAGGTTCCAGAGTGCAGATACACCTAGTGGTACACGGGGCGTGGCTCTAGGACATTGACATAACAAAATGCAATGACGTATTGCACATAGGCTATACTTAAACCGACCTGCCAAAGGTTCACATTTTAGAAGTTTATTAAAAAATTTAAGCTGTACAGCATTCCAACAGTTAAATAATCCCTGATATAGAATTCGCTAAAATATATGTTTACTAGAGGCATTCGTTCGGGTTTGTGTTGTTGCTCCCCCCCACCCCCCCCCCCAATCATGTGGACAGCGTACGTCTCATACATGAACGTACTTTAATTTATCCTTGGCTTTGTCTCTGCTTTCCATCGTTACCCCCCCCATGTTATATTTAGCGCCCCAATCGGCCATGTCTTCTGGGACCTTTATTTTATAATTAGGTTTCTCTCGCGGGGTTTGGAAACCGGACAGGAAGGTCACATAATTATTCAGTTCTGGTAAATAAAATTATGCATTAATTTTAGACACGTCTTTTACACGCGCCAAACACAAACTGGCAAGTCCACACATTAAAAAAAAGTACTTGATTTGTTTAAATGTTTCTTTATTCGTCCTGTTTATCATTCCTCTCACTGTCTCACTGTTTGGGGATTTGGAAAATAATAATAAGGTGTGGGAGCTCACTCACACCCCCCCCCCCCAAACCCTGAGGATAAATATGTATTTATTTCATAGCAAATTCAAGTGCAGTGTGGAAAGAGTACAGGAACGCCGTTCCCTTTAGTTTCAGAAGGATTCGAGCCCCGCTTCCACCACATGACACACACACCAAAAATGTGAACCAGTCGGTCAGTAGACCCATTTGGGCAGTAGACCCAGTCGGTCAGTTGACCTAATCACAATTCTGCATCTTGACCTGAAACTACACACAGTCCTACCTTAACACCCCCCCCCCCGCCATTTAACTGCCAGCCCCATCCTCTCGCCTTATTTTTGTGGATTAAGGATTTCAAATTTTGGACACAAATTCAATTCAACCATTTGATCTTGATTGAAAGGAAAGGTTTCGTTGACATGGCAACCGATGACAAGAGACATGCCGAGTTTTTTGTGTTGTTATTGATGTGTTCTGTTGATGCTTGCTCACCACGTTGTTTGATTCATTCGCAGAAATAGCGAGTGCTTTAGGCTTTGGGCTTCTTCGTGTCCTTGTTATTTATGACTTGTTTCTTTAAGGCCTATTAGGCCGTGACAATGCAACTTTGAAAATATGAGTTTTTTTGCCTATCATCTATTGAGCTCCAAAGCATGTATCGTGGATTCGATCTTTTGTTTCATTTTTTGTTTTAAATAACTCCTTTTGGGTAGAAGTTTAGGATTTAAAATAAACAATTTTGATCTTCTAACGACATTCCTCTACTTTAAAGAAAAAATTATTATTTTTATTATTATTATTATTATAATCCGGTATGGATTAAAAAAAAAAAACAACAACAACTCCAGCGCGGCGTCATGAGTCAGGGCCAAGATCAAATGAACTTTTTAATATTCAAGTTAAAAGAAAACAAAATAAATTATAATTCTATATATAAGTCATATTGAAGTTTGGCAAATGTTTTCTTGTTCAGACGTTTTGGAAGAGACCAGGTTCACAAACAGGGTTGTGTAAATTAGATGAGAAAGTCTATTTAAGGGATATAAGTTAGATGAGAAAGTCTATTTAAGCGATATAAATTAGATGAGAAAGTCTATTTAAGAGATATAAATTAGATGAGAAAGTCTATTTAAGAGATATAAATTAGATGAGAAAGTCTATTTAAGAGACATAAATTAGATGAGAAAGTCTATTTAAGAGATATAAATTAGATGAGAAAGTCTATTTAAGACATTCTGTGAGCGTCTTGTTGGATGTGACGAGTGAAAATATTTTTTTTACAATTTAAACCGGTGATCTGTTCAATGTACTGGCGACTTCCGCAGTCTGACTACTGATGAAACTGATAACATGCAATATGTTAATCATGCAGTGTTCTTCACGGCACATTTTAAAATAATTTATATCAACGTCGCTTTTGTTCGTGGGTGGCTGGCAGAATCTTCGGATAGCTTATTGACCCACTTCCCGTCAACCTATCGAATTGGAACTTGGCACATAGACTTGTTGCCGATAACAAACACATTCTTTCAAATTTTCAGCCCCATCCCCAATCTTAAAAAAAATATGTTTTTCAAAGGAAAGATGAGGGGAATGTGATGACTCTGATTTCACGAAATAAAATTCCCGACAACTGCGTTAAATAAGATTCTTTTCAAAAAATATCGCGCGTGCGTTGGTGCGTAATATTTTCTTTAGTTTTTCTAAAATAGTCGGTGAAATTAATCGCGTGAAAAAATTGTGCGTTTGAGAGAGTTGGAAAAAAAAGGTGGCGGGGCACTAATTGGGATTCTAATAAAGTGCGTTTAGAGGCGTAGCTAGAGTGTTTGGCGCCCGGGGACAAGATTCATTTTAAAGCGCCCCTTTTGTCTTTTTTCAACCCTCAAACCCATTATTTTCATCAATAAAATAATATCAAAGCACATTTTGGCGCCCCTAACTAGCTGGCGCCCGGGACATCTGTCCCCCCCGCCCCCTTTCGCTACGCCTCTGAGTGCGTTACTTGTATGCATGTTTCGTCAAATTTTCAGCACCACCCCCAGGGCTCGATATTACATTTTATAAAGGATTTATGCGAAGCACTTTGTTTTTAATCTTTAAGGGTTGTTTAATGTGTTGTGGTGACTCACTGCTTTTGCCCCGTGGTGTCCTTAAGCTGATAAAACTGTTGAATAAGCCGTTGATGATTGTCTCTCTAGTATGTTTATCATTCCTGGGGAAATACCTTTAGAGGTATAACTATTCACCATCTAATTTCATTATTTCGAGTATCTAAATGAGGAGCGACCACAGTCAATTTCTGCTAAGAAATAAGCTGAAATATTAGGAGCAAAGTAAGTGGGGATTCTTGGCTGTATTTTTTCCTACATTGAGCACCGCGCCCCTTTGTTGACACTTTGTTAACACGTTCTATTTCTTCCGCGTGTGGATATAAATAAGTCAAGCTGATGAAGAGCATCGAGAAAAGTGCGTCATTGTCATGCGGGGGACAACACTGCGCAGAAATCAATGCGCAGAACTCAATGCGCAGAACTCAATACGCAGAAATCAATGCACAGAACTCAATGCGCAGAACTCAATACGCAGAAATCAATGCACAGAACTCAATGCGCGTTGAGAGGTCGTGTCAAGCGTTTCTAAACCAAGACTTTTAATTAAACCCTACAATGTTAAACAGTTGATACCCGACCTTTCCAAATCCTCCCAATACAATTATGGCCTTTGTTGTATAGTGTTCATTATACTGTAGCGGAAGTGTGGCCTTCACTCTGCATTTAACTACCCGTTTAACTTGATTAATGTTTAAATTCACTATGAAGTGAACATAAACAACATGTCCATTTCATTGTTTTGAAAAGTAAAAGTAACAAAAGAATAAATTCAAAAATATGATTATCTGAATAATTAATCAATGTCAAGGCAACATTCATTGATCATTTTTTAAAAACATGATTTTATTAATCAATTTTTGTCAAAAGTATAGACGCAACGGCTTGTATGTTTGGCCAATAAAATAGATTCTGGTTGTGTTTTAGATACACACATCTTTAGTTCAAAACAAATGATAACGAAAGTAGGGGGCTGGTGTGGGGGGGGGGGGAGTA
This sequence comes from Omphiscola glabra, assembly GCA_964017045.1. Classification (NCBI taxonomy): domain Eukaryota; kingdom Metazoa; phylum Mollusca; class Gastropoda; family Lymnaeidae; genus Omphiscola; species Omphiscola glabra. The sequence continues at coordinate 27,537,023 of OZ024800.1, read as the reverse complement.
AAAAAAAGGGCGTTGGGATGAAAATCATCCCACCCAACTTTTAAAAGTAATTGTCAATCACCTCGAGTAACGCAGTAGTTAACTAACAAGAGCAAGCAGGATGCCAGTCTCGCGCACAGCCTCGCAACAAAACGATGTAAGAAATGGTTCACCCGGAGATGGCTGGCACAGATACGTGCATGTATTACTTCCCCTTCCTTATACGATAAAGCATCCCGATAAGACCGGAGTCGCACTGTCTGTCGACTAAAATTATTGTGTTGCTTGTAAAGATTGAAAATAGCACGAACCCAGTTTGCTCCGCTCCGCGATCTGCCGAATCTGTTTCTTTATAATACACTGTGATGGAATCGGAGCAGTTGTAGAATTTTTATTTTTAAAAGAAGTCAGACTCATAATTTTGGATAGCAATCTGTAAAAAAAAGAAAGAAACCTCAGCCCAGGCTGATTGTATCTCTCCATTATCTCTCTATATATCTCTGTATCTCTCCATTATCTCTCTATATATCTCTGTATCTCTCCATTATCTCTCTATATGATTGTATCTCTCCATTATCTCTCTATATATCTCTATATCTCTCCATTATCTCTCTATATATCTCTGTATCTCTCCATTATCTCTCTATATATCTCTGTATCTCTCACTTATCTCTCTATATATCTCTGTATCTCTCCATTATCTCTCTTTATTTCTCACTAAATGCCAAAAGTTTGGAAATGGAAATCGTGAGATCGTAATTGTAACGAAAGTAAAAGAAGAAAGAGGGGAAAAAAACGCCTGGTGGTAATACTTGTGCTTTTATTTTTTAGACCATGGGTCCTCAAACTACGTCCTGCGGCCGATATGCGACCACCCGCTGGATATTCTTAGCCCGGGCCCCCTGGCAGTGTGACGAATAATGAACCGGACACTAAAGATATCATTTTCATTAGCCAAGAGCAGGCACATACTTCCAACTGAAATAGTAATATATTTAATGTTCATTAAAATTAACCTCCAGGGTATTGTTTTGCTCTCTCTCTCCATTAAAAATATAAAATATGTGCATAGCTATACGATATTGTTTTTTTCCTTTCAAGATATAGTCCTTAAAAAAAAAACATGTTGAGAATCCCTGTTTAATACTTTGGCTTTTATTGTTTGAGATAATGACTTGAGTCGATCACAAACAGTTGGGCCAGCCACAACCATCATTGTCAACGCTGTCTTACAGAAACCAAGATTTCATTATTAGATTAAATAGAATATGTAGTAGTTTTTTTTCTTCTTCTTCTTCTTGCTTTGATCAGCTCACGCTCTCGGCGCGTAGACCCAACTTGAAATAACCCTCACGTTATTTTGAACGCAAGAGGGGGCGGGAGACATACATCAATTGTTTTTAAAAGTCACACTGAAGACCTAGTGTTGAAAATAACCACAACGCACAGTTCGGACGAAATAGTGCATGGTAAAAACTTTGGGGCTGTGCGTCGGAGAGCCACGTTCTTATCATACGGGTTTATGAATAACGACATTACTATAGTAACTTACAGTTCTTCTTAAGCACACCCTGCCTCACTGGCAGAGATGATGCTTACAGTATAAAACAAGGCACCGTAACAACCGACTAGTCGGCACATGTGCAGTCAGAGGCGTAACATCGGCTTGGCATTGGGGCAGTTGCCAAGGGCGCCGGCCTGCGCCAGTTCAAAAGGGCGCCGCTAAATCTCGAATTTTTTAATTTTTATTATTAAAAAATGAATTTGCCAAGGGCGCCAAAAATCCAGTTACGCCCCTGTGTGCAGTAGTCAAACTGTTTTCAAGAAATATACATCATCTCTAAATGTGTGGATTCTTTTTTTTTTTTTATGTATTTTTTTGGCAAGATTAACTATGGGGTAAGATCACGAAGGAAAATAATATTTATTTTCCGAGAGAAGAGAGCATAAAGGGTTGGTTCATATCATTTCCGCTTTCATTTCATGTGTGGTTGTCAACGTGGATCAGATGACGCCACCGTGAATTGCGGTGGAAAGAAATTATTCAGAGTAATGGTATACAATTTTATTTTAAAAACTATAGTATTGGGGTATATTTTAATTTAAAAAACGTTTTAAATATTATTGTTGGGTTTGAAAGACAAAATTTGGTATCAAATGAAAGATAATTGAATGGACTATACGTATGTAAACTTACTTCTTCAGTTTAACTAAAAGAAACCACCACAAATTATATCCGAATAGCTTTGAGTCTAATGGGACTCGGGTCCGAATGGGGGCGCTGCGTGTCCGGGTCCCATTAGACTCAATGCTATTCGGATGTCATTTGTGGTAGTTTATGTTTGTTAAACTGAAGAATTGAGTTTACAAACCCAACAATAATATTTTAAATAGTTTTTTTAAAATCCCAAACCTCTAGCTTCTGGTACAAGTGTGCGAATAGCCACTTCGTGAGAACAAACCCAAAGTCATAAAAGTAGGCGGCAACCACGGGCAGGCTACTCGGTTTTGCAAAAGTTTGAACGTATCACACAGGTTTTCTTCAAAATAATCATTAAAAAAAAAACAACAATAAAAAAATAGCTCATCAAATGGCAGCGATTTGTGTGTGTGTGTGGGGGGGGGGGGGTAATTTGATTTGACGACGTTTAAAATTAATGGATGCTCCCTCTCGAAGCTAAATACGCGTCATTTAAAAATGAAAACAATTTTAGGCACATAGCAACAGCCCCGAAATGTAGGTAATAAGACAGTAACCTATTCCCTGCCTTAACTCGTCAGGCTACGCCACTGATGACAAGCATATACGTTAGCTAACTATCCGGTGTGGGTGAGGTTAAGTCAATTTTCGAGAAATTCGTCAGAGACGTTTAAAGCGGAGAATCGAGTCGTAATTTGCGTCGGGCCTGTCAGAACAAAGATAAATTCTAGAGGGGAACTATTTAATGATGCGCTTTCCCACAGGTCTGTCATGGGGCTGAATCTTATTATAGGGCGATGGTGTCAAACTGGATTCTTCTATAGATAGAATATATTTATAATTTTATTACCCTGAGGTAAGTAGAGTAAGGTACGAGCCCCTCTCCCATTGGCGTAGCTAGGGTTAATGACATAAGGGGTGGGTCACATTTTTAACGCCCCCCTTCCACAAAAAAACTCTGAATTTGGCCAACCCTTAATATAAACAGTAAACCCAGTGCGGACCACCCCCTCTGCACCCCTTCCTACGCCACTGCCAAACCCCCTCCCTCTCAAAGAAACCAACAACAACCACACACAAAAAATACATAAAATCAAATGTGTAAAGACAAATGGCATCATTGTGAAGGGAAGTATATTTCACATGACCACATAAAAGCAGGGCCTTGCGCGGGGGGTGGGGGCGAGTGTTCAGGGGGGCACCAGCCTTTGGCACATTTCCGGATTAAGACTTTCGGACGCCCCATAAGAAATCGACATGTTGCTCCCCACACCCCACCCTCCTTAACCAATCGGAAAATTATTTATGAATGTCATTTCAGCAGCGGCGTAGCCTGGGTGGGTCAAGCTTTTTTGCCGACGAAATTCTCAGCAGTTGTCCGAAACAGCCGCCCATCAATTTGAAGGAAAAAAAATTCCACCCGGGCGCATCGACCTCTCCCAGACCACTGCATATCAGTTTTCTTAAATATGATGGTCAAACCTAAAAATGGCGGTGACTGGGGCGAAACCTAAAAATTTAGCGAAAATGGTGGTGTGGGGTCGAGTAAGGGTAGCCCCTCGCCAGTAAATGTATGATAATTCAAAATGCAAAGATGCATTTTTACGCAAATCTTAATTTAGTTTTCATGGTGAATATATGATCTTCGTCTTATGTATTACCTTTATTATTTGTTACTTTTTGACCAAAAATGTCCCTGCCCTTCCCCCGCCCCCAGTCCTCCCATCCCACTCCAAACGGTATGTAAAATTACGATAATTTACGATTTTTGCGACCTCCGGAGACTATCACATATCACCTTAGATCACCCCCCCCCTCCTTCAATTTCGCACGGCCCTTGATATGGCTCCCTGTTTCGTGTCCATACGAAATCGTTACCTTTGCTTACCAATAAAAAAGTGTTTAAAAGGGGAAACCCCTTTAATATCAAAACAGAAACATTTTGGTCGCTTAGTCGCTGACCCAACTAGCTGACACTGTACTTTTTATTCTATTGTATCCCAGTCCTTCGGAACCCCTACCTCCGATGATTTTCGTCTAAGGCAGTGGTTCTCAACCTTCCTAATGCCGCGACCTTTTAAATACAGTTCCTCATGTTGCGGTGGACCCCAATCATAAAATTATTTTGCATTGCTACTTCATAAATATGTGTTTTCCGAAGGTCTTAGGCGGCCCCTGGGTAAAGGTCGTTGGACCTCCCAGAGGGCTCGCGACCCACAGGTTGAGAGTCGGTGGTCTAAGGAATCGTTTACGACTTGTTTTTAGTTCCATGGCCGTCGTCGCATTGGCCCCGCACCCCCCCCCCCTGCGGCAAGAGGGGGCCTGGAACAGTTAAGGGGCCCAAAAGTTGTGATACGGAAAAATATGAGCTCTTAACTTTGAATACACAGGCAATGAACCGAAAAGTGGCCCCGGGGGAAAGGGGGGGGGGGCTTCAAAAGTCTCTTGTAAAATGTTTCAATTTTTTCATTTCAGGAATTAGCACTGAAACACTTAATTCTAAGTCTACTTATTATAGAAGGAAACTCTGAATTCAAACCCGGAGATGGAGTCCCGTAGGCGGATACAATTGGTACAATGAAATATTCCGACTACACCTGCGATCGCCTGGTGCCAAGCTGTATCATTCAAATAATATTCCCTTGGTGGGTTATCCAGCAGCGTATGGAGAGAGGCGATTTGCTGTTGGGAATCAGCTTATAATCCTAGAAGATTAATCCCAGGTCTTGTGGATTTCGTCCTTGCGATGCCCACACCATCGTCACATTGGGACGGTCGGATGCCAGCATACAGCATACTTGTTCTAGCTGTGACCACGTTGTTTTTTTTATTTTTTTATTATAAACTCGTTCCTTGTTACGCTTCAATCATGTACGGGTAACCCGATTTTCTTTCTTCTCATTTCTCCTGTTATCACACAACGTCAGTCGCTCAAATTAAGCTCCTTGATGATGGCTCTCCCAGGAAAAAACGTTAATTCCCTTAATTTATTCTCGTCATTCCCCCCTTTATGCGTTATTTACTTTGTTGTATAGATATTTAGACTTCTTGCAAGATCTCATCATTTTTATTTATAAAGGATCTTTGGTCGCGGGGTGCCTAGGCACCTGCCTCGTTAGCTTTAAGGCTGATCCGACACTGCCCTTGCGCCCAGAGGCGTAACTGGGTTTTTGACGCCCTTGGCTAATTTATTTTTGGCGCCCTTGATAAATTGAGAAAATTAAAAATTAGAGATTTAGCGTCGCCCTTTTGAGCTGGCGCAGGCCGGCGCCCTTGGCAACTGCCCCAATGCCAAGCCGTTGTTACGCCACTACTTGCGCCATCTTCAAAGGGCGCCAAAAATCGTAATTTTTTATGTAAAATGTATATTGATATATACTTTTTTTCTTTAAATAGATTTAAAGACCTTAGAGCGCTGTGAGCATGCTGAAATAGCATGGATACAAGTGCTATAAAAGTACTCCATCATCATCATACTTGCTTGCAGCATCCCCACATTAAGTGTTCGACTATGCATGGTTTTATTAGTAAAATCCGTACCATAACGAAACTGGATCTAAGTTAACTGCTCCAACTCCGGGTAATGATTCGAGATACTTCATACATTGTCGAGGCGTGGATTTCTATTCCCTACGCTGCTCGAATATACCTGGAAAGGTGCGATGGCTTTGAATACCGCGTGGAGTGTAGAGCGATGTTTTACAAAACGGTGGTCCACAGATCTGAACCGCTCCGCAAGCCTTACATTGTCGGCCTGCATTACACGAGACACGAAGCTCCTTGAAAGTTGAATAACGGCGCGTACTAAAAGATAACTATCAGAGGCGCCAACTTAGGCGGTTAAAAAAATAAGTTTACATATTGCTTAAGTCTTCATTTTACTTTTACTTAACAATAATGTTTCATGGTTTATACATAGTGTGACACAATTTTACTTAATAGTAGTGTTTTATGATTGATACATAATGTGACACAATTTTACTTTCAACTGTGGTTATTTTGCCGACCTAGGCCTAAGAATTACTATTCCATGATGATACCGTTGGCAACGTTCAGACGTCAAGTAAACGAACACTCAACACAATGTTCTTATGTGATGAACAAAGCCATTTTACGCACTGCCCATGTGCACAGGAAAGGCGTTCATTTTGGTACACCAATAAAAACTTACATTGTACGTGCATCACCGACGACCTAGCAGCAGCAAAAAAAAAAAAAAAAAATTAAAAAATGTGTATAGCTAATCGAGTAAAAAACACGAACGGATCCAGACATTTCCCCAAGGTCCGAAATGCGTTTCTTCCATCCTACACAATCTCAGGAACAGAGCTATCAAAAACATTTCACAAAGCTTTCATAATTACCGACATTTCACCACTTATGATACAAAAATCCAATTACTACAGTAAGGATTTTAAAATTAAACAAACACTAAAAAAATTTTTGGGGGGTATAAATCTTCTATAACATTTTTAAAATGTAATATGGAGCAAATGTGTGTGTTTGGTTTGGGGGGGGGGGGGAGGGAATGAAAATTTTACAAAACATGCATATAAGTAATGCAATATATAAGAATCCCAATTAGTGCTCCCTCCCCCAAGGCTCGCAACCGCACATTTCTTCCACGCCCCCTGAGCTATCATCATCATCATCATCATCAGGTCCCGTAGTCCTTCGACCGTTGGGGCGCCACAGATGTACACTATTCTTCTCCATTCGTCTCGGTCTTCTGCCCTACGCATAGCATCGCCTAGTTTTAATCCCGTCCATTCTTTGATATTATCTTCCCATCTTTTTCTTTGTCTTCCTCTTCTTCTTCCTCCTCTGGTAGTGCCCTGCAAGATCTCTTTGGCGAGCCCTTGTTTTCTTGTCACGTGGCCATACCACTCAAGTTTGCGCTTTTTAACAGACGTCAGGAGGTCATCATATTGCCCAATTGCTTGACGAATCCTTTCTTTTATTTGCTCATTGGTGATGTGGTCTCTATAGCAGATGCCAAGAATGCCTCTGTAACATCTCATATCCATCGCTTTTATTTTCCTTTCAAGTTCTGCTGTTAATGTCCAGGACTCACAGGCATATAAGAAAATGGAGAGGATTAATGAGCGCATCAGCCTGATTTTGGTGCTGGGGGGCTATATTTTTGCCGTTCCATATTTTCTTGAGTCTCTTTAGTGCTGTCGTGGTCTGCGCAATCCTGGCCATCAATTCGGGCTTGGAGCCTTGTTCCGAAACTATTGCTCCGCGGTACTTGAGGCTGCCAACTGTCTCTAATCTTTCCTCCCCGACCTTAATTTCAGTGGTGATGCCATTAGTGCTATTCGTCATCATTTTTGTCTGAGCTATATTAATATTCAAATGATCCACCCGCTTTCACACCGCAGATTTATTTCACCAACTATTTCAGAAAAACAAAAGAAAAAATTACGCACCAAACGCACTAGCGGTATTTTTTTTTTCAAGAATCTCATTTAGCGCAGTTATCGGGAATTTATTTCGTGAAATGAGCGTCATCATATTTCCTTTATCGTCCCCTTGAAAAGGGGTGATTTTTTATATTTTTTTTTTGTTGTAGGGGTGGGGGTCGGGCTGAAATTTTGAAACAACGTTGTCTTCGGCAACGAGTCTGTGTGCCAAATTTCAGATCGATATGTTGACGGGAAATGGGTCATTTAGCTTTAAGAAGATTTTACAATTCCGCCACCCACCCAGCCAGCTACAAAGAAAGGTGAGGTTAATTTTTAAAAAAAAACTTGTGCGGGCCCAAAGATAATAGGACTGTGGGGAAAGCTATTAAGAAAATGAGAATAACAAATAATATTTCGTTACTTCGAGGCCGCAACGTGGGTGCTGGCGGGCCGCATGCGGCCTGCATGTTGTGCAGGCCTGATATAAATAACCTCTTTTCCCACGTCACAGGGGTATAGTAACTAAAATGGCATGGGTGCTCCCAGCCAGTGCTGTCAATTTTTCTCTGCATACATCTGTATACATAAATTTAACCATAATCAAATATTTTTTTTCCGATGTGATGCCTGATAACATTTATGATTCATCTTTGTGAGCCATCTAGTCGACTCAGACCTTTACTCTTGAGGGCAAGGGTGAGAGATATGACATTGAGGGACATTTCAGCAGGATGTGATTCAGTGACATCTGCTGCTGATATAGACCATCATACAGACATACTTTGAGAAAGAGCAACTTGTGCTGACAAATATCAGATGAAAGATACTGTCTCCACCACAGCGGTTACAAGGTTCGTGTTGGGGTATGAACAGGGTTTGGGGGGAGGGGGGAGGTAGAGGGAGTCGCCGGCGCGGAGTTGTCAGCGGAAAACAGATAGCGTGGATGATCTCTCCTTGCATTTGGCACGTTCTGAGTTATGTCCCTTGCCCCTCTGATGATATTGCTGACAGCACCATTACGAGCACCTGTGTTTGTGTGTGGCGCGTCTGCAGCGGCAGACCCGGAGGGTGCGCGGCTGGAGCAAAATTTTTGTCGGTGTCCTGCAGGGTTAGAGATATTGGCTGAGAAATGTATTCGGATGAATAGGGACCACAGGGTCAAGGAGTGGGGGCGGAACATTCTTAATAAGAAATAATGGCCGGAAAAACACACCGTTGTGTTTTGACTCAAATAACTTTTTATTTAGCTGAAAACCCCATATCACATGGGACATTTTCACAGTCTTGAGCTCAATTTGAAAAAGGCCCGCGTCCTATAACATGTTTAATCTGATGGCTCTTTGACAAAATTTATCAGATTGATATAGTAATCTGACAAAATTTATCAGTTGATGAATAAATACAGTGCTTTGACAAATCAGTTGGATAGGTATAGTGCTCTGACAAATCAGTTAGATAGATATAGTGTTCTGACAAAATGTATCAGTTTGATAGATACAATGAAATGCTCTGACAAAATTTATCAGATTGATATATATAGTGCTCTGACAAAATTTATCAGATTGATAGATATAGTGCTCTGAAAAAATTTATCAGATTGATAGATATAGTGCTCTGACAAAATGTATCAGTTTGATAGATACAATGCTCTGACAAAATTTATCAGATTGATAGATAGTGCGCTGACAAAATATATCAGTTTGATACATATAGTGCTCTAACAAACTTTATCAGATTGATAAATATAGTGCTATTTACTATTAATGACAAATTTATCCATTGGATAGGACAAAATTTACACACACATTATTGCAATGAACACCTATAAACACCACAGGTTATAAAGCAAAAAATATAAATTCAACTTTGTAATTCAAATTTTCTCTCTTCTTTTCAATTCATTTTATTTTCAAACATAGAAATTTAAATATTAACAGAGACAAAACATAATGATAATGCAATGAAGATCTGGTCACCACATTAAATTATATGAAGCAATAATGTATAGCATTAAAATATCTTTTTTGACTTGGAGCATATCTAGGAATGGGTTAGTGTGTACCCAGCTTCTAGGCATGAAAAGGCAGAGTTTTAGAGGTGTTAAATATACATATACTATATAATGTAAACAATTTTAATGATTTTTAACATCATCAAGAACTGATTGTAACAACTTGAACCAGCTTTTAGGAGCTCGGATACACCTTGTTTAACATTCCCTCCACATGATTTAGAAAACACTCTTTTTTCTTTAAATATTGACTCATCAAAAGACATTTCATACAAAATACTCAACACCTTTCAAACACACAAAAAATGACTGTCATTATCATACAAATATAAGATTGAACATGGGCACCTTGAACATAAATTGTATAAACTCTGTTCATAAACATTTGTGGCTGATACAGTGATTGAATGGTTACTGCTGGCAGTCTTCACTGTTTCTGACATTAAACTAGTTTGATTAAATTTTTTAAATTACTTATTATATATCACATAAATATCTACACTGCATTATTTTGACCTCTACATCTCTACAGAGGCATCTCTATGAAAAAATTAGCTCAGGGCCCGACCAAACTCAAACTCTTTCATGACTCTTGAAGAAATGCTATTTGCTGTCCTCTAGGCAGTTTCTCTAACACAGCGGTTCTCAACCTGTGGGTCGCTACCCCTTTGGGGGTCGAACGACTCTTTCCTAGGGGTCACTTAAGACGATCGGAAAACACATATACGCTATAAGTTATGAAGTAGCAACGTAACAAAATTGTTGCTGGGGGTCGCCACAACATGAGGAACTGCATTAAAGGGTCGCGGCATTAGAAAGGTTGAGAACCGCTGCTCTAACAAGTGACCTCCTTCTGCCCTGTTGCAGCCCTGATTGATTCAGCTCTGCTGAATTTTATATGCCTTCTCCTAGTCAGGGTAATATCAACATTTTAAACTTGCAAATGGTTTAAGATCAGAAGTAAAGTCTATATGTCAAGCTGGACAGACTTTTGTAGGACTTAGAAATGGAAAACATTTCAATAAATGCAAAATGTAATTTATTTTTTAAATAAAAGTGCTATCTTAGCTTTCAATGAGCCCTGGTTGCATAGTCATATTTCAACAAAACGGACGATAATACATGTTTTAGCTTTGGGGTGAAATTAAATTTGTATTAACTCCCTTGATAGAAGAAAATGTGATCAGGTCATGAAAATTTAACTGTAGTTTGAAAAGCCAAGAAAAAAACCTTTTTATGGTTTGTTTTCATAAAAAAATATGTAGGTTAATTCTGCTTATAAGTCTTTACAAAGTTATAATATAAGAGTCAATTAAATTGAAATAGAATAATTTACATGTCAGCTGTCATCTAAAGCTTCTAAAATTTCATACATATCTAAGCTAACATCTACAAAGCCACTGCAGCTAGTGATTTAATATCCATATGATTTTATTCAGACACAACCTGTGTGTAAAACAGAATAAACAATGCTTGGAACACTGGTCATCTCATTCCTTAGCTGTGTCTGGTGCTTTTGTTGACAACTTAAATCCATGCATAGATTTAATATCTTCAGCTAGAGCCTACAAACAAAAAAATATTCATGCATAATTAAATTTGTGTATATGTGTAAAATACGACAGAATAAAAATAAACAAGAACTGGTTGTTATTGTCTGCTCTACCCTCTTTTTCTCTATCACTGCATCATGGGCACCACCCGATGTGTCTTGTAAAAAAACAGCAACAACTTGCTGGTCAGCCACTCATTATATAATTGATCACACGAGTGGCATCGCTCAAGTATTAAGCTCAGTTTACCCAAAACCTATTATAACTTAACATGCAGTTTGTCTTTAGTTATCTTCATGATATGAGATGTCTTTCTGTACTGCAGAGTGTCACATGAAGCAGAACTATATGTTTTGGCTTTAGGGTTATGACAAATATTCATTGCTCCTTGTTTTTGGTCCATTCACTTTCTCCAGTCACTCTAAAGTCAAAGGCAGGTTGTTTTGGAAAGGTAAAAAACTGTGCAGCTTATCAGCAGACCAGCCAGTTTGCGTTAACAACCATTCAGCATGTTTCGTAATATGAAAAAGGGCTAACGTTATTTTTGCAGGGTAACGTAAACTGATTATTCTGGGCCTGACCCTAACTCTTGCCTTTATTCAATCTTCCTTTAACAAATTAAAATTGTTTAAATATTTAAAAAATACACATTTTCCACATTTTTGTGTGTTCTTATCATTCGCAGTTTTGGCATTTTTGTGATGATATTGATTTCCAAAATAGTCAATTAATCACTCATTTAAGTTATTCACACTGTGGTCGATAATAACACTCACCTCATTTACTAGTCGATGCTGCTGAATAGTTCGGATGCCTTTAAATTTGAGAGATTCTATATTGATCTGGTACATGGCACCGCAGCCACCTGAAGCCAACACATAAACAGTAAAATTAAACTTTCTGAGTCATGTTATAAACCAAAACAATGAAGAAATATTATTTTACAATAGAATGAATAGTTAATCAGATTGAAATTTTCAAAATGAGCATCTCCTAAAGTGGCAATGCCTATGTAACATTACTTTTTTCTAGAATTTAATCTTATTATTCTTACTGGCTAAAATTTGCATGCCATTCTTGGGTTTCATTTTGTGATTTATCATAAGTTGAATTATGACAAGAGTAAAATAACTTCTTTCAATATATATTTAATACATTTTAATGGAAAAAAAAAACAACCTCTATTTCAAGAATTTAACAGCTCAAGATGACTACCTGAAACATCAGCAACTTGAATTTCGGTGGCATCTGGAAATGCTTTTTGAAGTTTGTCTTTTATTTGTTTCTCTCCTGCAGTAAGGTTCCCTTCCAACCCAGGCTTTTCACCTGTTTCTGTTCCATATTTGAAAAGTCGTTGTGCATATATAACTGGTGGTCTCAGTTTTAAAGCCGTCAAAGATTGAATCTAATGTTTTCATAAAGAAAAAGGTATGAGTCAATGCAAATTTCACCGTTCATATTTTATAAAATTTGTTAAGTGAAAACCTCAGAAAATGATTTAGTACCAAAGTTTTATGTGATTAATGCTTGCATTGCTAGAAAGTTTTATATACAAAGTTTCCATAAAATTAATTTGATCCCCTGAAACTTTATCTTTTAGTTGGAACCTTACAATAACAAAGTTTCCAGTTAACAAAGACGAACAATATATTTTATTTGCTTTAACTTTAACGGTTTAGTATCATTATTTATTTTTTAATTATTTTATTGGTTCTACTACACATATAGTAAAATTCTTAAAATAAAATTTTGTTAATGTGCTTTCAGTTAGAGCTTTGAGCAATAGAAAATAAATTATATTTCAACAAATATATCATTAAATGAAAATGACTTCTGTTATCTATGTTTTGTGAATGGTATCAGGCTATTTAGACACAGTTTGGATCCCTCCCCTCCATCGTCACATAATTGTCACAAAATTTAGACAACCTAACAACACATCATCACAAAAGTGTTTTCCCCCCCCTCCCCACACTAGATGTGTGATGTCTATTAAGGATGGTCCACTATGGTAAATATCATTAAGGCATTTACAAATTTTTATTTATTTATTTTTATATTTATACATATCATACTTTGGACAAGTGTGGCTCTAGCACAACACTTACTCCGTATCATTGTCTACACTACAGGAGGGCCATCTTAACAGCAGGACGGGGGTGGGGCTCTTACTCTTGGTCAAAGTAATGATAATGCATTTGATTGAGGCCCCCCATTCCTCACTACCTTTTCAACTAACGTTCGGAAAGGCATTTGTGATTTGATGCCCAGGTTGGCCCATGCATTATGAAAATTTGAAATGTGTTTCTTTCAGACAATTTCAGTTTCATCAGGAGAAGGCGGGTGGGGTTATTTAACTCTCAGACAACTTAGATTTACTGTAAATTGTAAATATACTTTAACTATTAATATTAATATTTTTACTCTACAACTACAATTAGCTTCAAATTTCAAACTTCTATAATACCGGTATTAATAATTTTTTTAATAAAAGTTACTATGACTAACACTAACACAATGATAATCATAGATTAGGGTAACAATATTTAACAGTTTATCTATGACTACGACATTGACTATTGACAATCAATGCGATACAAATAATAATATTAATTATAATTTTTTTACATTTTGATTTTTATATAAAATATAATGGCTATTTCATACAAGGAGTACCTTGACTTCATGAGCGTGTTTATTGGGAGTCACTTCCCTTTATTTTACTTTTTATAGAGTTACATTTTCATTAATATGACGGTGGCATATTTTTATTGGTTGATTAATTATAATTTTAAAATTTTCATTGGTTGGCTTATCAATATGTTAATGTGCTCCGCCATTTTATGAAATGAATTTGGATGATGACAAGAATGTGTTTCATTAGTTTTTTGATATTATTGTCGATGGAAACTGAAATAAAGTGTGTAAAAGTGTATTCCATGAAACTGTAAGTTGGGTTTTCATTATTTCTTTATTTTATAATTAATTTTGGTCATTTTTCTTTGTTTTTGTTTTCATTTTCCTAATTTTTAGGTTAGGGAGAGGGTGAAAACGCTGATTCCGATAGGGTCAAAACCCTCTTTAGGGATGAATTTAGGGTTCAGGTTAGGGTGAGGGACAGATTTAGGGTTCAGGTTAGGGTGAGGGATAGATTTAGGGTTCAGGTTAGGGTGAGGGACAGATTTAGGGTACAGGTTAGGTGAGGGATAGATTTAGGGTTCAGGTTAGGGATAGATTTAGGGTTCAGGTTAAGGTGAGGGATAGATTTAGGGTTCAGGTTAGGGTGAGGGATAGATTTAGGGTTCAGGTTAGGTTTAGATTTAGGGTTCAGGTTAGGGTGAGAGATAGATTTAGGTAATTTTTAAAAGCTTTTTATTCGTAATTTTAGCAAAAATATGAGTTATTTTATTTTTCCACGGCCGCCATCTTGGTTGCCCCGACTCGTGAACACGTAAAAGTTCGCAAGTCGAGGCAACCAAGATGGCGGCCATAGTAAAATGCGAGGTACTTCTTGTGCCAATTTATCAATATAATTATAAATTGATAAATATTGCATTAAAAGAAATATACTTTTTAGATAGTACATATGACACTTAATAAGTTAATAGACTATGGCTATATACCTGGACTATACCATATACTTATAATAATATATTATTAATTATAAAATTATTATTATGGTATTATTATTATTATATTATAATTTATATTATATTATTATATAAATACGACAAGAGACTCAATAATCAATAAGTTTGAATAAGTTTTTAAAAGTACCTGATTTATGATTGTACGAATGATTCGTTGCATTTTTTTATGATTGCAGTAAGAATAATATAAGTTAATTTAAGCTAACAATAAGATTAGTAGTTGAAAACTGGTTGACAACTGTAGACTGCAGACTAGAAGAAGAGTTTTGAGCTTTTTTATAATCTCTTCCGTGGGGTCAACAAAATCGAAAGTAGGAAGATACCGGAAATCGGATGAACTAATTGTTTTAAACTTTACTCTGTGCATCAAATTAAAATTATGTTAAATTTTTGAATTAATATAAGTTTTGATACTATTATTATTTGTACATTTAAGTCTAAAATTATTTATGAAAAATATTTCTGGAATAGTTAGGCTCCATAATTTATCCCCATATAGTAAACATTGAACCATCAGCAGTCTATCACTAAGTTAAAGTTTAGTATCAGAATGGCCGCAAGTTATACACCTGCCTTTCGAAACTTATTGCAAAGACGGGTAATAATATTTTATTTGAATGTATTGTATCTCATTGAAGCAAAATAAATGTATACTCTTTTATCTACCGTTGATGATAGTAATAGCACATGTTTAATATGAAATGCAAGCTTGATTAAAAAAATTATATATTACATCGCAATCTGCAAATCTAGAGTACGACTAGGAGTGCGAACTTTGGACCTCACACAAAAATCTAAATTTGTTAAAATTAAACCTATAAATAATATCGTATTTGGGGGCATCAACAAAGTACGTCACGCAGCTGGGGGGGGGGGGTGTCACATATTTGTGAAGATTCGGAGGGTTGGGGCCAAGCAATGTGACATGACATTGTTGACATCACAATAAAGTGAATTCATAATTCATATTTTAACCACTTGAAAATGAATTAAATGAATGTTTTAGACTGAATTCTGAATCAAAGTAGTTTTCATCATAATCTATTTTAATTATCAAATTTTCATGTGAATTTTTCTTCTGAACTACAGGCTCACTTGCCTATTGATTATTGATATTATTAGATAGGAAACAGAAGCACAATTTCATTAAAAAAAAAAAAAAAATTGTTAACTGCCCAGTTATAAATTTTTACAATCAACAATGATGACATTGATTGAATTTGAATGAAATTGATTTGAAACATTAGTTGAACTGAAACATTACTTTTCAATTTAAAAAAATCTTTGGGGGGAAGGTTTGTAACATTATATTTGAGGGGGATCTAACCTTTTGTGATGAGTTGTGACAATGTGAGAGTGGGGTCCAAAATCAGCAAAATTTGTGTGACTTCATGTAATATAATCATTAATTTTTTTTTTTTTATTTACTCCATAGCTATCAAAATCAATATGTCTTGCCAACGGGAGCCAAAGAGGATTCAAAGCAGATAATAATACATATTTAGCAAAAGTAACAGATCATGCCAAATATTTCCCAGCTAAAACTACTCCTATGCTGCCCCCTGAAACTTTTAAAGGAAAGTTAGCATTTATTACAGGTGGTGCAACAGGACTTGGAAAAGGTCTAGCTTTGAATTTATCACAGCTAGGAGCCAAAGTTATCATTGCTAGCAGGTATTCAAAACAATCGCCCACCTTCAATTGTATTCATATTTTTAAGTCTTACAGTTACACTTCATCCTTATCAACTTTAGGGCAGCTGATGTCTTAAATTTTATTCATGTATTTAAACTAGCATTATTATCTAAAGATGATAAGAATCTAAAAATTAAAGTAAACATTTTTAACAAAAGATTTAGCTTTGTCAAGATCATAAGTACAGAAAATTTGAAATTATAATGAGCCAACTGATTTTAATTTAGTGTAAGCAATTTTTTTATTTGCACCTTATAGACATCTTACATGCCAACATGTACGGTTTACCCGTGCTTTTTACAGTTTTTATACACTTGACAAGATGTACAGGTTGGCATGCATGAGATATAGTAGGACAGATTTATAAAAAAAGCATCAGACTCGGTACATTTAATAGTTGATTTAGGGAACATAAATGCATCACACTATTTTCGCAAATTATTTATCCATCCTCCCAATTGTCACACAGTTGTCATAAAAAGTTAGACACATTTGTGACAAATGGTCACAATTATATTAAACACCCCCCCCCTCTTTCCCCCCCCCCCCCCCCAATGTGTGATGTCGTTTACGGATGGCCCTTACTATCACTGCAAACACACTTCAATTTGCCATGACAAGTCTTAAATAATATTTATGACTTTAAATGAATGTTGATCATTTTATTTCAAATAATATTCATTACATAGAACATCCTAATCAGTTATGACATAATAAATTTACAGAAGTGCAGACAAGCTGAAAAAGACAGCTGAGGAGATTTCTAATGCCACAGGGAATGAGGTTAGTACCATTCGAGGAAATGTTAAGTTCATCTGGGTGTTTGAGACATCTGTTCCCAAGAACAATCACACCACCACAGGGAATGAGGTTAGTACCATTAGAAGAAATGTTAAGTTCATCTGGGTGTTTGAGACATCTGTTCACAAGAACAAACACACCATCACAGGGAATGAGGTTAGTACCATTAGAAGAAATTGTTTGATTCACAAGAACCACTGCACCATCTGCTCAAAGCTTACGTCACAGATTTATGCTTTCCTGGAAGTGTGTTTCGTTATGTTTTATCGTCCAGTATGTTTATTATTTGATACCCTCTCTAACTATAATGTATTGTTAATTAAGAAATTGCTATTAAATTTATTAAAATAATTTCCACATCTAGGTTGCAGACTATCGTTTGGATGTCAGGGATCCAGCGGCCATCAAATCAGTCTTTGATGCCATCGAATCCAGCCATGGACTTCCTGACATCGTTGTCAATAATGCTGCTGGCAATTTCATTACACCAACAGAGCGACTTTCAGCGAATGCCTTCACAACAGTCATCAACATTGTTTTGAATGGGACTGCTTATATAACACTGGATGTTGGGAAAAGATTGATTAAGGCTAAAAAAGGTAATCTGCCAATGAAGTGTTTGCTTATTTAATTTAAAAGGATATAAGGTATTCTTCGAACTAAAATTTATAGTTGATCTAACAATGCTAACTAGGTAAGTTTCTTCTAATGATAAGAATGTCCACATCTAGGTTGCAGACTATTGTTTAGATTGCAGGGAGCCAGCGGCCATCAAATCAGTCTTGTGGTATGGAGATCAAACCCCACCAAGGACCAAGTCAAGTAATAGCATCACCAGCACCCCGGGTGGATGGGACCCGTTAACCTTGGATGGCAACTCATCTGAGAGAAGGAAACTCTGAATCCAAACCCGGTGATGGAGTCCCGTAGTCATATACATTAATACAATGAAAAATTCTGACAACTCCTGCAATGCAGCTGGTGCCAAGCCGTATCATCAATATATGGTGTTCCCTTGGGTTAGCTAGGGGCGTGGACAGGGTGATTTGCTGTCTAGGGCACCAGCTTATTCTCTTAAAGAAAAAAATCCCAGGCCTTGTGATTTTTAATCCATTCAATCTTACCTGCTAGAAATGTTTAAATTGTAAAATTCACAGCCAAAGGGGAACAACTCCATACATACCATAGATTGGTTCAGGACAAAAGTTTGAACCTATTTTGTGACAAAATTACATGAATGCTTTCTTTATTGTGTTGCATTACATTATTATCTGTTACTTTCTTTTCGTAAATTCTTGAATACTCAACTTTTACAAAGTACTTAACAAAGAAAAGGCAACTATTAATTTAATAAATTCTCTTATGAATTCAACCTTATTACAAAATACTTTGCTGTTTTTATTATATTCATCGTGTTACACAATGCTATCATATCAAATAATTTACACATGTAAAATAATATTAAAAATAAAATTAAAGGCTACGTTAACGCAAAAGAGGGTGGCAGCGGAAGTCGATGAGAGAAGTTTGAGGTTTCCGCTTTCACCCCCTTTTTGTTTCAGAATTTTTTTTTTTTTTAAATATTTATTTTTTAAAATTTACACAATATCAACTTTTAAATCAATTCTTTTTCCACATCACTTCATAGAATGACTAACTCAACAACTTGAATTCTATCTCCCCAAACAGGGGCTGTATTTTTGGCAGTATCAGCTGACTATGCAGATTCTGGATCAGGTTTTGTTGTGCACAGTGCCTGTGCTAAGGCAGGCGTAGAAGCTCTGACAAGGTCACTTGCGGCTGAATGGGCAAGATATGGTATGAGATTTAATGCCATTTCGCCAGGGCCGGTGGAAACAAAGGTAATAATATCTTGTTTTTTTACTTCTTAAAATTATGTATATTATTTTAAAATTCCATTCTGAGACATTTTTTTGTCATGCTTTTTATGGACAGCTTCCTGTTCTACATTGAAAATTTTTAGCTACATTTACATTACTGTGATCTTTAAAAACATATTTTTTATCTTTGATATGAATTTGTCTGTTTATTATAGTTTTGTCTGCTGAAGAAGAATCTAGCTGAAACGTCATGTCTTTTTTCTTTTTTGCTTAAACTGATCATGTTACACTGCGTTATTACTTCAGACGCAGTCCTTTATATATATATATTATTGTTTATAAAAACATGACAGGAATTGTTTGTAGGTAATTTACTAAAAACAGTTTTTTATTTTCATTTACACCACAAAACATTAAATATACTTCTGTTTTTAAAAATTTTAAATAATGTTTGGCTGTTGTACCTAGTGTTTTTTTTATTTTGTCCATTCTGTTCAATATGAGATTTGTCTAAGAGAAAAGAGGCCATGTGTTATTTTCCATATCGTTTCCCAATCAAGATTTTTTTCAGTGTCATTGTGAATTTGTGGATGAAATAATATGCTTTTATAAATGAATTCTTTCTCAGGGGGCCTTCAGTCGGCTTGATCCTACTGGACATTTTATGGATAAATTTGTTGAAAAAGTTCCAGTTGGTCGTATTGGTGAGGTCGGAGAATTTACCAATCTGGCAACTTATTTATTAAGTGATTACTCCTCATGGGTCAATGGACAGGTGAGATTCAATCGCTTTTTTTAATATTTTGAAAGGCCTTTGAAAAAAATCTTCTATTTCTGAAAGCCATCTCTAGAACAGATTATAAAAACAAATAACTGAATTTTAAATTTCCTTAGACATTTCTCTAGACATCAGGATATTTTCTTAACTTGAGAGAAAAGATTAATTATTTAAATATGTCTTGCAAATAAACGCAGCCTACTTCCGTTGTTGTTTGTAATTGCTTGGTCACTGTTTTTTGGCACCTACATCGCCTTGATAAAAGAACACTCTCTGTTTATACAGGTCATCCGGCTCAATGGAGGAGAGTACCCTTGCACTGCCGGCCTGTTTAATGAACTTAAGCAAGTGACAGATGACCAGTGGAATGCCCTAGAGGCCATGATTAAATCGGTCAAAGGCTCCTAATGTATTTTTACAACATGAGCTAAGTACGGGTCCATTTGGAAATATATTTTTGTAGAAAATAAGTGGAACTAGATTCTAGAAGTTTTTATAATCAAAGCGTAGTCCATAATCATCAGAAGTAATCATGAAACATTTTTTCTTCTTACAAATTTAATTTTTATAGATTGTTTTTGTTTCTTACAAGTTCAACATGCTGTAAATAAAATATAATTCTAATCAACTTAATTAAGATATTCATTTTATAATTGATCAATCTCTTATCTTTTAATTCTATTCCAATTCAATCTCATAGTTATGAGAAATCAAGCAAGCAAAACTTGATGATAAAAAAAATATGTATTTTACTCCCCGCTTACTTAGTGACATTAAATACTTAAAATATTGTAAAAAAAACAACATTTGAATGTATCCTGGTCTTTTAATTCAAATAAAATTTAATGCACTTGTTTTTGCTTGAATAAGCAGATCATTCTTTTTGTATAAACATTTTTTTTCCCACTTAAGTAATTTTTTAAAAATTTCCACTTACATAAAAAAAATTTAAACTTGCCATTAAATTTTTTTTTTTCCACTTAAATAATTAACTATTTTTTTCCATCTACATAATTTTAATATTTTTTCTATTAACCAGCAAAAATTGTCAAACAATGTATATTACTTATTGCCTCCATACAACTAAAAAGTAACTTCGGCTATTTAAAGTCTTTAAATAATTACACTTAAATGAATTTTTTTTGTTTTTTTTGTTTTGTGATCTGTTAAGCAAATTTTATTTGCATTCTAAAATATGTATTCTGGTACAATATTTCACTACTACTTATTAATGTTATGTTTGTCTCATACTTAATGTATTACAAAATATGTATGAAGGATTTTCATCATTGCAATATAATGTGCCATTAAGAGTGTAGTATACATCACAAAGCACCTCCCCCACAGTTGTGATAATTGTATGATAGGATTGTTGGAAGATTTGCACAAATATTTTTTATATTCTATATTCTGTGAAAATGTATTAAAAGAATTACTGTTTAACTGAGGCAGTTCCTTTTCATCTTTGTATTAACTACATGTAATTGTTTTGTTACTTAATTGTGCTTATGATATGCTTACCATCTTCACTTGCACTGCATACCTTGGCCAGGTTGTGTCTCATAACTGGGCCAGGTTGTGTTCCATAACTGGGCCAGGTTGTGCCTCATAACTGAGCCAGGTTGTGTGTCATAACTTAGCCAGGTTGTATGTCATAACTTAGCCAGGTTGTGTCTCATAACTGAGCCAGGTTGTGTGTCATAACTTAGCCAGGTTGTATGTCATAACTTAGCCAGGTTGTGTCTCATAACTGAGCCAGGTTGTGTCTCATAACTGAGTCAGGTTGTGTGTCACAACTAGGCCAGATTGTGCCTCATAAGTAATCCAGGTTGTGTCTCATAACTTTGCCAGGTTGTGTCTCATAACTTAGCCAGGTTGTGTGTCTCATAACTTAGCCAGGTTGTGTCTCATAACTTAGCCAGATTGTGTCTTATAATTTTATTCAGGTTTCATCTCACAAGGAATAATTATTTTTTGTGGTAGGTGGAAAAGGTAAAGAGTGTGGGGGGGTGTTGTCTATTTGATGAAGCTGTAAAATAAGACAATAAGAACACTCTTAAGGGAAAACTTGTAAAAGTCTATCACAAAACCGCTCCTTTCATGGAACAACAAATGATTGCAACTGAAAGATAAACATGAAAACCTGGAAAGAAATGTGTTTTATTGACATGTGTTATGATGTTTTATGTAC
Organism: Omphiscola glabra; assembly: GCA_964017045.1. Lineage (NCBI taxonomy): Eukaryota > Metazoa > Mollusca > Gastropoda > Lymnaeidae > Omphiscola > Omphiscola glabra. The sequence goes on along the minus strand of OZ024800.1, from coordinate 27,514,916 downwards.
AGTAGAAGTCCGATAATCCGGCACGTTCGGGACCGGACTACCGAAAATTCCGGTCTATCGGGCGGTGCCCCTTCTTTTTAGTGTAGGCTTTGCCGTAAAACAAATGTACTTTGTTTTTTTAACTACATACATACATAAATCGTATTTATAAGAACAATTAGGTTAATAATTAAACTACAAATACAGTATGCAAATACAACAAAGTTTATTTTACATTTCATATAATATATGTACACGTACTGTAAAACATATTTCACTTAGATTTAAAAAAGTCACGAATGTCTTTTTGTTTTCTTGACTTTTGGTGTTTAGTATAAAATTTATTTCTAATGAAAACAGTTTCAAAAGTTACGTACGTTCGTGATTGATTAACTGTGCTCCACTGCACCTGTATTTGTTGTGACAGCTGAGACTAGCCGGCCGCTAATTGTTTCCAAACCATACCGAGCGCTTCCGGATGATCCCGAACTACCCCGAAAACTTCCGAATAGCTCTCGAGCGTTTTTATTTGCTTTAAAGACACTTTTGGAGAAAACCAAAATTTTTACAATTTTCCGGAGCGATGCCGGACTATCGGGCATTCCGGACTGTTGGATGCCGGACTAATGGACTTCTACTGTATTTGTATGATCCCCCTTGCTTTCGTACACATCATTTCTGGAACAACCAGCATAACCAGTTAGCCTATCGGTTAGTTCATTCATCTATCCTCATTTCTACCTAACCATGATCTCAAAGTACTCTTATCAGGACAGAGGCGTAGCTAAGGGCGGGGGACAGATGTCCCTGTGTGCCAGACTAGTTAGGAGCTCCAAAATGTGCTTTGATATTATTTTATTGAAAAAAATAATGGGTTTGAGAGTTAAAAAGAGAAGGGGGGGGGGATGCGCTTTAAAACGAATCTTGTCTCCGGCGCCAAACACTCTAGCTACGCCTAGCTAGATAAGCATATAAGAGAAGAAAGGAATTGTTTCATTTTCTTATCTTTTTGTTTGTTATTTTTGTTAAGACCTTTGTGTTTGTAATACAAAATAATAGGCGCAGCGAATCAAAGCAAATTTAAAAAAAAAAATGCTCACTGGTCGCCTTTGATCTTGGCACGTCATAAAGATTGAATTGGTTGCATCCATTTTCTTGCACACCAATCACCGAATCTCTCCGGCTGAATTATTCTCCACAAAACAGAAAAGCTGTTTAAGTGATTACGGCATTCGATCAGAGCTTAATGCTTAGCAAAACAGTTCTGAAAATGAAAACATTCTCTTCCCTCTCTTAGCAGCACCATAGGACCCGCCATCTTTCAGTTTAAAAAAAGAAACAAGAGCGTTTGAAGTTCATGCAGTGGCGTAGTTAGGGTTGTGCCGCCTGGGGTGGGCAATGATTTTTTCCGCTCCCCCTTTCATGAACAAAAAACGAAATGCCGCCATTCAACATAAAGTCACCCACCCCTCCTCTTTTTTTTTCGAGGAGTACATCCTACCCCCCCCCCCCCACTTTTCCCATCTCTTCCTACGCCACTGGCTTCATGAAATAAAACCAATTATTTAACATTAGTCTCACTCTTTCTAGGCATTACCAGGTTCATAGTAGGGCATACTAGGGCACACTAGGGCATACTAGGGCACACTAGGGCATACTACGTTAAAAGTAGAAACACTGCAATTCGATTCGGATGAACCTTCTGAGATAATGGGAACTATACCCGGAATGAAAGAAGTCGCTGGCAAAGGCACGCACTCGTGTTATACTTAATCGACAGACGTTTCTGCATTATTAGTTTTTGTGCATACTGTATTAGGTTAGGGAAAAAATGTCTTCTTTCATGTAGGGTACCGTGCGCATATTATATAACGTTAAAGGGTTTAGGGTGGGGGGGGGGGTTATTATTTTGTTATATGGGGCGTTCAAGAGTGATGTCATATAAAAATTATTTCTATTATTATTCTTTTTCTTTAATAATTCTTATTTTTTGAAAATTTTCAAATTACGGAATAATCTTAGATATAGATTGATTCAAACTAAAATGAAAGTTGTGCTTACAATAATTTGCACAATTTGTGGCCGTGCATCACACTTCGTGGTGGGGGGCGGGGGTCTAAGACAGTGTGACATGTTACTACACGGGGGGGGGGGCGGGGGTCTAAGACAGTGTGACATGTTACTACACGGGGGGGGGGGCGGGGGTCTAAGACAGTGTGACATGTTACTACACGGGGGTTGGGGTTTGAAAGATTGTGTGTGACGTCACACACCAGACACATGAAACCTTATATTGACAGAGATGTTAAACCCTCTGTCGGGACTGGTGCTTTCTGACTAGAGGATCTCACTTTGATACAGTCAATATAGTGTTAGCGTGTTTGACATTCAATATAGTGAAGTGTGTTTGACATTCGATATAGTGAAGTGTGTTTGACATAAAATATAGTGACGTGTGTTTGACATTCAATATAGTGAAGTGTGTTTGACATTCAATATAGTGAAATGTGTTTTACATTCAATATAGTGAAGTGTGTTTGACATTCAATATAGTGAAGTGAGTTTGACATTCGATATAGGGAAGTGTGTTTGACATTCAATATAGTGAAGTGTGTTTGACATTCAATATAGTGAAATGTGTTTGACATTCAATATAGTGTTAGTGTGTTTTAGATTAATTTTATTTTATTTTATACAATTTTTAATTCAAAAGTGTGTCGTAAAAAAAAAAAGGGGGGGGGGGGTGTCTGACGTTTGAGACAGATTATGACATGGGGGTGGGATGGGGTTAAAAAATTTCTTGATTCGGCTTAAAAATTTAAAAAGAAAAACTTTATTCGCTTTGGGGTGGGGTTTGGGGGAGGAGGTGCTAGAAATGTTATATGATATTAGTAGTGTGGCCAATGCAGAGACAGTGTCCGGTGTGTCCATGCCTTAAGGCGACACTGGGCCAATGGAACTTTTATATAACATTATAAAGGGTGGGGAGGTACCAAAAAAAAAAAGGTACTATGTTGGTGTTTGGTAATGTGTTCACGATAACCTAGGCTTATGATGTAAACAACTATATAAATAAAATATCAACTGGTAATTCATATCAATTATCGCTTTCCCATTATTTTAATCAAACTTATTTTAGACAGTAAATTCATCGCCGTAAGTAGAAAATTTTACCCCAGCGCGTGACAAGCCAACGCTATATTAAGAAGCATGGTCGCAGTCACCTCCCCTGCTTTTATAATACATATGTTTAGAGCCGGTTGTTAACGCCTTGCGGCTGAAAGTTTGGTATGGGTGGTGAGCTCAAATCTAATCTTTTTTTTTTTTTTTTTTTTTAGTTTTATGTCCAGGAAAAGAATTAAGTCACTTCAAATTTTGTCGTTATTTAACATTACAATTTTAATACTCATTAAAAAAAATAATTAAAACATAGTTTTTCGTGTAAATCTTTTATAAAATTATTGTAATATCGAGCAATACTGACAAAACATGCATACAACTAAAGCACTTTGTAAGAATCCCAATTATTGCCCCCCCCCCCAAAACCCCCTTTTTTCCCTGTCCCTTTCCAAGGCTCGCAACCACACATTTTGTTCGTGCCCTTGAACTATTTTAATATTCTAATTTAACGGCGCAATTTCTGGAGCCAAATATTTCAGGAAAAAACAAAAGGAAATATTAAGCACCAAACGCACTTGCGGTATTTTTGTTTTAAGAATCTCATTTAGCGCGGTTATCGGGAATCTCATTTAGCGCAGTTATCGGGAATCTCATTTAGCGCAGTTATCGGGAATCTCATTTAGCGCAGTTATCGGGAATTTTTGGTGGTTGGGGTTCGGGTGGGGTTGAAAATTTGATAGAATATGTCGGCATCGAGTCTACGTGCCAAGTTTTTAATCTCTTTAGCTTGACGGAAAGTGGGTAAATTGACCGTCCGTAGATTTTTGCCAGCCAAGAAAAAGCGCGAAGCTAAAAAAGTGATTTAAAAAGTAACAAATAATTTTTTTTAATTTAAAACAACTTTTTAAACAAGACTTTTCTACCAAAGACGAGATTAATCGCGTTAAAAAAGTTCAAAATAATACAAAGTTTCTTAAAATGTATGGCGCAAAGAAAGTCTGTGTAAAAAATATTTTCAAAAAGTAATGAAAATAAAACATATTTAAGTATCGTCTACTTCCAATTCTACTTCTGAGCTAAGTGCTTATTTATCATCAGTTAAATTAAAAGACGAGATATAAAAAAAATACTATTTTATTGATTACATGTAAGCGTTATTTTTTTCCCCATGTCACTCTATTCTATGTTTATTCTTCCAACTATTTTCATCCCATGCTAAATTGCTCCAGCTCTCTCTCTATCTCTCTCTGTGTCACTCTTTCTCTCTCTGTTTGTCACACAAATTTTCTCACACACACTCTGTGAATTTCTCTCTGTCACTGTCTCTCTCTGTCAATCTTTTTTTGACTTTCTCTCTCTCTCTCTTTCTTTCTTTCTATGACACACCATATCAGTATTTTGTTTTCAACTGTGACACTTGAATTAATAACTTAAACGATTCAACACACCCTTCGCACATTAGTAAAAATCGGAAATATCAATGAATAGAGCAGATAAAGTAAATAATAATTACCATCACACTAAATGGAACATACTAAATGTGTCGTCTTTAACTCGGATAATTCTACTTTGACAGGTAATATGCACCCGATTAATTGCATAGGTTTTTTTTTACTTCATATTAAATGCTTGCGACACACCCGTGAACCTGCACGGACACGATGAGTGTGTCATGACACACGTTGGAACCTGCATGGACAAGACTAGTGTGTCACAACACACCTATATGAACCCGCATGGACAAGACTAGTGTGTCACAACACACCTATATGAACCCGCATGGACAAGACTAGCGTGTCACGACACACATTGGAACCCGCACAGACAAAACTAGTGTGTCAGGACACACCCGTAAACCTTCCACGTCTTCAGATAGGTTATTTTAGTTCATTTCATTATGAGGTTCAATAGTTTGTTTGTTAAAGAAGGCTTTCTGCCAACACTTCCGTTTGTTTCGTTTTGTCCTCCTTCAGGCCCCCCCCCCCCAACCCTGTGCTACTTATTTCTATAACTGTCCACGCGCTTTTAACCCACTTTCTGAGCTACCTGGCAGCGTAGCTTTGTGAGCTACCTGGCAGCGTAGCTTTGTGAGCTACCTGGCAACGCTGCTTTGTGAGCTACCTGGCAGCGTAGCTTTGTGAGCTACTTTGCAGCGTAGCTTTGTGAGCTTAACAGAATGATAGTTTTCCCTTGGGATCGTTGGGTGCCTACGATCCGGTCTAAAAGAGATTATAATTTTTTGTTATCACCGCGAACACAAATGTTGGCCAGAACAAATAATCAATAAAAGACTGAATTCAGACTAACGTAAGTACAAACAGAAAAATATCACGTCAACCTTTACAAAGCCTCGTACTGAAGAAAACGTTATTTCGTTATGTTAAGCGGAATTTCTAGAATTCATTATAAAAAAAAATACGCAGTACCATCGCCTGAGGCAACAATCTTATCTATGGATTGTACTTGTTGGCTTAAGGTGGAGAGCCTGTGAAGGATGCGTCCAGCCCGTTGGAGATATCTCGGGCGATTCATTTCATCATGCTATTTAGGATCTTAGAAAATAACATTTCAACTGAATATAGAGCCTCGGGGTTGAACGTTTTTAATCACCGAACGTTTTGCTGCAGATCAGTGTTAAGACACAACACAAACTCAAACACTTTATTAGACTGGGAACATTATGTGCAGTACAATCGAAACAAACATCCATTTATTTGGATCAATAAAAGCATACTATCTTATCTTTATGCCGGGCCGGCTCAAGGTACCGGCAGTTCGCGCTGTCGCACGGGGCGCCACGTCCTTAGGGCGCCATCAACGATCTTCCGAAATAGAAAGAAAAACTCCTTTCACGGGGGCGCCATGGAAGAAAAATAGAAAGTGCAATACCGCAGAACGATTTGCTGATCTGAAGGCTAGGGGAAAAAATCATTGGTAGGCTAAATATTCATACTGTCCACAGCAGGTTAATTGTTCATACATCCCACGGTAGGCTAATTGTTCATACTTCACACGGTAGGCTAATTGTTCATACTTCCCACGGTAGGCTAGATATTCATACTTCCCACGGTAGGCTAATTGTTCATACTTCCCACGGTAGGCTAATTGTTCATACTTCCCACGGTAGGCTAATTGTTCATACTTCCCACGGTAGGCTAATTGTTCATACTTCCCACGGTAGGCTAGATATTCATACTTCCCACGGTAGGCTAATTGTTCATACTTCCCACGGTAGGCTAGATATTCATACTTCCCACGGTAGGCTAATTGTTCATACTGCCCACGGTAGGCTAAATATTCAAACTTCCCACGGTAGGCTAATTGTTCATACTGCCCACGGTAGGCTAAATATTCATACTTCCCACAGTAGGCTAAGTATTCATACTTCCCACAGTAGGCTAAATATTCATACTTCACACGGTAAGCTAATTATTCATACTTCCCACGATAGGCTAATTATTCATACTTCCCACGGTAGGCTAAATATTCATACTTCCCACGGTAGGCTAAATATTCATACTTCCCACGGTAGGCTAAATATTCATACTTCCCACGGTAGGCTAAATATTCATACTTCACACGGTAGGCTAATTATTCATACTTCCCACGGTAGGCTAAATATTCATACTTCCCACGGTAGGCTAAATATTCATACTTCCCACGGTAGGCTAAATATTCATACTTCACACGGTAGGCTAATTATTCATACTTCCCACGGTAGGCTAAATATTCATACTTCCCACGGTAAGCACATTTTTCATAGTGCCCATGGTAAACTTATTGTTCATTCTGCACATTGTAGGCTAATTGTTCATACTGTCCAAATACAGTATAAGAAAAACAATTCTAATTTTCAACTTTGTTTCAAAAAACAAACTATATTTTTTAATAAACTCATTACTTAATCCCCAGTTATTTTGCCTTGCACAAATTTGTATGTTTATACTTAAAAGTGGCGCAAAAATTAAGCTTGCCTGGAGTGCCAGAAATCGTCGGACCGGCCCAGTCTTTATAAATAGTTGCATTGCTTCTACATGTCTATATTTACCTATTTATAAACATATCAAAGTTGTTTTTTTTCGAGAGACCTGTCAAAAATTGCTCGTAATGAATAGAATGTGTTTTAACCCTTAATTTTTTTTTTTAGCATGTAGTTTATTGCAGGGGTCGACAACCTTTCGGTGATTGTTCTGTCAGAAGTATGATTGCTACATTCATTCAGGGGGCTCAAAACTAAGTCTGCCTTATAGGCAGCATATTTAAAAAGTGAGTTGTTATTAAATGTTTGTTCTTTTATTGGCAATCACTCGGCGTATGAAGTTGGACACGCGTATCTTAGTGTACCGACCCTTGGTTTATGATGATTATTATTATTGTTGTTGAGCTGGGTTTATAAAGCGCAGTACCACTGCCTAGGGCTAGGCTCACTGCAGTACACCAGTCTAGGGCTAGGCTCAATGAAGTACCACAGCCGAGGGCTAGGGGCGGCTAGGCTCACTGCATTACACCAGTCTAGGGCTAGGCTCACTGCATTACACCAGTCTAGGGCTAGGCTCACTGCATTACACCAGTCTAGGGCTAGGCTCACTGCAGTACACCAGTCTAGGGCTAGGCTCACTGCATTACACCAGTCTAGGGCTAGGCTCACTGCATTACACCAGTCTAGGGCTAGGCTCACTGCATTACACCAGTCTAGGGCTAGGCTCACTGCAGTACACCAGTCTAGGGCTAGGCTCACTGCATTACACCAGTCTAGGGCTAGGCTCACTGCATTACACCAGTCTAGGGCTAGGCTCACTGCAGTACACCAGTCTAGGGCTAGGCTCACTGCAGTACACCAGTCTAGGGCTAGGCTCAATGAAGTACCACAGCCTAGGGCTAGGGGCGGCTAGGCTCACTGCACTACACCAGCATAGGGCTAGACTCACTGCAATACCACAGCCTAGGGCTCGGTTCACTACAGTACACCAGCCTAGGGCTAGGCTCACTGCAGTACACCAGCCTAGGGCTAGGCTCACTGCAGTACACCAGCCTAGGGCTAGGCTCACTGCAGTACACCAGCCTAGCGCTAGGCTGACTGCAGTACACCAGCCTAGGGCTAGGCTCACTGCAGTACACCAGCCTAGGGCTAGGCTCACTGCAGTACGCCAGCCTAGGGCTAGGCTCACTGCCCTTCACATAAAAATTAGCAATAACAGAAAATTATCCATGTAAAAACAATAATTGGTGAAAAGCTTGACTTCACCCACCCAAGTACAAACTACTCTTGTCTAGCTACGCACAGCACCCAGCAGAATCGAGCGCTGTTTATCAGTTAGAAGGGGTGAAAATGAGTCGGTATAGTACAGTTTAAAGATTTGGGTCTTGAGGGCAGTTTTTAAGGCTCGGATATTCGTTACATTGCGGATGTGTTGTGAGAGAGATTCTAATTGTTTTGTGCCACAGAAACAAAACAGAAAGATCGTTAACCATACGTTTTAGTGCGTGTTTACTTTAGTTAGAGAACAGGTCCTTGTACAAAGGACACATCACGATTAATCTTTGGAAAGATGCTGCCTAGTTCGTTTTCGCCTAGATACTGCGACGCAATGAAAATGCTTTATTGGAGTAAAAATTCTCATAGATCTTAAGCCGTTTTAAAAAAAAAAAAGCTAGGTTTTGTAACCACCTTCAGGTGTAAGCCAGCCCGTCACCGCCAACCAAACCACAACCCCACCCACCGAAAAAGCCCGCACTTACCCCCCCCCCCCTTTCCTTTACGACCACCACCCGCTACCAGACATCAACAACAGGGCCGACAACCCTTTCAAGAAAAAAATCGATGTCTTTTTAGTTGTGGCTTTTAATTTTCAAGATTTCTATTTATGGATGGCAATGGGTTAGCAGGGGCGTATAGCCAGGTGGAAGGAAGTCACAGGGGATTCAAATTTAAATTCAATTGTAAACTGTTTTTAGAAGGTTCATCATTACATTTTTACTATCACCCGTCCTGTTCTTTTATTTCACGGTTTCAAATAAGAAATAAATTTTAAAAGTATGTTTAACTACAATTCTGGCCCTGAGAGGATCACTGACCATGCGAAGATCACTGACCATGGGAGGATTACTGACCATTTGAGGATTACTGACCATAATGATGCTCACTGACCATGCGAGGATAACTGAGCATGCGAGGATCACTGATCGTGCGAGAATCCCTGAGCCCCGATAATCATAATAAAGGGAGACAAAATTATTTGTAATATAATTTGTATTTAAAGTTTAGGACTTTGGTTCTCAACCTTCTTAATGCCGCGACCCTTTAATACAGTTCCTCATGTTGTGGCGACCCTCAACCATAAAATTATTTTTCTTGCTACCTCATGTAGAGTATATGCCTTTTCCGATGGTCTTAGACGACCCCTGGGAAAGGATCATTCTGCTCCAAAGGGGTCGCGAACCACATGTAGAGAACCGCTGTTCTATGACATGTTGGTACACCATTGTCATTTTGCACCGAATGGCCAAAACAGAAAAATAAATATTCCGATGCCAGCGCCTTTTGTTCCCCATCTGTTGGACGACACGCCAATGCCTTTGTATGTTAGTCAATAACACTTTGTTATGCATGGTTTCCAAAAAAAAAAAAAAAAAAAAAAAAAAAAAAAAAATTAAATCCCCAAAAACGTATTGATTCTCGGCTGTTTGATTGAATGATCACAACGTTTGATTGCGATGGAATCAGACGCTCGTACGACGATGAAAAATTTTGTGGTAGAGACTGTAAAAAAAAAAAAAAACAGGTTGAAACTATCAACGACGTGAGGAAACCATTGACATCAGTCACTCATAGAAAAATTTGTAAAACAAATAAACGCCATTGTTTCGGTCTTTTTATAAAAGAATTCAGTTTTTTAAATTATTTAAAAAAAATATTTTTGCCAGAACTTTATCAGAAACATTTCAAACGACTAGGAAGGAAAATTTGGCTTATACAAGAGGGGGGAATATGTCTCCAATTAAATAGCATGAGAACCATTTTCTTTAACGCAACCCGGCAAGATGCCACGGTTAAAGCTGGTCTTGAGGTAACCTATTTGCAGTTGCGTAGCGAGCTTAACTCGCGCCCGGGGCACAATACCTTTTGAGCGCCCCCAATACCTTTTTAGCGCCCCCCCCCATTCGAAAACCATACAATAATATAGTAAAATATACCATTTGGCGCCCCTTTGTGAGTAGCACCCGGGGCATGATGCCCCCCTTGCCCCCCTCACTACGCCACTGCCTATTTGGTCAGGTACTACGCAATGATAGAAGAAGAGTTCGTGCAAACCATGAGATGTCTCCATTGTCCGAAGACGCGCCTTCAGTCGCAACACTTGAAAGAGGCAGACTGCGCTGGACAGGTCGGCTTGAGAAGGTGCCGGATTGTAGAGTGTGGCAAAAAAGGGATCAACAGGCAGAAACACGTGGGCGCCGTCTGCCCACCGGTTGACAAAGACTGAGATGGATTGACGATATAGAGAAGGACTTACATCACATGGAGGCGGAAAGAGATGGATCGATCCAAATGGAAGGTTGGTTTGGAACAGGCCAGAGTCCTACATGGGCTGTAGTGCCACTGATGATGATGTTCTATAACATGTTCTAGAAACAGCACAGGAACAAGTGCGGTCAAGTCTTGTTAAATAAATACGATGTAGAGAATGACTTACTTAATTTTTATTTCTAATATTCAATGTTTCCTGTTAATCTCATCGGCAGATTATTTGATTTCTCGGATCACTTCCGTAGTTGCATATGTCTACCGTGTATTGTTGACTACATATATATACAACAAGCTAAGAGTATTCGCCTCTTTCTTTAACTGTTTTGTCGTCGAGGCTTTTTGCCTAAACGTTCAATGTCTGTTATTGTTATTTCTTCAGGTTTTCCTCTACTCCTTTGTGTCTTCCAAGTCGTGTAGTTTGATTTGTGGATATACATAACTGTTAAATGTATATGCACATTTTTACAACCCTTGACTATTTATCGCACCCCTACCAATTATGTGACTAGTTTCGCCTTTGAATTGCTAAGGGAACGATAGAACTTGTGACTTATTACATAAAAGAAGATATTCATAAAGAAATGAAAAAAATATTTATTTTTTTTGTATATCATACACAAAAGCTAGGGTCACCCCTTCTCCTTATAACCCATTTCCTCGCAATGCCCGAAATGCAAACTCACGCCCCCCCCCCCCCAAATTTGGAAACCCCTGAAAACGTATCGGTTGTTAACTTTAAATTAGAAGGGTGGGCTGGCTGAGACTTCACAACGAATGAACATCCTGTTAAAATCATCTGAAAGGCATTGACCTATATTAAACTTGTTTTTTTTTGGGTGGTTGTATTGGACAAATGACTTGTTATGAAATATTCAACAACAAAAAAAAAAATATAGTTTACAACACGATTGAAAAAAGTATTTTTTTAAAAAAATAAGGAAAAGGCTTTTAATTGGTTTCTAGGATTTTACGTTGACGTAAATGTGATTTATAACTGAACGCTATTTTAACGCCTCTTCGTTACTGAGGTCTATGCATCTTGCAATTAATTACAGTGGACCTGAATTCCATAGCAACCCCAATCACCAGTGTCATGTGGGCCTAATGTACATGGCTTGTATATCATTTCCTTTCCCATGAAGTTGAGCTCCAGTAGTCGACTCGGCGATCAACAGAAAAGTTGTGAGCGTTTCAGTCTCGGCTTTCCGATAAATATTTGAGATGCAATGAGAGCCGCACGGACATGTAGAACAGTGCTACTCAAAGTGGTGGTCCGCGGACCGGTGCCGGTCCGTGGGCCATCATCCGCCGGTCCGCAGAAGTTTTCAAGAAAGATCATTTCGCTACCACGTCAGTACAAGAAAAATAGTGCACCGGTCCCTGGTGCAATAGAAAAAATTCCTGCCGGTCCGCCATACTGAAAAGTTTGAGAAGCACTGGTGTAGAATATCTAACATGTTCATACTTAAAATTTGTCTTTTTTATGATATATTAATTGTCGATTGATATTGCACTCACTTTAGATTATAATTAATCTTCGTTCCAATGCTAGTTTGCGCTGTTCAGTGGCAAAGTGAGGGGGGGCAAGGGGGGGGGGCATCATGCCCCGGGCCTTACTCACAAAGGGGCGCCAAATTGTATATTTTTCTATAATATTGTATGGTTTTCGAATAGGGGGGGGCGCTAAAAAGGTATTGGGGGGCGCTAAAAAGGTATTGTGCCCCGGGCGCGAGTTAAGCTCGCTACGCCACTGGCGCTGTACTGGGTGCACAAGTGTGAATTTTCTCTAAAACAATGATAGGCATACACATGGGGGACTGCGTTCAAACCTTTTGAAGTAAATAAATAGGGGAACAAGATGTGTTAAATAGGGGAACAAGATGTGTAAAATAGGTGAACAACATGTGTTAAATAGGGGAACAAGATGTGTTAAATAGGGGAACAACATGTGTTAAATAGGTGAACAAGATGTGTTAAATAGGGGAACAATATGTGTTAAGAGTTTGTTTTTTCGTTAAAGACTGGACAGTTAAATGGACGCTTCGGATAGAATTAATCTTTAATGCAGCGGTTCTCAACCTGTAGGTCGTTATTCCTTTGGGGGTCGTAAGACCCGCTCACATGGGTCGGCTTAGGCCATCGGAAAACGCATGTAGTCTACTGTTGTGAAGTAGCAAAGAAAATAATTTTGTAGTTGGGGAGGTCGCTACAACACTAGGAATTGTATTAACGGGTCACTGCATTAGAAAGGTTGAGAAATACTGCTTTAAAGGATGTCCGTCATTCTCAAAACTAAGAATAACTGCACATCCCTATAGCTTGAAACGTTGTATTAATGTTAAATAATTATATTTCGGTTACATATAATAAGCAAGCGACTTTAAAGCACATGCACTTCACTACTTTAATAAGCACTTCAGAGATGACCGCTTGCATCTTAAAATAAATCAGGTTTTTTTATAAAGTGTCTACATATAAAATAAACAGCTAATCCAAATAAAACCGTGATAAAATTATATATTAATGCCTCTCCACCAAACCCCCCCCCCCGGGCCCCTCTACCCCAACGCCTCTTTATTTTACAGGCGCTAATCGATCGCACACTTTTGGATTGATTGATTCCCGGCATGATTGATCGTGACCGTCAATAAAAATCCGAGAACCGAGAACTGATGTTCGTTAGCCCGTTGTGATTACCTGCCCTTCTTTGCATCAATTCGGTGAAGAAGTTTGAACTGGAACCCCGAGCTGAAAAAAATCAATAGACATAATTCTTTCAAAACCCATCTAATGATGGTTCCCTTTGTTGACGGTCCGAAATCTCCTGTGTTCGATTATTTTTTCAAGCAGCGTCTCCGCGCTGTCTGGGAAGCCATTAACACGAATCAAGTTTGGTAGGTTCGTGATGCCGTTTATAGAAAAACATATTTTACAAACATATGAAGGTGAAGGTCATTTAGGACAGGGGTTTTCAACCTTTTTTGACGGAGTACCACTTTCTAAAAACACGACAATCTAAGTACCACTTTCCGAACAACGAAGACGTTTTTTGTTCAATTCTATGTAAATGTCGTTAAATGCGAATATTGAAGGGTTACACAGATCTTGATTGTAAGAAAAAACACATTATCCGTGCTGTTATAATTAAATATACTCGTGTTTATTTGCCATAAATTGATAAATGACGTCCGTATTGTTTCACTCGTTTATGTGCAAGACACAATCATGGATGCAAGGTAGCAACAATCAAACAGTACTCACCTATATTAATGGGACACTTGCGCTTGCATCTTTGACATGATCTTTGCGATCCGTGGAGAAAGGGAGCTGACTGACACGATAAAATCTTCATTCAGTTGTAGGCGGTTCCTTTGTTTAGTTTTGATGACCGCCATCGACCAGAAAGCCTTTTCACAAAGATACGTGGAGCCATTTGGAGAAAAGCGGTGATTGCTTTGTTGGCGACATCAGGGTATGTTCTTTTAACTTCGCACCAAAACTGAGATAAGGATTTCTCCCTCAACGTATCCCGAAAACTGCGATCTGATGACATGTCTGTCAGTATTTCTTGCTGAAGTACAGGTAGGTTTGATTGCATAATATTGTCCATTTTGAAAGGAGACATAACCTAGCTTAGTCCTTTGTCAGGTCCTGTTGTCAGGAACGGAAAGTATGATGAGAATTCGGTGTAAAGCTTCTGCAGGTGGACCTTAATAACATTCTGTATCTCTTGCACGTTAGAAATGGAATTCATTGCAAGAAATTCAGCCAAGTTTGAAAACCTTTCCAGACTTTCACTTTCAACTCGATTCAGCCAAAATGATATTTTCTTGTGAAATGCTGTTATTTTGTCTTCCATTGTAAAAATATTGTGGTCATAGCCCTGGGGAGATAAGTTCAGTTCATTTAACTTCTTAAATATGCCTGCAAGGTATGCGAGGCGGCAAACCCATGAATGATCTTCAAACTTTTCCGCCAGCGAGAACGAATCTTTGAGGAATAGGTACACTTCATTGCGAAGCTCAAAAAGTCTCATAAGAAAGTTTCCTCTTGACAGCCGTCTGACTTCCGTATGAAAAAGCAATGCCGTATGCTCAGAGTCCAGATTTTGACATAACTTGCGAAACAATCTTGAATTAAGTAGTCGGCTTTTAATGTGGTTGACAATCTTGACAACTTCGTTGAGAGTGCTGTGAATAATCTCACTCATTTTCTTGGATGACAGCGCCTGCCCATGTAGAATGCAGTGCGTTGAAATTTTCAAGTCGTTTTTCTGTTTGGCTCTAGCAATGAATCCCGCAGTTCTTCCCGTCATAGCCGCCGCACCATCAGAACAAATGGTAACGCACCAACTCCAGGGGATAGTATTTTCACGAAAAACATTGTCAATGACATTAAAAATGTCTTCTCCAGTCATTCTGTCAGGTAACGACCGACAAAGCAAAATGTGTTCGATGATGTCACCCGAATCTGCAACACGAATGAAAACCACTAGCTGGGCTTCACTAGCAACATCAGTGCTCTCATCTAATTGTAATGCAAATTCCTTGGCACTAGCGATTTTCTCCAAGACTTGTTATATCAGGTCTTCGGCCATGTCAATAATTCTTCTTTGTACCGTGTTATCGGAGCACGGTAAGTTCTTCAAAGCGCTAGCCATTTTGTCATCGATACAAGTTCTATTGCCGAAGGAATCACCAGTTTTTCTACGATGGTATGGGGCTTATTTTGCTTCGTGCAAGTAAGGACAAAACGAATGACGCTTGCAAACATTTTTCAGATACACTTGTTGATTTTCTGAAAGCAGCTTGCCGCTTCAAAAATTCTTCTATTTTTTTGGAAAAAAATGCCAGCGATTTCCCAACATGTTCCTTCTGCTTTGTGTTCAAATGCCCCTGAAGATGAGCCGGATTTTCATACAGACCACGCAAACAGGTTGTTGTTGTCTTCCGTTATCGATGATGTGAAAACCCCATTGCAAGTAGTCCTCACTGTATTTGCGATGACATCGTGTCGTCTTCATCACCAACTCACTACCGCTTGCCGTGATTCCAAAGAAACAGACATTATTAGAAAGGGTGCTAAATGAGACAACTTCAGGCTGCAGTGAAAATCTCTCCACATTTTCTCATTTTTGGAATGTTTCTCTCAAATTTTTTTCCTGGATAGTTCGATATGTTTGTATATGAAAGTCTCCTGGACGTATGAATATAATTTATTTCGAAATGAACGAACAATTGGTGGAATTATTCTGTGTTTTTCTATTCATCTTATTAATATAAACAATAACAGTCAACGCAATTAACAAATAATTCCGGTTCATGAATCACTTGAAATGCAGGAAGGGAAGGCGAGAGAGAGAGGGGTGGAGGGTTGACCTTGCCCGCATTTGATGCGAAAGACCATCGGTAAAATTCAAACATAAAAGAAATTTCAATACATTGTTTTCCCTATGACCTACGTTTACGTAAAAAATATAGTTCATAGTACTTTGCGCTCTCTTCAAGTACCACTGCCAGGACTTCGAAGTACCCTCAGTGGTACGCGTACCACAGGTTGAAAACAACTGATTTAGGACGTCTGCGAAGTTCTGGTGAATAATTGTGGGAATGAATTTCTGCATTACCTAGACAAGGTTTATGCACTGTATGCTAATAGCCCTTACCAAGTATTCTATACATACTAATTATACATTTTTAATAAGATTTGTTTAAAATTTATTTTTACTGTGTCGTGATCGAGCCGGATAAACCCAGTCTGCCTGTGTAGAAGACATGCTCAAAATTTTAAAGCCAGTTGTTCGCGTGGAGTGAAGAAGTGCTCATATCGTCATGAGCGTACATAAACGTTTAGCTGTATAGGTGCGGGGTGGCCGAGTGTGGCCGAGTGACCATCCCAAGCTTGTGGGACTTGAGTGGCCCCCCCCCCCCAAACGGGAAAAAATGTGATAAATAAATTATATTTTTTAATAAAAAAACTTACGGTACTATATTTTAATTGTTATAACATTTTTTTAAAAGTAATATAAATGTGTGCCTTTAATCGATTACAATTAATGGAACCAATAAAATATCGCTTTGTTCAATATTTATTGATAATCCATATCGTACAGGTTAATATTTTTTCAGGCTTATGGAATTCGATTATAAATAACGAATTATTTTGAAAATTGACCGCTCCTGTTCATAAGCCGAAATCTTACATTTTTTTGTTTTCGCATACATCGGTATTTTTATTTATGTATATTTTGCAGCTTCACAAGTTGAAAGACTTTAATAACACTTTATTAAACGACCTTTACATCGATATAAAGGTCTATAAATTGAATATAGTTCTTGATAGGCTTTAAACATGTGCAATCTGTTTTCAAATACATTTCATCATAAAAGCACGACCGTTAAAGCCGGAATAAGTGTTAATTATAAAATGTATGATAGCATCATGCTTTTAAAAAAATCGCTTTTAACATACATTTTTTAACGTTTGCATACAAATGGTGAACGGTTCATCAATTATTAATATCGAGTGCTTTTCTAATTTTGTAACACAGTTTCGGGAACAACAGAGAAAAATGAAGTGTAAAAAAACAACACACTTCTGGTTCTGGTTCGGTAAGTTGCTGCATCCATATACTGGCATATGTGCAACGGTTGGGGAAGCGATGTTGCCAATCTAACGGCTCCTAGCAGATGCCAGGGCGGCCTTGAAGCTTTCGATCGTTGTCGAGTTCACGGCGGTATTGTCCAGGTTGTTCCAAGCGATTATGGTGCGTGGAAAGAATGACTGCTTATGTTGCACTGTGTTACTCCGAGGCACAGTGAAGCATTTGATATTGTTCCGGGTGTAATTTCTCATGGGGTTGTCAGAGGTTAAGTCAGTGTTAAGTGACTGTTTGGCTCTAATTAATCGACCTGGCTTCTGTGGGGTGAGATAATTGTTTGCTGGGGGCTGGCCGGCATTAGCCTTATGATCACTTTATATAAGAATTTTAGGCGGATCTTTTCTCGTCTGTCCTTGAGGGTGGGGGATGTTTAAAAGGCCAGTGACGTAGCCAGGAGTGGTGGTTTTATAGTCACGTGCTATGAAGCGCATTGCGTTACGTTGGATTCGCTCCAATTTCTCCACGTCCCAGATGATTGCACCATATTATTATTAAATCCTCAACGACGTTTTTCTTTTTAATATATATATATATATATATATAAGAATGAGCTATAGGGACATAACGCCAAAAGAGCCGAAAATATTTTGATACGTTCGAACTCTTAAAAACAAACATAGTTATTTTCTATTATTTTACGGAAATCGAATAAATTTACATGCGCAAAAAATATTATATTTCCGCTTTTAATTTAGCAAAAGTTTAAGGGTCGGTTCACACGGTCAAATTTCGCGTCAAATTGTTGTATGAACGCACTATTTTGTGCGTGGTTTCTTTTTGGGGGAATTTGATCAAATAGTAATTTGAAAGCTGTGACAAGGCTTCATACACGAATTGCATCAAATGCTTGAAGGGAAATTTGACCGTGTGAACCGACCCTTAGTATTATTATAAATTACAAACACATAAAGAAACAACTAAGGAACTATCTTAAGCATTTTATATGCGTTTAAAGGTCATTAAAAAAAAAGTTAAATAGAAAAAATAAGATCAAAGAAATACACAGTAATCACATTTATCGGGAAAACCTAAACATCAGTTGTTGTTAGTGCGTTCTTTAGCGCGTTGTCAATAAGGCGAAATAAAATTAAAATTAATTAGTTCTAAATAATCACGCAAATGATGTCATAGTGCGAATTGCCTATTTAGCCAAAGCTAAAAGTTATCCGATTTAATAAAAGAGCGTGACAAAACTGATGATGTACATTCCCCTTCTTATAAGTAAAATTAATAAATAGCATTTGATATTTTTTAAATTGCTAAACTTAAATACTAATTTAGCTTTGTATTTTTAACATTTAATAAGTTTGAACTTTTTATTCATTCCAAAAATAAACTTTGATGAAATTTATAAAGTAGTAAAAACTTTACATTTAAAAATAATTTTAATAAGAATATGCCTTTTAATTAAATTGGTGTAGCAAAACTAAATAGCCAAATAGCATTTTTAATGCACTTATCACTGATATAGATAAGAAATAAGCATATGAAATGCAAAAAAAAATCTTCTGCGTAAGTAAGGGGGCTACAATCCAGTGGAGGATTTATTTATTTTTGTTAAACTCTGTGGGCTTGGAGTACACTATACATTCATTTTGCACAATGCAGCACAAGATAAACCTCAGAATAAATTTGATCAATAATTTACCTTCTTCGATACATTTATATCGATGGTAGGAAGTTGAGTTCATGCATCTTTACTTGGATGACAATATCTTTCAATCCAATGACATTTCAGTTGTAAAAAAAGGATCTATATTGTCATTTTACATATGAACACATGTTAACCAATTAAGATAATCAAAGATGTTAACAAAATGTATATACATTTACATAGTTATACACATGGATATCAAAACCCAATCACTTTACACAAATGAACATTTAATTTAAAAAATAGATATTTTATTAGATAAGGAGATAGACAGAAAGACAGACAAATACACTGATAGATGATAGATAGATAGATATAGATGAAAATAAAAGATAGATAGACGGATGGATAGATGAAAGGATGGATGGATGGAAGGGTAGGTGGGTGAGAGGATGAATGGATGGATAGATAGGTAGGTAGAAAGATAGGTAAGTAAGTAGGTAGATAGATAGATTGGTATGTAGATAGGTCGGGAGATAGGTAGATAGATAGATAGATGGGTAGATAGATACAGACCTGTTTACTCTTATGATTTTTGCGTACAATGTACGATTTTGAGGTGTATACATTATATATACTGTGTTTTTTTTACTTTTAAAATAATGTATTGAACGATTTTGTGATGATATTATACTATTTTAAGATTTTGAGGGTAAGCAGGTCTGTAGATAGTAGCTGGATAGGTAGATAGTTAGGTAGATAGGTAGGTAGGTAGTTAAGTAGGTAGGTAGATAGGTAGATTGGTAGATGATAGATAGATAGGTAGATAGATAGACAAACAGACATGCAGTCAGACAGACAGAGAGACAGAAGGAGAGACAGAAAGATAGACAGTCAGAGAGACAGAGATACAGATAGACAGTCAGAGAGACAGACAGACAGGCAGAGAGACAGACAGAGGAATAGAAAGAGAGACAGAGACTGACAGTGAGACAGACTGAGAGACAGCTTGAGAGACAAATATAGAGACAGACAGAGAGACAGACAGAGAGAAATAGAGACAGACATAGAGACAGACAGATAGACGTACAGAGAGACAGACAAAGAGACAGACAGAGAGACAGACAGTCAGACAGACAGACAGATCATCCTTGAATAATTGCTACAAAAATATCTTAATTCGGTAAACTATATCTATACATATATAAAAATTAATATAAAGAAGTATATCACGTATGTGCTTATATTCCATTAATCCAAAAGTGATGAACATTTTGTGAATTGTTGTAAAAAAATGCAAATGTTTCTGAACTATTACACACATTTTAAAATTTTCAGTTTTGGGACCGGGGACCTAAATCCCCCCCCCCCCCTTTTTTATGAGCTAAATATAATTTCCGAAAACGTTCCTATACCACTCATCCGATTGCGATAAAACTTTGCAAAGTTGTTGTGGGCACCAAAAGTTTCTGAATTAGCTTATCCATTTTGAAATATTCCTTTTGGGGCCGGAGTCCCAAATTATATTTTTCTTATATGAGCTTTACAAACATAATTTCAATCAGTGCTATTGCATGGGTGGCTACAAATCAATCAAATACAAACGACATTTCAGTTTGTGTGTGACATAAGTACAACCATTTTAAAATTTTGCGTTTGGGGCCGGGCACCTTATTTTAAAAATAATAAATATTTGAGCTATCTAAATATAATTTAAAATTGAGCTACTGCTTGGGTGGATCAATCGCTACAAGTGTGTGGACTACATTTCCAAATCCATGCTTCTCACGTGGACAGCTGTATGTTGCCTGCTCACCCGTCGAGAAAACGTCTAATATATTTGTGTACACAGCAGACGGAAAAGACAATAAATCTTTTCTATTTAAAAATTACTTTAAAACTTAATTAAAACACAAACACATTTTTCATTGAGTGGCATTGCAACGCATGCCGGGTTCTCGCTAGTATCAGAATAATAAACAATCTTCCCATCTCTTTGAACACGTTTTAAACATTTTTTTAAAAATTGGTTTGCTCGTATGTAGTTTTTGTAATGTTGCGTTTTGTATTTCAGTGTGGTCAAATATAGATTGTTTCATATGGTTGATTTTCGTACCGCGCTTCCAGCCTTTGGGGATGAAGCATGATTTTTCAAATAAACTTTATTATTATTATTATTATTATTATTAGAAAGAATATATATAAAAACAACTTTAAAAAATAGCATTTCGATTATCTTGCAAGTTCCAATATTTTTGGTTATTTATTAAAAACAAATTGAAAGGAATTGGTACAAATGTTTAAGGAAATAAGTAATTGATCTGAAGCAAGTTATAGGAGACTGAAAATCCAAATCAACGTTTCAATCAAATGATTATTGGGAATTGACACTTAATTTGTATACGATTTCCCTCACATAAAATCACACATTGATAAAAAATATGATATCTTTTGTAAACAACTCATGTCCTCTTAACATATTTATGCCTGCTATATTCGATTTAGAAAACAATTCCAATTTTGAAATTCCATAAAAATGTATATATTTTTTTTTCTTTTTGGCTTTGGTAAATCTTGGAAATGTTTAGAAATAAACGTATGCTTTTGGTTTTTCTTTTTAGATCAACGTGTCAAATTATTTTCATCATCATCATCGCCTGTCGTCCCGTCTAGGGTATAGGCCACAAACAAAGGCTCTCCAGGCTTCCAGGTCTTGGGCAAGTTTCTCCAGCTGTCCCCAGTTGTGCCCACTCTTTTTGGTGTCTGCCTCCAGCTCCCTTCTCCAAGTCATTTTGGGTCGACCTCTTTTTCTCTTGCCCTGCGGGTTCCAAGTGAGGGCTTGTCCTGTGATACTTGATGTGGACTTTCTGAGGGTGTGACCAATCCATCTCCATCTGTGATGGCTAATTATTTTTTATTTATAATTCATATAAAACACCTGGTCAAGCAGAGACGTCGCTTGGCTTTTTGTGCCCCCCACCCCCGCTACTTTTCTGTGATTTGTTTCATTACCTAGCATTAAATGTTGTTAATTAAAAGTATTTACATCCTCTAAAATACGTAAGGCCTAAGGCAGCTGTAAGGGTTGCAGAGCCCACACGATGGCTCTGAGGTCAAGTTACACCTAAAATCTTAACTAGCATATCTCCCGTTGCTCTCCATTTAAGAGTATAATGATGCAAAGCTAAATTTAACTATGTTAAAAAATGTATTCTTGCAATTTGAATTTATAAAAAACATTCCGGGGACTATAAAGATTTAAGAGGCGAGACTAAGCTACGCAGGATCTATCGACAAAAAACATACCTTTAAGGGCGCACAAATTGATTGAATTTAGTTCATATTTGGCTGTTGGAAAAGTTGGAGATGTCCCTGTTATTATGGCTATTTTTAAAGCTTCCCAAACAAAAGTCTGAAATTTCTTCATAAGTGGCGCTACATCCCATGTAGGGTCCTGACCTTCTCCACAACATCCTTCCATTCAGATAGATCATATCTTTCCGCGTGAATCCGCGAAAGTCCTTCTTTACATCGTCGATCTTTCCAAGCTTTCTGCTTGTGGATCGTTTTCGCTCCTCTACACTCCGGCATCCTTTCAATGTGTCCTGTCCAGAGCAGTCTGCCTTTTTGTTTTTATTGCGACTATGGGTGGGTCTAGGTACAGTTGGTATAGCTCTTGATATGGGTGGGTCTTGGTACAATTGGTACAGCTCTCGATATATACGGGTTTCCCAAACAAAGCTTTCTACCACAGGGCCATATATTTTCCTGAGAATTTTCCTCTCCCATGTATTGAGCAGGTTCTGTGCTTTTCTGGAAGGGACCATGTCTCACTTGCGTCAGTAACTACTGGTCTAATGATAGTGGTGTGTAATGCCTTTTTTTGTTCCCCTAGAGAAGTTTCTTCTTCCTAGTAGCTTTTTTAGGTTAAAATAAGAACGGTTGTCTGCTGTTATCCTTCCTTTCACCTCCAACAGTATTTCACTGTTCTCATTTATAGATACTTGGAAGCAGCCACTCTCTCAAAGGTGTGATTGTTTATATTGATGTTTTCATCAGTCTTCGCTTCATTTACCTCGACACCATCTTTGACTGAGACATCTTCATGTTTCCTGAAGGCTTTAATTTTATCATTGCTGTTTCTACCAATTTATAATATATTTTTTTAATTAAGGGGAGCCTTGCACCCCCCCTCCCCCCGCTTTTGCTCAAGACTTTTTGGATTCCTCAATTTCTGTTACCTCCTTCCTTGACGTCGATCTATGTGACTTAACGGTGTTGAATCTAATCTTGTGTCAAATTATTATCTTGGGTTCACCACAACCAGAATGAATTTAGTTTATGTAATGGCAGTGGGCGCCATAATAGGTCCCCACGACACTTTAAAAATTATTTCCCCTGATCAAATAGTCGTATCAAAACATTCAAAGCATATATACTCCAAATTGCACCTCTTAAGTTTTAAATAATCAAACATTTTCTGGTTAGGGAAAACCCTTCGGGATGCTCAATTTCTGCCCTACCTCCCCGTAAAAATGGCCGTATTGCTTGCACTGACAACCAACTTTTGTGCCGATTAATAAACTGCCCCCCCTTTTTCTGCGTCTCTGGCGTTAGTATTTGGAGCCAGGGGACATTTTTAATCCACCTTCCCCTAAATTCTAAAGCCCATTCATTATTTCCTCCATTAGTACAATAAAAGCCCATTAGTTGTCCCCGCTAGTCTGACGCCCGGGAAAAATGAACTATATGCCCACCTTAGCTACGCCTCTTTCCCACGGGCACTGCCCCCTTCCCAAAAATAATCTGATATGCCCCCCCCTGAGGAATTTATCTGAAATAAAGACTGGTTCAGTCCCCAGCAAAAGCTTAGACAAGCAAAAATAACACCAGTCCCCCACCCCCCTCAGCCCAAACGTTGACAGGACTAGTTAACAGTTCAGAGAAGGCAAATTCTGAAATCAAACCCGAAGATGGAGTCCAGTAGGCAGTATGCCATTGACACAATGAAAATACACAATTAAATTCCGACAGCTCCTGCACCTTGAACGCAAAAATAGCACAGTGAAACACACACACCTACTGCTGGTCATCTACTACATCATGGTCTATTTCCAGTTGTCCTGACCAAGTATTGCCATTGATCCAAAAGGCAAGGACGAGAGAGTGAGGCTGACGAATTGAGCAGCTCTCCCTCACTTACAAAAAAAATTGAGCCCAATTTTGACCAGCTCCTTTTGTCTTGGGCTTCTTGTACGTTTCAAGACTCAAGTCGAATATCGACTTGGTCATCCTCGCATGCGAAGGACGAACAATAATATATAGGTGCATACATATTTAAACATTAGCCTTTCTGTAATGCTGTATAGACATGTCAATGAGAAGGAAATATATTAACATTGATCAACATAGGTAGCTTTAAAAAACGTATTTCATAAATATTATATGCCGGCAGCCATGTTAATACATCATAGATCATATGTGCACATTGAGTTTACATAATCAGGGCATCTAAAAATTGTATCTGTTTAGTACAAAATACTTTGTCTGGGGACTATCAGTAAAAATTCTACTCATTTCGGATTCTCAAAGAATTTTTTTTTTAGATTTAACCAACTCCTTTTGTCTTTGGCACTTTTACAATTTTAGTTTTGACCAGTCCCCTTTGTCTTTTCCCTGTGACGTTTTTACTTTTGACTAACTATTTTTGTCTTTGGCACTTTAAGTTTTTAGTTTTGACCAACTTTTTTTGTCTTTGGCACTTTTACGTTTTTTTTTTATTTTGACCAACTTCTTTTGTTTATCTCAATTATCGGATGACCATGACAACATTTCCGGAAGGCGATGTATTTCGTCCTACCTTCCACAGTTCTAACCACGACAAATCACTGGAATAACATCGGAGTTATTAGTTTAACTCACCATGTTGGCCACTCTGACGGAAACTGCACGTGACGTTTTAAAAAACGTCGGCCACGTGAAAGGTCCAAAAATAGCAACATTTCGTGAAATCTGTTATGACAAGCTCCCCGGTGGTTTCTATGAACTCGTTATCGTCCGTCTCCACAGCGCTCGTCAGCACGATGTTTTTGCTCCCTTGGATCACAACACCAAACGGATATCACGCGTTGCTTTTCTTAGAGTTACCGCTCGTGACGCGCACGTTCACTACTCTTTGAGCAAAGGTTCATTTTAGTTTTAGTCTTAAAAATAATGTTCAATGTTGAAAATATAAAAAATCGCCATTATGTGTTTAATTTTTTTATTTAAAAATTTTTTCTTTTTTTAGAAAACCTGACGTTCCTATTTTAATTGAAGAGCTTTTGAGGCTTCTAAGGGACATCTTCTAAGGGCAGCTTCTAAGGGACAGTTTCTAAGGGACAGTTTCTAAGGGACAGCTTCTAAGGGACAGCTTCTAAGGGACAGCTTCTAAGGGACAAGACTTCTTAATGAATTTTAAAATCCAATGCCACAGTTGGGAACAAAAAAAGTATATTCCAGGGATACTTTGTTCCCCTCCGACTGTTGAACCATTACTTTCGACGAGGCCATGACAGGCATTTCCGGCTCATACCAGCGAGAAGCCAGTATAGGAACTGCTCATTCGTGACAAAGACAATCAGGGACTGAAACAAGCTTTCAAAGGGAACAGTCGAGGCGACAACACTTGACTAATTTGCGTCTATTGCCTCAGGCCTTCCAACACCCAGTGCATGATACCCTCACTCAGTTACTCTTGTAACCAGTGAAATATCCTCATCAACACCAGGCACAGAAACATAGCAAATCCAATCTACATTCATAGGAGCCATAATGATCAATAAATTGATCGTGGACCCTTAATATTTTTGATAAAGAAGAAGAAGAATCATTATATTAACAAGATGTAATTTTGACTTTTTTTCTTTATTATGCCTACGATTCAGATAAATTATAGTCATTAATTTATCACCTTGTATATATTAACATGCTAATGTCCCTTCCACGTTTACACCACATGTTCATTACATCATATTTACACTGAGACTATTACCGTAAAACAAAAGAAAATATTACGCACCGAAAGCACTTTCGGCATTTATAAGAATCTCATTAAGCGCAGTTATCGGGAATTTTCGTTTGCACGCTATTGAACTCATAACTGCTTACCTTCTATCATACACTGAGAAGTATATGGATTGATTGGATACTTAAAGAAAGCACGCGCTATTGTTGTTTTTTTCCCTTCTAATATTGTCTATTTTATGAAAATCGTTTTCTCTACTTATCAGTCACGTTTTCAGAAACGTTAAAAATACATGATCAAATGGTATACATTTGAATACATGAATTAAATGGTATATATTTGAATATATGAATTAAATAATATATATTTGAATATATGAATTAAATGGTATATATTTGAATATATGAATTACATGGTATGCATTTATCTAGTTTAAATTGAAGGCATCCCTTAAACACGATTGTGTTTAATATCCGTGCAAAATGTCACACTCAACCCTATTTTCCAATCTAACCAAAAACTGTTCACTTGAGTGCATTATTCAATCCGATTCATGCCATAAGCCAGCACCATACCATGGTTCACTGGCTTCAAATTCAAACTTGTCCTTAATAAAAATACGGAGCCCCGTAATATTAGACATTGATTGCTGCTTTTACGGCAATTACCTGTTACATCGAAGCATGGCATCCATTAACTAGCATCGCCTTTCGTCTGTCAGACCTGGTCAAATGTCAAGGATTAATGACAGACCACTCGCCTTACAAAAATGTGTTATCTTTGCTTGCCCATTTGAACCAGTATCGATACCGCATTACATCGTTTTATCAGCACGTCGTTTCATTAGCCATTACGATACAATCCCAAAAAGAATTTCCGATTCTCCACCCGTAGAGTCGAGTGCACCAAGGGGATTTTAAAATAAGAAATATATGCAACATGCATGAAAATAGGGTAATAATGTGTGTGGGGCTTGTCTATTAACATTCAAATAATTCCAATCCATCTATTGACTAGGTAGTTAAAACAATTTTTTAAAAAATAGTGTTATCTCTGATCTGTCGTGGAAAGCGAGTCCGATAACTTCATT
The DNA here is from genome assembly GCA_964017045.1 of Omphiscola glabra. Classification (NCBI taxonomy): domain Eukaryota; kingdom Metazoa; phylum Mollusca; class Gastropoda; family Lymnaeidae; genus Omphiscola; species Omphiscola glabra. Next base: position 27,487,938 of record OZ024800.1, on the reverse strand, counting down.
TATGTTTATGGTGTTTTTAGGTAAAAAAAAAAATCTCATCTGAGAAATAAATCTCCCTTGTTGACTTCACGTGCCACACAAAATCTCCCTCGTTGATTTCACGTGCCACACAAAATCTCTCTGGTTGACTTTACTTGCTACACACAATCTCCGTGGTTGACTTCACGTGCCACACAAAATCTCCCTGGTTGACTACACGTGCCACACACAATCTCCCTGGTTGCCTTCACGTGCCACACAAAATCTCCCTGGTTGACTTCACGTGCCACACAAAATCTGACAGGTTGACTTCACGTGCCACACATAACCTCCCTGGTTGACTTCACGTGCCACACAAAATCTACCAGGTTGACTTCACGTGCCACACACAATCTCCCTGGTTGACTTCACGTGTCACACACAATCTCCCTGGTTGACTTCACGTGTCACACACAATCTCCTTGGTTGACTTCCCGTGTCACACACAATCTTCCTGGTTGACTTCATGTGCCACACACAATCTCCCTTGTTGACTTCACGTTCCACACACAATCTCCTTCATTGACTTCACATGCCACACAAAATCTCCCTGGTTGACTTCACGTGCCACACAAAATCTACCTGGTTGGCTTCAGGTGCCACACAAAGTCTGACTGGTTGACTTCAGGTGCCACACAAAATCTACCTGGTTGGCTTCAGGTGCCATGCACAATCTCCCTGGTAGGTTTGAATTAACGTTTAAGAGATATTTTGAAAAGTTTGTAGCAAGGTGAAAGTTGAAAAAGCGTTACGTCTTTTACTATTCTCTCCTGTGAAATGAGTTTAACTTCTAAGAAGCGATTTCGGCTCAATTTAAAGCAATCAATTTGTGTTAATGTACTTGGCATGCTGCAATTTATTTTTTTAAAATCAAATGTGTATGAAGATCATCACTTGTAAAACACTTTGCATGCACGGAGGGTTGGTTTAAGACGTCAACTTACAGGGCTCGAATGCCTCTCTCCCGGATGCGACTGAACTGAAACGTCCCCTAGAAAGTATATGTTAAGGATCTTCAGTCCCCTCTCCTAAGTGCCAAATGTCCAGCAGATCATTTCTTCTAGTCTTTAGCAGGACAACACCCATGCCAATTAACACCGTTTCAGCTATAAGATCGTCCACAAGAGATACGGCTAAGAGGGGCTCAGGTAGCGACAGTTACTGCAGGTTGCTGCTCCTAAGCATGTTGCTGAACTAGACTCCGGTTGCTCTTGCGTCAATTTTGGGAATTGCGTCTCTTATAACAAAAAAAAAAGAAAAACACTACGCCCTCTTCCCACCCACCAATCAAACTCCCCGATTCCTTAACACACACACACACACACGCTACGCTACTTCAACCCTTGCAGGGAGTAGGGAAATCTATATCTAAATTGGAGTTTTTCATTAGCATTCAACCCTGTGTGGCATCTAACCTAGAGTAACACCCCGTGTGGAACCTAACCTAGAGTAACACCCCGTGTGGCACCTAACCTAGATTAACACCCTGTTTTGCAAGTAACCTAGAGTAGCACCGTGTGTGACATCTAACCTAGTATAACACCCTGTGTGGCATCTAACATAGTGTAACACCCTGTGTGGCACCTAACCTAGAGTAACACCCTGTGTAGCACCTAGCCTAGAATAACACCCTGTGTGATACCTAACCTAGAGTAACACTCTGTGTGGCACCTAACCTAGAGTAGCACCCTGTGTGGCATCTAACCTAGTGTAACACACTGTGTGGAATCTAACCTAGTGTAACACCCTGTGTGGCCCCTAGCCTAGAGTAAAACCCTGTGTGGCATCTAACCTAGTGTAACACCCTCTGTGGCATTCTGTGTGTCACCTAACCTAAAATACCCTGTGGGGCACCATGTGTGGCACCTAACCTAGAGTAACACCCTGTGTGATACCTAACCTAGAGTAACACTCTATGTGGCACCTAACCTAGAGTAGCACCCTCTGTGGCATTCTGTGTGGCACCTAACCTAAAATAACACCCTGTGGGGCACCTTGTGTGGCACCTAACCTAGAGTAACACACCGTGTAGCACCTAACCTAATATAACACCCTGTGTGATACCTAACCTAGAGTAACACTCTGTGTGGCACCTAACCTAGAGTAGCACCCTGTGTGGCTTCTAACATAGTGTAACACCCTGTGTAGCACCTAACCTAGAATAACACCCTGTGTGATACCTAACCTAGAGTAACACTCTGTGTGGCACCTAACCTAGTGTAACACCCTGTGTGGCACCATGTGTGGCACCTAACCTAGAGTCAGGGCTGGATTAACCTCTAGGCAAACAAGGCACTTGCCGTGGGCACCAAGCGTTTGGGGGCACCACAATTCCTCAAGAATTTTTTTTGAACAAATTTAAGTCCAGAAACAACTGAAAATTGAACAAATGCTATGAAAATGAAGAAATACATTATAATAAAAATTCACATTCAAGTTTGGTACAATCTTGAATGCTTAAAAATTAAGCGCATAAAAAATTTAAAAAACTCCTGATAAATGGTAATCAGCAAAATGCGGACCATGCGGACTCACTCGTCTTGTAAAAAAATAATGCGGTCGTATTCGAATTTTAAAAATTTTTGGGAAGTTTTATAAAAAATTTAAAACTATTTTTATATTTTCAATAAATAATATTAAAATAATAACATTAATTAATTAATTCGACCTGGAACCCTTTAGTAATAGACACAAAATGAGCATGTGAACTTGAAAACGTGTGCTGGTTTGTATTCTTCACTAGCAGATCACTTGCATAAATCTAGGAATGAATTTGAAAGATTTGAAGAGGTGTAGAATGATGTAGCAGTTCGATTGTCTTGTTTGGTCGATGTATCACTATCACAAACATCTCAGTGCTGTGAAGAACTAATAAATGCTTATCCTAAAGATCTCAACAATAATTTATGTACTGAACTACAACAGTTTCATTCATATATCCGCCACACGTTTCCTGCACCAAAATCGGAAAACAACACGTTCAATCATGGAGAATTATGCAAAGTAATAGTTAGAGACAACATCGAGTGTGCCTTTCCAAATGTTGAAATCGCCTTGCGCATATTTTAAAAATTAATGGTTACTAACTGTTCAACTGAGCGCTCTTTTTCTCAGTTGAAACGTACAAAAAATCCAAATAGATCATCAATGAAACAAGAAATGCTCGATTCCTTATCTCTGCTTATGATCGAGGCAGATGTCTTGCGCAAAATTAACTTTGACGATATACTCAAAAACTTCGCTAGATGTAAATCTAGGAAAATCTTTAAAATGTAAAAATTTTTCATCTAATAAAATATAAAGTATTTTTGTCAATCATTATTTCAAAATTTATTAACTATTAATTTTAATACCAAAATACTTTATTGTAGGTTTTATATAAGTGATAGTAATACAAACTACAAACATATTTGTTAACAACTGATTTATTTGAATAATATTGAACATAACAGCGGTCACGGTCAGTGAAAGATCAGGGGCCCCGGTCAGAAGGGGGCACCCATGTGGGTTTGTGCCTTGGGCACTAAAATGGCTTAATCCGGCCCTGCCTAGAGTAACAGCCTGTGTGGCATCTAACCTAGTGTAACACCATCTGTGGCATTCTGTGTGGCACCTAACCTACATTAACACCCTGTGGGGCACCATGTGTGGCACCTAACCTAGAGTAGCACCCTGTGTGGCACCTAACCTAAAGTAATACCCTGTTTGACACCGTGTGTGGCACCTAACCTAGTGTAACACCCTGTGTGGCACCTAACCTAGAGTATCACCCTGTGTGGCACCTAACCTAGAGTATCACCCTGCGTGGCATCTAACCTAGAGTAACACCCTGTGTGGCACCTAACCTAAAGTAATACCCTGTTTGACACCGTGTGTGGCACCTAACCTAGTGTAACACCCTGTGTGGCACCTAACCTAGAGTAACACCCTGTGTGGAACCTAACCTAGAGTATCACCCTGTGTGGCACCTAACCTAGAGTATCACCCTGCGTGGCATCTAACCTAGAGTAACACCCTGTGTGGCACCTAACCTGGAGTATCACCATGTGTGGCACCTAACCTAGAGTAACACCCTGTGTGGTACCTAACCTAGAGTATCACCCTGTGTGGCACCTAACTTAGAGTAACACCCTGTGTGGCACCTAACCTAGAGTAGCACCCTGTGTGGCATCTAACCTAGAGTAACACCCTGTGTGGCATCTAACCTAGAGTATCACCCTGTGTGGTATCTAACCTAGAGTAACACCCTGTGTGGCATCTAACCTAGAGTATCACCCTGTGTGGCATCTAACCTAGTGTATCACCCTGTGTGGCATCTAACCTAGAGTAACACCCTGTGTGGCACCTAACCTAGAGTATCACCCTGTGTGGCACCTAACCTACAGTATCACCATTTGTGGCACCCTGTGTGGCACCTAACCTAGAGTAAAACTCTGTGTGACTTCCTGCTTCAAAACCCCTCAATGCTGATCACACACCCAGGCCAAAACGTTCAAATCTTTCACGTCGTATGCAAGGGCTGTAATATGTTTTGTAATGTATTTACCAATGCCCTTCATTGCCTGTAATGATCAATTTTGTTTCGATATACCAACAACTTCTGCCTAAAAAAAAAAAATGAAATTTTAAAAGTTTACAATCAGAGATTGTGGAAAATTTGTTTAAATCAAAGCAATCATGAAAATAATGTTTAAAAAAAAAAAAAAAGAGCAATGTATCACCAAGAAGAATTTAAGCCAGCGTTGACAAAATCGATGAATCCAAAGAAAAGACACCAGAACTTTGTGCCCGCGGCGTGGAACTTCGCCGTCTCGTGTCTCGGAGACTGGACTTGGGTGGCAAAACTTATGGAAACATTGTAAAGTTATCTGTCATATTTAAAAAAAAAAATAAAGAACAATTCGCCAGGGTTAAAAAATCTATGGCTCCAGAGCCACGTCCGGCTCACGAAATGAACTTTTTTAAAAAAAAATTAAATGTTCCATTTTATTCTATAAAAAGTGTGCATAAGAATATCAGTTATACTTTGTGTTTTAATGTAGCTTCTTAATTTTATATATTAGAATAAAAATACCCCCCCCCCCCAAAAGATGTCACGAGCACATTCGCTGTTCCAGTTTCCGCCTGCTTGCGGCTCCATAAACAGCTTCTTAGCAGTTGGGATTTTTAAAAAAATATCTCCACGCTTTTAAAAGCAAAATGGTTTCCAAAAATTTTATTTTAAAATCAATATTTTTTTCTATCTTTTTTAGTGTAAATAAATTGCTAAAGAATTCTTTTAGATATTTGTGTACTTTCATGAAAAATAGAAAAAGGAAAAAAAATAAGGAAAAAAATGTTTATGGAAACTGATTTGGATAAGAGAGGGCTTTTTTATATTTTTTAAATTTTTTAAAAATTTTTTTACACAGCCTCTCGTTATCCTCTGTTCTCCTAGGTCCTATGTAAATAATGCATGTTGGTGTTTCCAGCACACACAAAATCGTTTATTTCTAATTTTTCATTGCATACAATTTACTTTTTGATATTTAAAAAAGAAAATACTGTGTTAATGCATCAAAAATTTCCATCATACTCACGAAATTTTATTTTGCAAATATAATATTATTTATTTTTTTAAAAGAAAAGAAACTATTAAGCAGTGGCGTAGCGAGCTAAACTCGCGGCCGGGGCACAATACCTTTTTAGCGCCCCCCAATACCTTTTTAGCGCCCCCCTATTCGAAAACCATACAATATTTTAGTAAAATATACCATTTGGCGCCCCTTTGTGAGTAGCGCCCGGGGCATGATGCCCCCCTTGCCCCCCCCCCACTACGCCACTGCTATTAAGTACATGTCTAGCTTAACGAGACTTAAAATAATTTCACTGATCTTCGCGGCCTTCCGTAGACAAGTCATCACATCGGTGTCGAGCGTATGACAAATTCCAGGATATGATCCAAGTGTGAGCACATTTCTAAACCATTGGAACATCAGGAATCCACCGGCTACGTTCCTGCTACTGTACCGTGGTGTTACTTCGAAGTATTTTCATAAGGTAAGAGATTGTTTCTTTCGTTGGATTCAGCGTCGTGGGGGAAAAATCCCTCGAACCTGTATGTTTGTAACTACATAGTTATGTAACTCGTGGATCCGGTGCAACCAATGCATTTTATCTATGGGCTTCGCCTTAGATATTAAATATAATGATATAATGTATACATAATACACATTCATTGTCTTTGTAGCTTGTTCTTTAATTTAAAATGAGTTTATGCTCGTAAATTTATTGTAAGAATGCGAAGTACCAGACATTTGATGGGTGGTTTGTTAAGGGTAATAAAAAAAAAATTGGCAATATTTCAATACTCGTACAGACGGGTTAAATTGATTGCAATGCTGTGAAAATACTCTTAAGAAGATATGGGATAAGAGTCGGCTTGTCGAGGGCATGGTGACCTAAACCGATGATGCTAGTTTGCTGCTGACCTACTTTTGGGTTGATGCAAAACAATGATCTGGTCGCGTGACGCTGTTCCCTGACTGGTAATGTTCAATGACGCTGGCAAATGAGTGACTCCAGTTCGGTGACGTCGCAGTGTAGTTTCTTGTTTGGGAAACCACGCAAATCGACACTTGACCTGACTCATAGATGAAGTCATAGATGCTTCTCTTTTATGTATTTCGCTTCTGGTGTGCCTTGCTTCCTTTTCGAAACCGCCCAAATCCAAACCTCCCCCCCCCTCTCTCCCCCCCCCACAAAAACTCTACATCTTTTATATATTAATATTATTGAGTGGAAAAAAAAGATATCATGCGTGACGTATGAACTCAGGCAAATAAAATCTTTAGGGTGAGATTATTTCACCACCCCACCCCTCCGTCCTCATCCCACCAAAAAAAAAAAAACTCCACATAACCTGTGGCGTCATTGAACTCATTGTCCATTTTGAGCATTGTCAAAAAAAAAACAAGCAAACAAACAAACAAACAAACAAACAAGCAAACAAACAAACAAACAAACAAACAAACAAACAAACAACGCACCATTTCTGGTTATTATCTTTTAAAATATTTGTTGAAGACCTTCATGAATTATGTCCTCCGATTAAACATTTGCTTATAGCCCCCCCCCCCCCCACACACACACACACATTTTCCCCTTCCGAGATAATCCGTTATTGAATTGATAACGTTTTATGATCGATAACTCCAGCCATTGTTCAGCGTTCCAGTAGTTATCTACACTTGCTGGTGACAGCCTGTCAATAGCCGGCCTTGGGCCCTGTTAACGAAATGCATTGACCGATTGCGTCTTGATGAGGTTAAAATAACAAAGAGGTGTTTGATTAGCGATAGCGTTCTAACAGCGGTGTGTGTTTGGAGATCCGGTGATGTCTCGATTTTTTGGCTTTATGGTTTCAGAGCACCGCTGCTGTTGTGTCGTAGGAGTTGTTTTTGTTTGTTGCGTGTTCTACCTTGAGGCAATCCCGGCTGTCAGTGGCAGGAAGGGGGACAGTGGCGTAGCGAGCTTAACTCGCGCCCGGGGCACAATACCTTTTTAGCGCCCCCAATACCTTTTTAGCGCCCCCCCTATTCGAAAACCATACAATATTATAGTAAAATATACCATTTGGCGCCCCTTTGTGAGTAGCGCCCGGGGCATGATGCCCCCCTTGCCCCCCTAATTACGCCACTGAGGGGGGATTCCAGGGGTGGGTTCCCGGGGCTGGTGGGGTTTAGAGGGTGGGTAGAGTTCAGGAAGGAAAAGGATTCCACGGTTATAGACTAATGGTGTCGCACCAAACTCTTCGGTGCACAGGCATGTTATTTTTTTGTCCACCGATTTCACACAGATAAATCGTCCATGGCTCTAGCTCACGCTTCATGCGTTTGTCGTACGAGATATGTGTCCGGAATTAATTTCAATTACAACCAAAATTACAATCGATATCAACCGGCCCTAACAATTGCGGGGCCCTATGCGAAACGGATTGCGCGGGGCCCAGTCTGGGTAGGGATAAGGATAATATGTGAAAAATTAAGATTTTTGTATTAGAAAATAAAGTGCGGGGCCCACTGCGGCCGCATAGGTTGCAGTGGCCTAAGGCCGGCCCTGATATCATCCATATAATTTGATTGTATTGTAAAAAAAGTCAAAATGCCTGCTTAAAGGTACATATTTTATTTAAAGACAAACGTGTTCACGCTAGGGATTTTTTATTTAAAAGTTCAAATATTGAGACAACGCTAAACAGAATGTTCATTATAATATATTATTTTAAAAAAAAACAATCGAGCAAAAGGGATAGCAAAAAAAGTTTGATATTTCGAATCCCGTCAGTGCCACTGGTCATTTGATTGAAAAATGTCAACATCATCAGCTGACCTGCTGCATCACACCCTTCCACCCTAATTTGGTGATTGTAATTTTTTAAAAAAAAAAATTTTTATAAAAAAAATTATTTTTTTTTTAGTCACTGAAAAGTCTTTATAACATCCCTGCAGAAATAAGCAAACATTACACACTCTTAACTCGTTAACCGTGGAAGGAAACTCATCTCAGAGAAGGCAAACTCTGAATACAATCTCAGCGATATAATCCCGTAGGCGGGGGAAACAAAATGGATATTCCGGCATTCCCCGCGACGCTACTGGTGCCAAGCCGTATCATCCACACATGATGTTCCCTTGGGTTTATCCGGTTACATGGAGTGAAGTTATTTGCTGTCTATGGAACCAGCTTATCCCCACCACCAACCCCCCCACCCCACAGAGAAAAAAAACTCAGGCCTTGTGATTTCGTCCTGCGAAGTCTACACCATTGTCCCATTGTGATGTCTACACCATCGTCACATTGTGATGTCTACACCATTGTCACATTGTGATGTCTACACCATTGTTCCATTGTGATGTCTACACCATTGTCACATTGTGATGTCTACACCATCGTCACATTGGGATGTCTACACCATTGTCACATTGTGATGTCTACACCATTGTCCCATTGTGATGTCTACACCATTGTCACATTGGGATGTCTACACCATCGTCACATTGTGATGTCTACACCATTGTCACATTGTGATGTCTACACCATCGTCACATTGTGGTGTCTACACCATTGTCACATTGTGATGTCTACACCATTGTCACATTGTGATGTCTACATCATTGTCACATTGTGATGTCTACACCATTGTCACATTGTGATGTCGACACCATCGCCACATTGTGATGTCTACACCATTGTCACATTGTGATGTCTACACCATTGTCACATTGTGATGTCTACACCATTGTCACATTGTGATGTCTACACCATCGCCACATTGTGATGTCTACACCATTGTCACATTGTGATGTCTACACCATTGTCACATTGTGATGTCTACACCATCGTCACATTTTTACAGACGATGCCAGTACACAATCTCCCTCGACCCCCATGCAAAATTTATTGCACATTTTGGCCCTACAAATAACAATGTTACATAACATTCAGAACCAAAACTGACCTATACAAGGTTTAAAATGCAACAACTTCCATTCACTATAATAGTTTTTCATATTATTTGGCTGAAAGGTGTAGCAGTATACGCTTTCACGGTTATCAAAACTTCGCAAGGAATTATTATTTTAAAATAAATTGTTCCTGCAGCATCATGCAGCTTAGTTCTGTATCAGTCTAAATCAGGTACAACTCGTACAACTGGTACAACTCGTAGCAATAAAGACATCTCCGGCACAAATGGTACAACTGGTAGCAATAAAGACATCTCCTATTTTAGCACAATGCCCCGTACCCTTCATGTTTATGCCATAGACAAACGGGAATAGCACGCCTAGAATTGTCTACAATTTCCACTACAGTTTGACTGATTTCTCCCAAAAGAGAAAGAAAAAAACTGTGCTATAGAAATCCATCCAAAGAAATGTCGTTGCGTGGCCTGGGGCACGAATGAGCTGTGACGTGAATAGCCGGGACATAATTAAGAGAGTGGCTCTCCCTCTGACACGAGGTAACAGGGATTCTGTTGCCTCCAAGTGTCAATCATCGATTTTCGGCATGACCCATTAGTGGACAAAATTTAAAAAAAAAAAAGATTAATACTAATTTAGATCTTGCTCTGACCGACTTGTTAAATGTACCCTCAATGACCAGCTTCCGTGTTGAAAGTTACAGCTTGATTTTCTAAAACTAATATCACCATTTAATTACATTGAGAATTCTGGCTACTCACCCTTCAGTCCATCTTTAGAACACATTGGTGCATGTGTCTCCGTGCACACATCTGTCAACACTTTCCTGAAAGCAAACCCCTTGTGTGTCCATCCATCCGTCCATCAATGTCTGCATCCATCCATCAGTAATATCCTATCCACCAGTTTAAAATATATCTTCGCAATAATTCCGTCCATCCAGAATTCGTGACTCCATCAGCACCTTATAATATATATATATTATCCATATCTAAACTCACGCCCCCTTCCACCCCCCATTCATTAAATGGACTGGCCCAGGGGTAGTGAGCCTTCTTATGTTGGCATGGCACGTTCATTTATTTACCTGTAATCCACTAAGACAGCGGTGAAAGAAATTCCATTACATGCACTTACAAATTCATTAATAATATTTTGTGCATGAATGAAAAAAATGCAACGAAAATTATTTGTTAACTTTAACGGTAACCAAACAATTAATTATTGAGTTGAATGTTCAGTTGTCGGAAAGCATTCGAATATCTGTCTTCGATGGACTACGATGAGTCACTTCCTTGTTTTGTCACGTGATACGTACTAGCCATTGGTAGGCTTTTTGCTACACATAACAACACATAACAACAGATCAGCCATTGCCATTATCATTAATTCTAAAGCACAATGTTTGTCTCCATCAGCGCTTCCCCAGTGTTAATTAAAAATTTTACTTTTCAAAATATTCTTGAATACACGCGTTTCTTTAAATGACATTCATTAAATGTGACAATAATTATAATTCAGTTATGATTAAAGGAAGAAAGTTGTTTGAAGAAAAATTTGTGAGCGACTAGTGTGTTGCAGACAGCCTCCCGGAAGTCTTACTTGTTTTTACACGTATCACGTGACAAAACAATCGACTCATCGTAGTCCATTGATAGCATGTTAATTTTTTAGTCGTGGAATCCAATACATATATATTCAAAGTTGACAATGTGAATTGTAATATTTGCATCCCGTCAAAATACCGCACGTGAAGACCTAGAAGGCCGCAGGTTCCCCACCCCCCCCCCTCTGGTGTTAGCCGACCAACGCATCCATGCACCATTTAAGCAAGCTATGTGTTTAATGCGTGGATCTGTCAAAGAGTTATCCGGACTTATCACAACTGACCACGACAAAAAGCAGGAGTTGTTTTCAACCGCCCAACATGTCAAACCCATTTTAGTTACTCTGCGCTCTACAATGTCTCACAAAACATGCTGTTTACAGGAATCAAAAGGTCACATTTTTTCTGATCTGGTGGCTATTTCGCAATCTCAACCTCCACGGTTTTTTGTCAGATAGAATTGTTTTTTTATTTTTTTTTTATAATTTTTTTTTCCGAAGTGGATAATATTACAGGTGGAAAGACACTTAATAAAAAATATGAACGATAAATTATCTGTCAAAGTAAAGCCAGAATCAATAACCTACGACATAAAACTAGCATGTAACAGTACACATCACGTGATACCAGTACACAAAAAAGGGAAAACAATTTTTAAGCAGTGTTATTTTTTTGCTTTACAGTTCTGTGGTTTTTGAAAATCAAGCGCCCATTGTCATTTATGGCCTTGCCCGACACATGCAAAAGTAAATCCGACAGACGGACGTAAGTCTGACAGGCGTAAGTTAGTCTAGCACAGACGTAAGTAAGTCTGACAGGCGTAAGTTAGTCTAGCACAGACGTAAGTAAGTCTGACAGGCGTAAGTTAGTCTAGCACAGACGTAAGTAAGTCTGACAGGCGTAAGTTAGTCTAGCACAGACGTAAGTAAGTCTGACAGGCGTAAGTTAGTCTAACTCAGAAAAGAGTAAACCTTGCACAGACGTAGTAGCTAACAACGGAGAAGGTCGGTGATACACCACTACTAGTGACGCTCGACACCGAGATCTTATTTCAACCGATTTTAAAATGTAGGCCAATAAATCCAAATTTTAAAATATAGGCCAATAAATCCAAATTTTAAAATGTTACTGCCAACCACGGAGAGCTTGGTCATGTCATCGCAACAAAATTTTTACCACGGAAGTTTCATAAAGAATACTAGCAAAAAACAAAAAGTATCATATGTCAATGGAATCACTTTCCTTCATGTACACAAAATGCACAAATGATATTTGATATTTTAAAACAAAAATAAATGCAACGAACAATCCAAGGGGGCGGGGGACAGTGGCGTAGCGAGCTTAACTCGCGCCCGGGGCACAATACCTTTTTAGCGCCCCCCAGTACCCTTTTAGCGCCCCCCATTCGAAAACCATACAATATTATAGTAAAATATACCATTTAGCGCCCCTTTGTGAGGAGCGCCCGGGGCATGATGCCCCCCTTGCCCCCCTCACTACGCCACTGGCGGGGGAGGCTTCAAAGACACCCACACCCACTTTTTTTACAACATAGAGCAAACAATAACAGTAAAAATGTTGGCTTTTTTTTTGGGGGGGGGGGTGCATTGGTCCTGGTTAGTTGTGAATTGTAACCATTACAGCTTAGCGCTGCGAAAAAAAATTTATAACATATCACAAGATCGAGCTCATCTGATATCCATTCATAAATGATTAGCACAGCTAACAACAAAGTAGACCTATAATGCTTGGGAATCGTAGTTGGTAACACCATCATATTGTTTTTAAAGACGGTTGAACTCAAATACAAAGGTTGAGTTTTTTTTTCTGTTAGGAGAGAATAGTATGATATTAATCAATAAGGAGCCACGGGTAAGGTGTAGGACTGTCTGAAGACAGTCTGACGTGCGTCTGAAGGACTATTGCTCAAAGGCTGGCAGGTAGTGTGCAGGTCTATTGTTTAAAAGGCAGCAGGTATTGCGCAGGACGGCATAAATTATAGAAAATGAGAAGCTCACTCTTTTTTTTTGTAACATTCGGAACCACCTGGTATTTTGAAAACTGCACCCACTTAAGCACCAGACGAATTTATTTGTTTCGTCTCTGCCTATCCCACCAGACTTGACACAGTTTTTTTTAATGTTTAATTTCAAATTGCACAAACCACGTTTTATCACAGACCGGCAACTCTTTGTCAACAAAGCGTCAAGGGTTATCCTCCCCGTTCGATGAACAACGGTTTTACAGCGTTTTTTTTACGATGCGTTTGGTGCCATGATAACAGAACCACCGCCATCGTCTTTATAGATTGGGTGTCCAACGGGAATGTCCTCTGGCCGGACGAGATGGCGCTTGTGGCCAGCCAACAACGGAGATAACGACCTGGTTGGCTTTTGTTGACCGGAAGCTGATAGTGGGCGTAAGTGACGCTGTAAACAGGACGTTTACGGATCCAGATCAGCTACAGCAAAATGTTGTTGAACACAGTATTCTAGCGTCAGCTAAACAGTTACGGGAAGAGGTCAAAAGGGTAAATGACGTCAGTCTCTAGTTCAAGGGCTCGCAACGTTGTGGGCTGCACCCATGGGCTCCACGTCCGCTCTGGATAATAAATAAACAACATTAACTTGTAAGACATAGTGTCGACAAATAGGGTTCTAAAATGGTCTACACTGATCAAAGAGGCTGGGAACCACTGCTCCAATTCATCCGAAAAATCAATCAATGCTTTGAAATTACTATATGCCCGTACTGCCATGCCGGTAGTGGATCCTGCAATGAGTCAGTGTCGGTGGTGGGGGGGTGGGGGGGCTTGCGTTGCTCGTAGACCCAGATAACCAGGTTTATTTACCGTTTTTCTTATCGGAGTGGGGTGTGTGAATGAAAAACGGAGAGGTGATGCAGGCATTGGCATGGGAAGGGTTGAGTGGTCACCACTTTTTTCGATATATTTAAGGGGCGGCATATTTGACCGACAGCAGAATTTTTTGGGATCCAGTGGCCGCAAAGGAACTTAACCCGAACTGGGTGACACTAACCCTTTGCTACTAAACTGTGTAACATTAACCCTTTGCTACTGAACTGGGTGACACTAACCCTTTGCTACTGAACTAGACGTGGTGGGAAATGTTTTTGAAATACAGTGGTGCGAAAAGGTAAAGAACGTCAAAAATATTGAAAAAAATGTTAATTTCTAAGGCAAATAATAATCTTTTTTTCTTCTTCTCTTCTTATGTTTGAGGGCCCACGATCAATTTATTGATCATTCTGGCTCCTGGTTTGAATTCAAAGTTTGCCTTCTCTTAGATGAGTTACCGTCCAAGGCTAACGAGTCCATTCCACCCGTGAGTTGCCGGAATGTTTCATTGTATCAATGTTATCCGCCTATCGGGACTCCATCTTCGGGTTTGAATTCAGAGTTTCCTTCTCTTAGATGAGTTGCCGTCCAAGGTTAACGAGTCCCATCCACCCGGGCTGCTGGTGGTGTGAAGTATAGAGAGAATCAAAACTATATAACCTCAAGAATCATTTCTCAGTCCTGAAATTGTCCTTGACATACAATCTTAGCTTCATTGTCATCATTTATAAAAATAAAATTAAACAAACTTCAGCTCGGAACAAATTTTTACCAAAATTTCCGTTCGACTAAATTTCCGTCGGCCATTTTCCGACCACCAAATTTCTTTCAAAGACATTTCCGGATTTTAAAAAAAAATGTCCACGAAAGAATACGTCATCTTATTGACAATCAGAAATTAATCTTTTCATATGATAGACTGGTCGTGATAGATGGACTGGTCGTGATAGATAGACTTGTCGTGATAGATGGACTGGTCGTGATAGATAGACTGGTCGTGATAGATAGACTGGTCGTGATAGATAGACTGGTCGTGATAGATGGACTGGTCGTGATAGATGGACTGGTCGTGATAGATGGACTGGTCGTGATAGATGGACTGGTCGTGATAGATAGACTGGTCGTGATAGATGGACTGGTCGTGATAGATGGACTGGTCGTGATAGATGGACTGGTCGTGATAGATGGACTGATCGTGATAGATAGACTGGTCGTGATAGATGGACTGATCGTGATAGATGGACTGGTCGTGATAGATGGACTGATCGTGATAGATAAACTGGTCGGGATAGATGGACTGGTCGTGATAGATGGACTGGTCGTGATAGATGGACTGGTCGTGATAGATGGACTGGTCGTGATAGATGGACTGGTCGTGATAGATGGACTGGTCGTGATAGATGGACTGTTCGTGATAGATGGACTGGTCGTGATAGATGGACTGGTCGTGATAGATGGACTGGTCGTGATAGATAGACTGGTCGTGATGGATAGACTGGTCGTGATAGATGGACTGGTCGTGATAGATGGACTGTTCGTGATAGATGGACTGGTCGTAATAGATGGACTGGTCGTGATAGATGGACTGATCGTGATAGATGGACTGGTCGTGATAGATGGACTGGTCGTGATAGATGGACTGATCGTGATAGATGGACTGGTCGTGATAGATGGACTGGTCGTGATAGATAGACTGGTCGTGATAGATAGACTGGTCGTGATAGATGGACTGGTCGTGATAGATAGACTGGTCGTGATAGATAGACTGGTCGTGATAGATGGACTGGTCGTGATAGATAGACTGGTCGTGATAGATGGACTGGTCGTGATAGATGGACTTATCGTGATAGATAAACTGGTCGTGATAGATGGACTGGTCGTGATAGATGGACTGGTCGTGATAGATGGACTGGTCGTGATAGATAGACTGGTCGTGATAGATGGACTGGTCGTGATAGATGGACTGATCGTGATAGATAAACTGGTCGTGATAGATGGACTGGTCGTGATAAATAGACTGGTCGTGATAGATGGACTGGTCGTGATAGATGGACTGGTCGTGATAGATAGACTGGTCGTGATAGATGGACTGGTCGTGATAGATGGACTGGTCGTGATAGATGGACTTATCGTGATAGATAGACTGGTCGTGACAGATGGACTGGTCGTGATAGATGGACTGATCGTGATAGATAAACTGGTCGTGATAGATGGACTGGTCGTGATAGATGGACTGGTCGTGATAGATAAGACTGGTCGTGATGGAAAGACTGGTCGTTAAAATCCCGTAAAATACACGCCCTCCCGCCCCCACCTCTTTAAGAAAAATATATCGATTAATACGAAAATTAGCCTCCCCCCCCCATCATTAGTTTAATGTGAGGCCTCATGTATTAATTCTTACAGATGACCCGCTTCATTAGGCTAAATAGATAAGGGACATAATAAAACCGTACCTCGCCCCGTTGCCGACCATAAGAGTTGACATTTATGTTAGCCTTGGGCTTCGGGAACAACGCATTTATTTTAATTATTGTCTCCACTGATAATACATTTTGTTTTGTGTGGGCGGCTTTGTCTCGGGAGGAGGAGGAAAGCTGTGGGAGAAGTGACTTTATTCAGTTTTGTTCAGGGATTCTTAAAATGTGCCTCTGGTGCCTCAACATTTCCACGAAATGATTTCAGTGTTCTGTTATTTTTTTGTTTTGGTTTTTTAGATCCTTTATATTACCTTCCTTTTTGTTCGTCTTTGGCTAGCTCAGTGGTTCTCAACTTTCCTAATGCCGTGACCCTTTAATGCAGTTCCTCATGTTGTGGCGACCCTTAAACATACAATTATTTCCGTTGTTTCTTGTAAATATGTTCTTTTCCGATGGTCTTAGGCGATCCCTGTGTAAGGGACGTTTGACCCCCAAGGGGTCGCGACCCACAGGTTGAGAACGGTTACCGGAAATTTGATCGAAAGAAACTTCGTCGACGGAAAATTGATCGACGGTAATTTGATCGAACGGAAATTTGGTCGAATCTTTTTTCAGTTCAGACATTAAAATTTTCGTCAAATTTCTTTTTAAACGCACTATATTATATAGTAAAACAAAATAATGCGTTCAAAAAGAAATTTGACGCAAAATTTTAACGTATAAACTAAAAAACCAATTCGACCAAATTTCCGTTCGATCAAATTTCCGTCGATCAATTTTCCGTCGACGAAATTTCTTTCGATCAAATTTCCGGATACGGTTGAGAACCGCTGGGCTAGCTGGATGGCGGGCGAGCGGACTCGGTGCGTGGCGGACTGGCAAAATCTTAGGGCAGCTACTGAACCCAGTTCCAGTCAATTTATCGAGCTGAAACTTGGCACATAGACTCGTTGCCGATGACAACAAAGTGTATCAAATTTTCAGCACCATCCCCGAAACTCAACCCCCCAAAAATTTAGTTTTCCTGCGTTTCAAGAAAAAGATGAGGGAAATATGATGCCACTGTTTTCACGAAATAAAATTCCCGATACCTGCACAAATGAGATTCTTATTAACTAAAAAAAAATCGCAAGTGCGTTTGGTGCGTGAATTATTATTTTTTTCCCTGAAATAGTTGGTGAAATAAATCTGCGGTGTAAATGCGGTGGGTCATATTAAAATAGTTCAGGGGCGTGAAAAACGGTGCGGCTTTCAGCCTTTTTTTTTTTTTGGGTGGTGGGGGGGGGGGGTGGGGGGTGGGGAGTAGAGTACTAACCGTGATTCTTTTAAAGTGCGATACTTGTAGTCATGTTTTGTCACATTTTTAGCCCCACCCCATCCTCCATTGCTGGATATTACACTTTTTAAAAGATTTATGCGAAAAACTTTGTTTTCAAGGGTTATTTAATTTTTCTTCAAATTGAGATGTCCAAAAGCTTGGCGGCACGAGCCCCCAGCTACGTCACTTTGCATCAAACTAAATGGGTTTAATCTTTGTCAAAATATAAGATACAATGTTACGCAATGATTTGTTGGACACTTGGAGAAAATGCCCAAATGACAGAGGAGTGAAGAGGGTGCATCACCAAAACCCAAGAGGAAAACGGGCTCAAAGGCTGACCTAGGCTGAGATGGATGGATGTGTGAGTCCAAGCATGGAAAAGAAAAGCATTAGTTTGGTCTGAGTGGAAGGAAGTGGTGAGGCAGGCCAAAGCCCTACATGGGTGGATGGATTAATTTGTTGGTCAAACGTTCTTGGGGAATTCGTTTTAATGACTTTGTGATCGAAAAAATGTACATAAGATATATATATATATATATTAATGCGAGGCAAAAGGGTGCCCCTGGCACAGAAGCGGAAGTTTCATCAGGGCGAGCAATTAATTGTGAGTGAGCTTTTCGTGAAACAAACGGAAGTGACATTTTTGGGGGGGATTTGTTGCTTATGTAAAATTGATCCTTTTGACCTGCTTCGCGCCCTCACAACGTCAGTCCCCCGTCACAACGGAAAAAAAATTAAAAACAACGTTGATGTGTAGAGTTGCCCGTGGATGATGTGCCCTAATTTCTTATAATGATCTTTTCTCCTTTTAACGTGCATTTGGTGTCACAAAATGCCCCGATCATCCTAAAAAATGTACACTATAACATATGATCTTTTCTTTGTTCTTTGTATACCCCCGTTCTCTTCTGTTTAGAGGTTAGAGTCTGACACAAATAGCCTTTGATTTTAAGTGCTTAAATAGCAAATGTTGCAATTGATCTCACATGTACAGAGTTATCTCTAAATTTAGAAGGAATTTTTTTTTTTGGGGGGGGGGGGGGGGGGGGGGGTTAAATTCTGGGAATTTCGGATCACAAAATTTTTTTTGCCCAGAGCTGAAAATGGGATCCTTGTCGCCCATATATGCAGTGGCGTAGCTAGAGTGTTTGGCGCCCGGGGGCAAGATTCATTTTGAAGCGCCCTCTTTTCCTTTTTTCAACTCTCAAACCCATTATTTTCATCAATAAAGTAATACCAAAGCACATTTTGGCGCCCCTAACTAGCTGGCGCCCGGGTACATCTGCACCCCCTGCCCCCTACGCTACGCCTCTGCATATATGAATCATTTAATGGAACAATTTGCTAATTGTCTTTAGGACCACATTTTGAAGTCTCCCTGTGTAAACGAGTGCAGCAATTTGTGGTGTGTCAACGTGTAAAGTGTCAACGGTTGGTCGGAGGTTGTTAAATGGCCATTAAATAATTAAATGTAATCTTATCGGCGATACGTTTACAACCACTGAGCCTGTTGTCAAACAATGTTTGTCAAGTCAAGGGTCATTAGTTTGATGAAACTCAACAGTACACACGGCACTGAGTCGTTTTTACAATGTATTTACAGTGGAGGAGATGGACACGACAAAATGGTGAAGGGAGGAAACGATGTTTTGACAGCGGTTACAGTGTGGACAACATGCATGGATTCGGGCTTGACTCTTCGACGCGTACGACATTTTTTTCAAACATCTAGCATCCGGTCAAAGATTAACATTGCGTCTCTAATGTGTATTTCTTTAGTTAAACAAATAAAATCAGTTTTAACGGAACTGGACCATCAATATGAGCCATCAAGCCGTTCCCGAGAGAAGGACGAATGTCAAATGATGAATATCATAAAGGATGAATATCAAAGGACTAACATCAAAGGATGAATATCAAAAGATGAAAAAAAAAAAAAAGATTAATATAAAAAGAATGAATATCAAAGCACGAAATGTAAAAAAAAGGATGAATATCTAAGGACGAAAATCAAAAAGGAAGAATATCAAAGGACTAAAATCAAAGGATAAATATCAAAGGATGAATATCAAATGATGAATATCAAAAAAGGATGACTATCAAAAAGGATGAATATCAAAGGACGAGTATCAAATTAAAAATATCAAGGACGAATATGAAAGGATGAATATCAAAGGATGAATATCAAAAGATAAATATCAAAGGATGAATATCAAATGATGAATTTCAAACAATGAATATCCAAAAAGACGAACATCAAATATTCAAATGAAACTCAACTCTAAAAATAAACACACACAAATAAAATCTAAAATTAAATTTATATTTTAAAAAATACACTCCTTAGAGCAAGGGTTGGATATGGGAATTGAACGTTTTGAAACATGGGATTTGGCGTTGAGAAATAGAAGGTATTTGAAACATGACATTTGGTCTTGATAAATAGAAGGTATTTGAAACCTGGGATTTGGCGTTGAGAAATAGAAGTTATTTGAAACATGAGATTTGACGTTGAGAAATAAAAGGTATTTGAAACATGAGATTTGGCGTTGAGAAAAAGAAAGTATTTTAAACATGGGATTTGGCGTTGAGAAATAGAAGGTATTTGAAACATGAGATTTGGCGTTGAGAAATAGAAGGTATTTGAACCATGAGATTTGGAGTAGAGAAATAAAAGGTATTTGAAACATGGGATTTGGCGTTGAGAAATAGAAGGTATTTGAAACATGAGATTTGGCGTTGAGAAATAGAAGGTATTTGAAACATGAGTTTTGGCGTTGAGAAATTGATGGTATTTGAAACATGGGATTTGGCGTTGAGAAATAGAAGGTATTTGAAACATGAGATTTGGCGTTGAGAAATAGAAGGTATTTGAAACATGAGATTTGGGGTTGAGAAATAGAAGGTATTTGAAACATGGGATTTGGCGTTAAGAAATAGAAGGTATTTGAAACATGACACTTGGCGTTGAGAAATAGAAGATATTTGAAACATGAGATATGGGTTGAGAAATAGAAGGTATTTGAAACATGAGATTTCGGTTGAGAAATAGAAGGTATTTGAAACATGAGATTTTGGGGTTGAGAAATAGAAGGCATTTGAAACATTAGATTTTGGGGTTGAGAAATATAAGGTATTTGAAACATGGGATTTGTTGTTAAGAAATAGAAGATATTTGAAACATGGGATTTGGCTTTGAGAAATAGAAGGTATTTGAAACATGAGATTTGGGTTGAGAAATAGAAGGTATTTGAAACATGAGATATGGGGTTGAGAAATAGAAGGTATTTGAAACATGAGCTTTGGCGTTGAGAAATAGAAGGTATTTGAAACATGGGATTTGTTGTTGAGAAATAGAAGATATTTGAAACATGGGATTTGGCATTGAGAAATAGTAGGTATTTGAAACATGAGATTTGGGTTGAGAAATAGAAGGTATTTGAAACATGAGATTTTGGGGTTGAGAAATAGAAGGTATTTGAAACATGAGATTTTGGGGTTGAGAAATAGAAGGTATTTGAAACATGGGATTTGTTGTTGAGAAATAGAAGATATTTGAAACATGGGATTTGGCGTTGAGAAATAGAAGGTATTTGAAACATGGGATTTGGCGTTGAGAAATAGAAAGTATTTGAAACATGAGATTTGACGTTGAGAAATGGAAGGTATTTGAAACATGAGATTTGGCGTTGAGAAATAGAAGTTATTTGAAACATGAGATTTGACGTTGAGAAATGGAAGTTATTTGAAACATGATATTTGGCGTTGAGAAATAGAAGGTATTTGAAACATGAGATTTGGCGTTGAGAAATAGAAGGTATTTGAAACATGTGATTTGGGGTTGAGAAATAGAAGGTATTTGAAACATAAGATTTGGGTTAAGAAATAGAAGGTATTTGAAACATGATATTTGGCGTTGAGAAATAGAAAGTATTTGAAACATGAGATTTGACGTTGAGAAATGGAAGGTATTTGAAACATGAGATTTGGCGTTGAGAAATAGAAGTTATTTGAAACATGAGATTTGACGTTGAGAAATGGAAGTTATTTGAAACATGATATTTGGCGTTGAGAAATAGAAGGTATTTGAAACATGAGATTTGGCGTTGAGAAATAGAAGGTATTTGAAACATGTGATTTGGGGTTGAGAAATAGAAGGTATTTGAAACATAAGATTTGGGTTAAGAAATAGAAGGTATTTGAAACATGATATTTTGGGGTTGAGAAATAGAAGGTATTTGAAACATGAGATTTTGGGGTTGAGAAATAGAAGGTATTTGAAACATGAGCTTTGGCGTTGAGAAATAGAAGGTATTTGAAACATGGGATTTGTTGTTGAGAAATAGAAGATATTTGAAACATGTGAATTGGCGTTGAGAAATAGAAGGTATTTGAAACATGAGATTTCGGTTGAGAAATAGAAGGTATTTGAAACATGAGATTTTGGGGTTGAGAAATAGAAGGTATTTGAAACATTAGATTTTGGGGTTGAGAAATAGAATGTATTTGAAACATGGGATTTGTTGTTAAGAAATAGAAGATATTTGAAACATGGGATTTGGCGTTGAGAAATAGAAGGTATTTGAAACATGAGCTTTGGGTTGAGAAATAGAAGGTATTTGAAACATGAGATATGGGGTTGAGAAATAGAAGGTATTTGAAACATGAGCTTTGGCGTTGAGAAATAGAAGGTATTTGAAACATGGGATTTGTTGTTGAGAAATAGAAGATATTTGAAACATGGGATATGGGGTTGAGAAATAGAAGATATTTGAAACATGAGCTTTGGCGTTGAGAAATAGAAGGTATTTGAAACATGGGATTTGTTGTTGAGAAATAGAAGATATTTGAAACATGGGATTTCGCGTTGAGAAATAGAAGGTATTTGAAACATGAGATTTGGGTTGAGAAATAGAAGGTATTTGAAACATGAGATTTGGCGTTGAGAAATAGAAGGTATTTGAAACATTAGATTTTGGGGTTGAGAAATAGAAGGTATTTGAAACATGGGATTTGTTGTTGAGAAATAGAAGATATTTGAAACATGGGATTTAGCGTTGAGAAATAGAAGGTATTTGAAACATGAGATTTGGGTTGAGAAATATAAGGTATTTGAAACATGAGATTTTGGGGTTGAGAAATAGAAGGTATTTGAAACATGGTAATTGGCGTTGAGAAATAGAAGGTATTTGAAACATGAGATTTGGAGTTTAAAAATAGAAGGTATTTGAAAAATGTGATTTGGCGTTGAGAAATAGAAGGTATTTGAAACATGAGATTTGGGGTTGAGAAATAGACGGTATTTGAAACATGTGATTTGACGTTGAGAAATAGAAGGTATTTGAAACATGGGATTTGGCGTTGAGAAATAGAAGGTATTTGAAACATGAGATTTGGCTTTGAAAAATAGAAGGTATTTGAAACATGAGATTTGGCGTTGAGAAATAGACGGTATTTGAAACATGTGATTTGGCATTGAGAAATAGAAGGTATTTGAAACATGAGATTTTGCGTTGAGAAATAGAAGGTATTTGAAACATGAGATTTGGCGTTTAGAAATGGACAGTATTTGAAACATGAGATTTGGGGTTGAGAAATAGAAGGTATTTGAAACATGAGATTTGGGTTGAGAAATAGAAGGTATTTGAAACCTGATATTTTGGGGTTGAGAAATAGAATGTATTTGAAACATGAGATTTTGGGGTTGAGAAATAGAAGGTATTTGAAACATGAGCTTTGGCGTTGAGAAATAGAAGGTATTTGAAACATGGGATTTTGTGTTAAGAAATAGAAGGTATTTGAAACATGGGATTTGTTGTTAAGAAATAGAAGATATTTGAAACATGGGATTTGGCGTTGAGAAATAGAAGGTATTTGAAACATGAGATTTGGGTTGAGAAATAGAAGGTATTTAAAACATGAGATTTTGGGGTTGAGAAATAGAAGATATTTGAAACATGGGATTTGGCGTTGAGAAATAGAAGGTATTTGAAACATGAGATTTGGGGTTGAGAAATAGAAGGTATTTGAAACATGTGATTTGGCGTTGAGAAATAGAAGGTATTTGAAACATGAGATTTGGCGTTGAGAAATAGACGGTATTTGAAACATGGGATTTGTTGTTGAGAAATAGAAGATATTTGAAACATGGGATATGGGGTTGAGAAATAGAAGATATTTGAAACATGAGCTTTGGCGTTGAGAAATAGAAGGTATTTGAAACATGGGATTTGGGGTTGAGAAATAGAAGATATTTGAAACATGGGATTTGGCGTTGAGAAATAGAAGGTATTTGAAACATGAGTTTTGGGTTGAGAAATAGAAGGTATTTGAAACATGAGATTTGGCGTTGAGAAATAGAAGGTATTTGAAACATTAGATTTTGGGGTTGCGAAATAGAAGGTATTTGAAACATGGGATTTGTTGTTGAGAAATAGAAGATATTTGAAACATGGGATTTAGCGTTGAGAAATAGAAGGTATTTTAAACATGAGATTTGGGTTGAGAAATAGAAGGTATTTGAAACATGAGATTTTGGGGTTGAGAAATAGAAGGTATTTGAAACATGTGATTTGGCATTGAGAAATGGAAGGTATTTGAAACATGAGATTTTGCGTTGAGAAATAAAAGGTATTTGAAACATGAGATTTGGCGTTGAGAAATGGATAGTATTTGAAACATGAGATTTGGGGTTGAGAAATAGAAGGTATTTGAAACATGAGATTTGGGTTGAGAAATAGAAGGTATTTGAAACCTGATATTTTGGGGTTGAGAAATAGAAGGTATTTGAAACATGAGATTTTGGGGTTGAGAAATAGAAGGTATTTGAAACATGAGCTTTGGCGTCGAGAAATAGAAGGTATTTGAAACATGGGATTTTGTGTTAAGAAATAGAAGGTATTTGAAACATGGGATTTGTTGTTGAGAAATAGAAGATATTTGAAACATGGGATTTGGCGTTGAGAAATTGAAGGTATTTGAAACATGAGATTTGGGTTGAGAAATCGAAGGTATTTGAAACATGAGATTTTGGGGTTGAGAAATAGAAGGTATTTGAAACATGGGATTTAGCGTTGAGAAATAGAAGGTATTTGAAACATGAGATTTGGGGTTGAGAAATAGACGGTATTTGAAACATGTGATTTGGCGTTGAGAAATAGAAGGTATTTGAAACATGAGATTTGGGGTTGAGAAATAGACGGTATTTGAAACATTTGATTTGGCGGTGAGAAATAGAAGGTATTTGAAACGTGAGATTTGGCGTTGAGAAATAGAAGGTATTTGAAACATGAGATTTGGCGTTGAGAAATAGAAGATATTTGAAACATGGGATTTGGCATTGAGAAATAAAATGTATTTGAAACATGAGATTTGGCGTTGAGAAATAGAAGGTATTTGAAACATGAGATTTGGCTTTGAGAAATAGACGGTATTTGAAACATGGGATTTGTTGTGAAGCCCATGAAAACATAATAGAGCATTGTGTTATGCAGACAAACGGAGAGAAAGTGTCAGATCAACCATCAAGGTTTCAGGGGATAAGGAGGAGAAGCAGACGGCCTATAACAATGGGCTGAAACAAACTATATATTTTAGCCTCTTATAAAAAAATATTTTCAATTCTACGGAACAGCAGAGGCATTCCTCCTTATCGCCTCCAGCAATGGGATTCTTGTGTTGCCCATGGGAGTTCACAATTATTTACCCTTTGTTTTGTGCATTTGTTCCCTCACTGAAGATTCTGTTGTAAGTTGACATGCGCAAAGAGCAGGCAAAGGTCACGTCAGCATTTAGCTATCCATATCTCAGCTGTGAGGAACAGGAGAAAAGTGTAGGCGTTGGGTGGGTTTGGATGTGGGGACGGGTGTGTGTGTGTGGGGGGGGGGGCACGTTAACGCAAATGTTCAAGTAATGCAGTGAATGCTTGATGCTATAACGAACCTTGAAATAGCGAGCCTTGAAATAGCGCGGCCTCTGGCATAATATTATTATGTACTTACCCATCTTGACAAGGAATTTTTTTTTTTTAAATGGTCCCAAGTTATTTCCACAATGATTGTGGGTCTTGTGTTTAACAGTGCTAAGTAGAAAAAGCCCGCCAAACTGTGGCGACAGCAATGCGTGAACTTCCCATCTTCTAAAGTTACTTGACAAAACATGAACTCAAGTAACGCACATTTAAGAATCCCAATTTTTGCTATACTTCTTCTCTCCATGATACGTCACTGCACACTTTTTATTTCACGCTCAAAATTAAATATTCTGATGTCCCTACCACTTTTAACCGAATATTTTTTACACCATATTTAAATTAAGACGATTTCATTTTTTAAAATGAAAATATTACACACCAAACGCAGTTCTGGTTCTGGTTAGGTACGTTGCTGCATCCATAAACTGGCATATGTGCAACGGTTGGGGAAGCGATTTTGCCAATCTAACGGCTCCTTGCAGATGCCAGGGCGGCCTTGAAGCTTTCGATCGTTGTCGAGTTCACGGCGGTATTGTCCAGGTTGTTCCAAGCAATTATGGTGCGTGGAAAGAATGACTGCTTATGTTGCACTGTTACTCCGAGGCACAGTGAAGCATTTGTTATTGTTTCGGGTGTAATTTCTCATGGGGTTGTCAGATGTTAAGTCAGTGTTAAGTGACTGTTTGGCTCTAATTAATCGGCCTGGCTTCTGTGGGGTAAGATAATTGTTTGCTGGGATCGCCGGAATTAGCCCCATGGCCACTTTATATAAGAATGTTAGGCGGATCTTTTCTCGTCTGTCCTTGAGTGTGGGGATGTCAAATCTGTTTAAAAGGCCAGTGATGTAGCCAGGAGTGGTGGTTTTATAGTCACGTGCTATGAAGCGCATTGCGTTACGTTGGATTTGCTCCAATCTGTCCACGTCTTGCTTGGGGTATGGGTTCCAGATGATTGCACCATATTCTAGTATCGGACGAACGAGTGCAAGATAGGCATTTCGTTTGCAGGATGTTGGGCAGTGTCGCAGATTTCTTCTAATAAAACCTAGTGTGGAGTTGGCTTTTTTTTGAAATGTTGTTTATATGGGGTGACCATTGTAAATTATTTGAGAAGAGAATTCCAAGCTATGGATTGTTTGTTACTTGTTGAAGGATTGTCCTATTTAGGGTGTACATATAGCTTGATGGGTTTTTTTTGAGATGCTCATTATGTAGCATTTGGTTTCATTAAATTTCATGCCCCATTTGTCTGCCCAATTCATAAGGCACTCCAAATCTGCTTGAAGTTGGTTGTGGTCATCGTAGTCGATTATCTCTCTGTAGACAAGACAGTCATCTGCAAACAGCCTCACTTGAGATTTTACAGTATCAGGGAGGTCGTTTATGTGACAGAGAAAGAGAAGGGGGCCCACTTAGCATAGTTATCGTGAATTATATTTAACTCATTATTTAAACATAATATCTTTCAGTTATAATTATTTGTAATATACTCTAAATACCAAATACGCTGATTAAGATACAGTCCATTATGAAGTAGCCCACGAGTCACATCAGAAGCGCAATATGTATAAGAGATGGTCCCAAGTTATTTCCACAATAGTTGTGGGTGAATAGTGTTGATGGCGAAACACTTAACTCTCAGTTATATTAAATACATGTTTAAGATCTGCGGGATTTTAAATGGCACCTAAGAGGAAGACAAAGAAAAAGATGGGAAGATAACATCGAAGAATGTACGGGATACCTTTGCAGCATCATGGACAAGCAAGGTGGGACGGATGCTGACATCAAAATAGGGGTAATAAAGGCACGGGCAGCCTTCCAACAACTCAAGAATGTCTGGGCCTCCAAACACCTAAATACCAAGCTGAAGATCAGAACCTTCAACGCCATGGTGAAACCGGTTCTACTGTATGGTGCAGAAACATGGAAACCACTGCTGTGAACATGAAGAGAATCCAGTCCTTCATCAATAACTGCTTAAGAAGGATTCTCGGGATTCACTGGCCCGACAGAATTAACAACCAGAAACTGTGGCAGCGGACAAAGCAAGAACCGTAGAACAAGAGATCCTCCAGAGAAGATGGAGATGGATTGGCCATACGCTCAGGAAACCTGCCTCCAGCATAATTAGACAAGCCTTGAACTGGAACCCTCAAGGAAAACGGAAAAGAGGCAGGCCGAGGAACACTTGGCGCCGTGAAGTGGAAGCGGATACCAAGAAACTTAGCCACACTTGGAGGAGGTTGGAGAGATTGGCTCAGGATCGTGATGCCTGGAGGGCTCTTGTAGGCGGCCTATGTCCTAACCACAGACGTCGATGAAGATCGGCTGCTGTTCCTCGAGGACGAAAAGGCGAAAGAAGAAGAAGAGGAAGACAGAGAAGAAGATGGGAAGATAACATCGAAGAATGGACGGGATTAAAACTAGGCGATACTATGCATAGGGCAGGAGACGGAGAGGAATGGAGAAGGATAGTTTTGATGTCATCTGTGGCACCCCAACGGTCGAATAACTTCGGGACATGTTGATGATGAAGCAAGTAAATATCCTTGCATTACCTGGAGTCCTCGTCAGACTAGAGATAGTATACCTGCAACCCTTAGAATTAAAATACCCTTAACCCTTTTGTAGCCAGTAGTTTACCTTGAACCTTTGCCCGAACCATAGTATAGGCCTACCTGCAACCCTTTGCTTAGAAGTAAAATACCCTTAAACCTTTTGTAGCTAGTAGTTTACCTTGAACCTTTGCCCCGAACCATAGTATATCTGGAACCCTTGGCGTAGTAATATATCCAAAAGGATTCGAATCTCTCGTGGCATATCCGTTCTTCTAGTAGTGATATTTATATCGTAATACGTGACTGAAAGGGAAGACTCATCTCAGAAATCTGCTGGAAAAACAAACGTTTAACTTCTGAGTCCAAATGACGCACACTCTTGACCTATGACGTCACCTGCCATCCTCGTCCAGCTCTTGATATTTGAAATGCGATCAATTCGCCCCATGCCCACGCCCCCAACCTCCCCCCCCACGCCGTCCCGGAACGATGTGTTTCCCGTA
Source organism: Omphiscola glabra (assembly GCA_964017045.1). Taxonomy (NCBI): domain Eukaryota; kingdom Metazoa; phylum Mollusca; class Gastropoda; family Lymnaeidae; genus Omphiscola; species Omphiscola glabra. The sequence goes on along the minus strand of OZ024800.1, from coordinate 27,459,217 downwards.
AAAAAATAATTTCCTTCCAATTAATCAGCAACTGATTCAGGACCAGCGCACGCTACCAGCAGCCCGATGGGATACGTCTTGTGCTGCCAGCTGCCCGATGGGATACGTCTTGTGCTACCAGCTGCCCGATGGGATACGTCTTGTGCTACCAGCAGCCCGATGGGATACGTCTTGTGCTACCAGCAGCCCGATGGGATACGTCTTGTGCTACCAGCTGCCCGATGGGATACGTCAAACAACATCGCTTTTATTTACACGTTTTCCCTTAACAATATGGCCAAACCGAGTTATAGTGGGATGAACTACATCTGCACATCCGTTCAAGTACCATACGATCAAGTACCGCTTGATAGAGCGAAGAGTTATTTGTATACATTCTTTCAAAAATAGCACTTTCTTATATAAATAGCCTGCACGCTATAGTCGGTGCCACGTAAATAGCACTGTCTCACATTATTTTAAACGCGTACGTCAGAATCGGTTGAAAATATCGGTAGAATGAGACACGTTCACTGACCTGGTAACGTCTATCTATAAATAAATGGGCTGGTTTCCCACGAGGCGGTGGACTCTTTGCCGTCCAATGAATGGGATGGAAGTATATTGTTGTCATGTTAGAAGAGATTAACCGGATATGGCGTCACTTGTTATCTCAATGATCCCTGGTGACGTATTGGATTTTCCTCCATTTTTTCAAGATGGCTCGTTTTTTTCCTTCTTCTCAAACCTATTTACACGGGAAGAGGGTTTTTTTCTGGTGCATTCAGTAAATCCTATCGTAGGCAGCTTGTAGTTAATTTAATATACAATGATGTAGTAGCGAACGGAGGCGAGACTAATGGCTTAATAACATTTTACGTTTTATTTGGACGGTGATTTGTAACCATGGCAACTGGCAATGTCTAATAATCCTTGTCTGGCGTACTTGACAAAAGATTTCTGTACTGAAACTTAAATGTTCAATAACATAAACAAAATGAAAATAGATTGTGAAAGACCTTGAAGTCAGACAAACAAACTGTGGGCCAGGCGCTTCGATCACAGGCCACATTGAAAATTTTCCCAATAACAGATGTGACAATTAGATATTTGAAGTTTATTGAAGTCTTACAATAGTTGACTTGGCGCTTATTAGAACTGAACTTTTACTGTTGCTGTTCACAAGATAAAAGTAATCACTCAGAGAAAGCCTGCACAACGTACGGCCCGCGGGCAGCATGCGGCCGGCCAGCACCCACTTTGCGACCTGCAAAGAAACGAAATATTCTTTATTCTAATTATTTTCTCAATAGCTTTTCCCCTTGTCCTATTTTCTTTTGGCCCGCACAAGATATATTCATAAAGTATTACGGTCCGCCTTACATTTTGAGCTGTGCAGGCCTGACTTAGAGTATGGCTTGTTATTGTTATAAATAATGGCCCACCATTTGTATAACATTAACCGCAATTTTTGACTAAATATTTAACCACGTTATTGAAAGGTTTTTATAATCTGTGTACTCGATAAATATTATTTAACCTGGTTGAAATTAAGCATACATTTCGCCACCGTTATTAAAACTAGCCACCCAAGCAAGGCTGTGCATCAGGGAGGGGGCGAAGGGCTAGCCGTAACTGTTGCCATTTTCAAGAAGGCGCAGAATCTTCATATTTTCGTGCATAGTGTTTATTATTTTGAAATTAAATTTTTTTAGAAGAGGGTGCATAAACTAAGGCTTTTCCCCCGGGGGGGGGGGGGGAGGGGGGCAGATTTTGCTTGCAACGGTACTGCACCTAGTAGTTTAAAAAACAAAAAAAAACCGCTAGAGTTATCCTTTACTCTGCATCTTTTATTTCGTTTATGTTACTGTGTTGTCTAAATGTAGTACATTCGGGCGGCACTGCAATTTAGCAAAACAAAGAAGAACAAAATATTATATCTCTAACCAGAATGACGCCATTGCATGACGCAAACGAATAGTACAGGGAGAGAACTCTATACTTTTACTTCCATTTACGTCATTGTGCGCAAGTTGGTCGAGGAAAAGTGTACTGTGAGGCGGTTCTAATAATGTGGACACGGACGGACTCATCTTATTAAATAGCCTGACGTTGACGAAAATTTAAATTAGCAACCCCTCTCGCATTTTAATGGAACGAATTTCATCGCCTTATAGCAACACTTTATCTTACGGTGCATCCCTTCATGTCGGGGAAAGAGCCTTCATGTCACGGAAAATTCCTTCATCTCATCTGCAAAAAAGAAATTAAATCGCGTCAGCTTAGAAACACTGTTTTTATAAACAAAATCAATGATGCCACATTTAGACAAGAAACAAGGCACTCGGGTTGATCTGTTGATATTAATACAAAGGAAAAAAAATTCAAACAACCTTGACCTACTCTCGGAGCCATCAACTTGTAAATTGTCTCAACGTCCATATATCACCTGTAAGGTGAGCTGTTTTTATTATTTTTTTTTTTTTAACATCAAGTGGAGCACGCCTACGCAGTATACATCTGACCTTGACCCAGCAGGCTTTCATGACGTCACGGATCTGTCTTGGGGTTTGATGTCTAAGGACGGAGGGCTGTAAAAGAGTTAACGGAAGTTATTGTAAAAAAGGCAATTTGTATGATGGAAGGTTGTTCGAACGTAAGCTTTTTTAAAAAGGAAGTTTGTGCTTAAAGAAAAAAAAAAGAGGGAGAATTTGAGATATGGGGAAAATGTAACTATTTTGAAAAATAATATATTTTGTATTTTTTGGTTCAATTTCTTCATTTTGAACTAACGTCCTTGTGAAATAACTTCTGTTTGAATTAACCTCCGCCTGAATTAACTTTCGTTCGAGCAAACCAGAGTTCGTAAAAAAATTCCTTCGTACAAATTAGATTCGGGTCCGTTATAACATATAAAAATAAAACACTTATCAAATGATGTAACATAGTTTCATGATGACTTGTCTGTCTCATGCTGAGCTTTGATATGTTGTTAGAAGTCAAACATTTTAGTCAATGTGCGAGTGTTTGTTTGTTTGTTTGTTTGTTTCACAGGTTCACGTGAACATAGGTAGTGGAATTGTTTTTCCCCACAAGTTTTGAAGCATTCTGCATACTCTAAACCTGGATGCCACAGTGCTCTGTTTGTGAACCTTTTGTTTGTTACCAACTTAGTGGACTGTTCTTTTGAATACAAAATAAAGGCGAAGAATTGAATGCCCTATTTCCGGATAATATTGACATTAGCACGATATTATTGAACTAAGCGCGAGATTGTTGACGTAAGCACAAGATTGTTGACACAAGCACGAAACGGTTGACATAATTACAAAGCTTGGCATGAGTGTCTGGCATAAGAACTAAATTAGGCCATGAGACTGTGAGACTACCCTCCCATCTGTTCCGCTTTTCCTTTAGTCAGCTCAAGTACTCGTCCAGCTTCTCATTCTCTCATACACCGGCTGGACGTTGCATTAGTCATCTTCTCACACCGGCTGGACGTTGCATTGGTCATCTTCTCACACCGGCTGGACGTTGCATTGGTCATCTTCTCACACCGGCTGGACGTTGCATTGGTCATCTTCTCACACCGGCTGGACGTTGCATTGGTCATCTTCTCACACCGGATGGACGTTGCATTTGTCATCTTCTCACACCGGCTGGACGTTGCATTGGTCATCTTCTCACACCGGCTGAAAGTTGCATTGGTCATCTTCTCACACCGGCTGGACGTTGCATTGGTCATCTTCTCACACCGGCTAGACGTTGCATTGGTCATCTTCTCACACCGGCTGGACGTTGCATTAGTCATCTTCTCACACCAGCTGGACGTTGCATTGGTCATCTTCTCACACCAGCTTGACGTTGCATTGGTCATCTTCTCACACCGGCTGGACGTTGCATTGGTCATCTTCTCACACCAGCTGGACGTTGCATTGGTCATCTTCTCACACTGGCTGGACGTTGCATTGGTCATCTTCTCGCGCGAAGGACGAGACATAATATTTAAAATTCACTCATGTCTCCACAACTTACTACCCCCCTCCCCAAACCAAACCTTTTTAAAAATAATTACTCAAGCACCAACCCAGTCAACCAACGCATCACTCTGCCATAAACTCATCAAACTACTCACTCGCCTACCTGCTCATTCACTAAGTCAGTCCTCATTCACTGGCTCACCCAAGCCGCCTATTCCCCCCCCCCCCCCACATACCCGACCATTCACTCACCTACCCATTCTTACACCCACCTACCCATCCATTCATTCACTTAACTCCCCATTCACTCCTTTACACAACAACCTCTCGACTCCAACAAATCAATATGTATCAATATTTGTGACTAATCGATAGAATGATCTATTTATTTTTGGCAAAATCATGGGACAATAGCCCTCATCATTACCAGGGTCAACAAATTTTACCACACAAATCGCAGACATTTCATCTACTCATCCACTCACTCATTTACCTACTCCTTCACTCACTCATTTACCTACTTCTTCACTCACTCATTTACCCACTCCTACACTCACTCATTTACCCACTCCTACACTCACTCATTGACCTACTCCTACACTCACTCATTTACCCACACCTACACTCACTCATTTACCCACTTCTACACTCACTCATTTACCCATTCCTACACTCACTCATTAACCTACTCCTACACTCATTCATTAACCAACTCCTACACTCACTCATTAACCTACTCCTACACTCACTCATTAACCTACTCATTCACTCACTCATTTACCCACTGCTACACTCACTCTTAACCTACTCCTACACTCACTCATTTACCCACTCCTACACTCACTCATTTACCCACTCCTACAGTCACTCATTTACCCACTCCTACACTCACTCATTAACCTACTCCTACACTCACTCATTAACCCACTCCTACACTCACTCATTAACCTACTCCTACACTCACTCATTTACCCACTTCTACACTCACTCATTAACCTACTCCTACACTCACTCATTTACCCACTCCTACACTCACTCATTAACCTACTCCTACACTCACTCATTAACCTACTCCTACACTCACTCATTAACTACTCCTTCACTCACTCAGTTAGCAACTCCTACACTCATTCATGTACCCACTCCTACGCTAACTCATTTACCCACTCCTTCACTCACTCATTTACCCACTTATACGCTCACTCATTTACCAACTCCTTCACTCACTCATTTACCCTCTTATACACTTACTCATTAACCCAGTCCTACACTCACTCATATACATAGTCCTACACTCATTGATTTACCCACTCCTACACTCACTCATTTATCCACTCCTTCACTCACTCATTTACCCACTCCTACACTCACTCATTTACCCACTTCTACACTCACTCATTTACCCACTCATACACTCTCTCATTAACCTACTCCTACACTCATTCATTAACCAACTCCTACACTCAATCATTAACCTACTCCTACACTCACTCATTAACCTACTCCTACACTCACTCATTTACCCACTGCTACACTCACTCATTAACCTACTCCTACACTCACTCATTTACCCACTCCTACACTCACTCATTTACCCACTCCTACACTCACTCATTAACCTACTCCTACACTCACTCATTAACCTACTGCTACACTCACTCATTAACCTACTCCTACACTCACTCATTTACCCACTTCTACACTCACTCATTAACCTACTCCTACACTCACTCATTTACCCACTCATACACTCACTCATTAACCTACTCCTACACTCACTCATTAACCTACTCCTACACTCACTCAGTTACCAACTCCTACCCTCATTCATGTACCCACTCCTACGCTAACTCATTTACCCTCTCTTTTACTCACTCATTTACCTACTCCTTCACTCACTCATTTACCCACTTATACACTCACTCATTTACCTACTCCTTCACTCACTCATTTACCCACTCCTACACTCACCAATTTACCCTCTATACACTTACTCATTAACCCAGTCCTACACTCACTCATATACCTAGTCCTACACTCATTGATTTACCAACTCCTACACTCACTCATTTATCCACACCTTCACTCACTCATTTACCCACTCCTACACTCACTCATATACATAGTCCTACACTCATTGATTTACCCACTCCTACACTCACTCATTTATCCACTCCTTCACTCACTCATTTACCCACTCCTACACTCACTCATTTACCCACTTCTACACTCACTCATTTACCCACTCATACACTCTCTCATTAACCTACTCCTACACTCATTCATTAACCAACTCCTACACTCACTCATTAACCTACTCTTACACTCACTCATTAACCTACTCCTACACTCACTCATTTACCCACTGCTACACTCACTCATTAACCTACTCCTACACTCACTCATTTACCCACTCCTACACTCACTCATTTACCCACTCCTACAGTCACTCATTTACCCACTCCTACACTCACTCATTAACCTACTCCTACACTCACTCATTAACCTACTCCTACACTCACTCATTAACCTACTCCTACACTCACTCATTTAAAAAAGGTAATAATGGGGTAGACTGCAATCAGGCTAGCACAAAAGGAAATTAGTAAAACACATTAAGGTTAAACCTGATCAAAGGAACGCAACAAAACAACGAACGTGTCGGCAGGAAGCCTTCATCAGCGAACAAACAGAAACACGAATAAAATTAAAAAATGTATCAAAAAATATATTAAATAAGCACTTAGCTCAGAAATAGTATCCAAGAGGGCAGCAAAAGATAAGTGCAACTTATCTTTTGCTGCCCTCTTGGATACTATTTCTGAGCTAAGTGCTATATTATATATTTTTTGATACATTTTTTAATTTTATTCGTGTTTCTGTTTGTTCGCTGATGAAGGCTTCCTGCCGACACGTTCGTTGTTTTGTTGCGTTCCTTTGATCAGGTTTAACCTTACTGTGTTTTACTAACTCACTCATTTACCCACTTCTACACTCACTCATTAACCTACTCCTACACTCACTCATTAACCTACTCCAACACTCACTCATTTACCCACTGCTACACTCACTCATTAACCTACTCCTACACTCACTCATTTACCCACTCCTACACTCACTCATTTACCCACTCCTACAGTCACTCATTTACCCACTCCTACAGTCACTCATTTACCCACTCCTACACTCACTCATTAACCTAATCCTACACTCACTCATTAACCTACTCCTACACTCACTCATTAACCTACTCCTACACTCACTTATTTACCCACTTCTACACTCACTCATTAACCTACTCCTACACTCACTCGTTTACCCACTCCTACACTCACTCATTAACCTACTCCTACACTCACTCATTTACCTACTCCTACACTCACTCATTTACCCACTTATACACTCACTCATTTACCAACTCCTTCACTTACTCATTTACCCACTCCTACACTCACCAATTTACCCTCTTATACACTTACTCATTAACCCAGTCCTACACTCACTCATATACCTAGTCCTACACTCATTGATTTACCCACTCCTACACTCACTCATTTATCCACTCCTTCACTCACTCATTTACCCACTCCTACACTCACTCATTAACCCAGTCCTACACTCAATCATTTACCCACTCCTTCACTCACTCATATACCCACTCCTTCACTCACTCATTTACCCACTCGTACACTCACTCATTTACCCAGTTCTACACTCACTCATTTACCAACTCCTTCACTCACTCATCACGGTCCAAAGATTTCACATTCTATCTCCTCATCTTCCTTTTCCCAGTTTATCGTTATCTATTTTTGGTGAGCTCTCTGTCTGTCTGTCGTTCCTTCTGTCATTCTGTCTGTCAACCATTATTATTATTATTAGAAGTTTTCTATAGAGTGGTACCCCAGCCCAGGGTTGGGCTCACCACGCTGTACATACAAACTAACAAACAGAATCATGAACTTAAAAAATAACATACATTAATTAAATAAAACAATACAAAATCTGTCTGTCATTCTATATGTCAATATATGTATCATTCTGTCTGTCCATCTGTCTGTCAATGTGTCTGTCAGTCTGTCTGTCAATGTGTCTGTCAATCTGTCTGTCAATCTGTCTGTCAATCTGTCTGTCAATCTGTCTATCAATCTGTCTATCAATCAATCTGTTAATCTGTCTGTCAGTGTGATGTCAATATGTCTGTCAATATGTCTGTCTGTCTATATTTATGTCTGTACGGTTTTAGGACCCTGTTTGCTCTCAACGTTCAGGGTTGTCTTTCTATCAGACACAATTTACGCGTGTGAGTCTTTCAATGCGTTTTTCTGTATTCCTGTCAGAGTGTCTCTCTTTTTGTCAATCTGCCTCTCCGTCTATATGTTTATAAGACACTCTTTGATGAAGTGTTGAGTCTTCCTCTCTGTCAGCGTACTTAACGCAGACCTGTTTACTCTTACGATTTTGCCGTACAATGTACGATTTTGAGGTGTGTACATTATGTATACTGTATGTTTATTTTTTTCCATTAAGATAATGTATGATAGATTGTGTGATGAAATTGTACGATTTTAAGAGTTTGAAGGTAAACAGGTCTGTTAACTCGTGTGTGTCTGTTCCTGCGTCTATCTGTCCGCCTATATGTATGTCAATCTGTCTGTTTGTCCGTTTGCTGTCAGCCTTCGCAGGCCGTCTTTCCATCCTCCATGCTTTAAGCCTGCGTGTATGTTCACGCGGCGGTCTGTCAATCAGTCCCCGTGATCAGACCGTCCACTAGTTGACCTTTCACCTTTCAGCCATTGATCCTTGCCCTGTTAGGTTGACATATTCATTTCACAGTACTTACAAGTACATTCCACGTTGTTGTTTCTACTCTAGGTCATTCATTCCATTCAGTCCTCCGTGTACTTTAACAGGTAAGTAGATCAATCTCTTGACATAGATGAAGCATTGACCTGTGGTGAGTTGAAGCAATTAACCTCCTTTTATCTCATGAGTCTCATACGATACACCTTATGTTAGTTGTGTCTGTTCCATACACGCGATCTATTTGTACCGTATCCCATGGGCTGAGTCTCGGAAATGGTGGCTCAACACGCGAGGTCTTTGACAACAAGCAGATCTGATAGCATGAGAAAAGTCTTCCTTCTACACAAACTATCTGGGGGGGGGGGGGGGGGGGGAATTGGGGGGAAGCGGGATTGTAGGAAAAAAAGTCAGAAAATATGTATCATATAAACTCCTAATTTTCAGTGTTTATCATATAAATCATATATCATATCTATATATATATATATAAAAATGGATTTATGTATGTTTGTATCTTTGTATTTATGTCTCGTATGCGGTCCTACACCATTCATGCGATTTCGACAAAACTTTGGTTAGTAGTTATCCTTATGACCGGACATTTAACTGAGTCATTAAAACACTTACAAAATGTTCCGCTTTTGGCCGTTGGCCCTTACATTTTTTTTTTAATACGAGCTTTGTAAAAATAATTTCCTTCTGCGCTCCTACACCATTTACTTGAATGCGCTAAAACTTTGAAGAGTTGTTGCTGGAACGCCCGCAAAGGCATAGGAATAATTACAACCGTTTTAAAATATTCCGTTTTCAGCCAGGGGTCCCATGTTCGTTTTTTCTTATATGAGCTATTTAAATATAATTTCAAACCATATACGCTCTTACACCATTCATGCGATTGCAACAAAACTTTGTAGAGTTGTTGTCCATAAGCTTGCGCATTTTACTGAGTCATTACAACACTTTAAAAATATTCCGTCTTTGGCCGTTGGCCCCAAAATAGTTTTTTTTACCTATATGAGCTTTGTAAAAAATAATTTCTGTATGCGCTCCTATACCATTAATCTGAATGCGATACAACTTTAGTAAGATGTTTTGCGCACGCCCGCAAAGGTTTTTGAATTATTACAACCGTTTAAAAATATTCCGTTTTGAGCCAGGGGCCCTATGTTCGTTTTTTCTTATATGAGCTACACACATATAATTTCAAACAGAGCGAATGCATGGATGAATAGATTTTTAATCAAACACAAATTGGGACATTAAATTGTGTGGATGACTTAATAAGTAGGTTTCTGAAATGGAGTGGGGTGTTGGGAGTTGCGAGGTCTGCTTGGGATGGCGTTTTTTTCTCCTATTTTTTTGAGGGGCGGCAATTTCGATCAAATGCTATTTTTTCATAATAGAGCGAAAAAAATGTTAGACCAACCCAGCCGCCCCTGGCCTCCAGCTGCGCACTGACCTCCAGCTGCGCCACTGACCTCTAGCTACGCCACTGACCTCCAGCTGCGCCACTGACCTCCAGCTACGCCACTGACCTCCAGCTATGCCACTGAACAAAATGTTCTATCATTTGTTTTGTTAGACGACCTTGTTGATGCTTCGCTTTGTTGCTTTGTAAAGAGATAACGTTGCCAACAAGCATGTCACACACGGGCTTTTTATTATGCCTTGACAGTGGACCAGCTTGTTGCCAATGCTCTCCTGATCACGTTATTTCCCTGCCCCTATCTCCCAGCTCTTTTTCTTCCCCTCATCTGCCCCAATCCCCCTTGCCTGTCTCTCTCTACATCTCTCTCTCTGCCTCTCTCTCTCTCTTGATCTCTGACCCTATCTGTCTGCCTCTCTCTCTGCCTCTCTCTCTGCCTCTCTCTCTGCCTCTCTCTGCCTCTCTCTGCCTCTCTATGCCTCTCACTCTCTCTGCCCCTCTCTCTGCCTCTCCCGCTGCCTGTCTCTCTCTTTATCTCTGACCCTCTCTCTCTGCCTCTCTCTGCCTCTCACTCTTTCTGCCTCTCTCTGCCTCTCCCGCTGCCTCTCTCTCTATTTATCTCTGACCCTCTCTCTCTGCCTCTCTCTCTGCCTCTCTATGCCTCTCAATCTCTCTGCCTCTCTCTCTGCCTCTCCCGCTGCCTGTCTCTCTCTTTATCTCTGACCCTCTCTCTCTGCCTTTCTCTCAGCCACTCTCTCCGCCTCTCTCTCAGCCTCTCTCTGTCTCTCACTCTCTCTGCCTCTCTCTGCCTCTCTCTCAGCCTCTCTCTGCCTCTCTCTCTGTTTTACTCAACTGCCATTCGGTCAGTGTTCATACTCATAAACATGTTAAGTCGCCTATACTCTCCTACATTAACAATTTTGTGTGTTATTGCACCTATTTCTTTGCCTAGCTGCCTGTTACGTAATCGAGGTGTATATCTCTGTCCTGTCTCTCATGTATTCGTATGTCTTTTTATTCTTCCTCACTCCCTCTCTGTCTCTGTCTCCCTCTCTGTTTTTTTCTCTCTTTCTTTCCCCTCTCTATCTTTGTTTATCTCTCTCTCTCTCTCTTTTCTCTCCCTATCACCCGCCCTATCTTTCTCCACTTCTGTTCTCTCTATCACTTTCTCCCTCTTTCTTCTGTCTCAGTTTTTATTTATGCTTCGCTTCCATGCCTCAATGCACATACTAGCTTAACGCACACCTCATCAGCCCCCCCTCCACACACACACACACACACACACCACACACACATACATAAAACTACCAATCAATGCTGGCTCACCACACGATTCCGTAAACAACCAGCGAACTATTATGTTAATTATAACGCCTGCTTCTCACGAACTAAAAATAGCACCCGGATCCAGAATAGTCCCACAATTAGTAGTCCAGACATTCAAGAACCCGAAATCTGCTTGGAGACATTCTAGTGCAAGAGTTGGATGTCGAGAAATTCTAGTCGAAAAGTAAAGTTTGATCTCGAGATATTCTAATCGAAAAGTTTGATGTGAAGACATTTTAGCCCGAGAGGATGGTGTCGAGACATTCTAGCCCGAGAGGTTGGTGTCGAGACATTCTAGCCCGAGAGGTTGGTGTCGAGACATTTTAGCCCGAGAGGATGGTGTCGAGACATTCTAGCCCGAGAGGTTGGTGTCGAGACATTCTAGCCCGAGAAGTTGGTGTCGAGACATTCTTGCCTGAGAGGTTGGTGTCGAGAAACCGAAAAACACAATGGTGCTTGTTGTATCTTTTCATTCGGACTTGGGAGGGGTGTGGGCGGGGGGGGGGGGGGTTGATGAAAACGAATCTGAATCTTTGGAAACAAAAGTTTGCGGAATATTTGATTTTCAGTGGGTCAGCCAGTGGCACAAGAAAGTGGGGGGGGGGGGGCAGAGTGGCGGTCCATACAAGGGGGATAATTTTCTTTTTTTTATTTTGAGGGGTGATCTTGTCTGCCAACTACAGAGTTGTTTTTGCGTGCAAACGAGGCGGGGACATAACGATGGTCTCATCCCGTGTGAAACCAGCTCTAGCTACGCCACTGTGGCCAGCCTATGACTGCCGGGCTAAGATTTCTATTCACATTAAAATGATCTCTTCGAGCAAGATATTTTCAAATAAGACACAAATTATATCCAGTGAACTATGAACTTTTGTAAACCGAAGATGTCCTTGACCCCCTAGACAGCTGCACCACAATTGTGAGGAAATTTAAGATGAAATAAATTACAAATGATATCTACCCCCAACTTTTTTACCCCATAATATATTTACCCTAAACATATTTACCCCAGACTTTATCAATCACCACAAACAGTCATTTTGTAAAATAATTATATTTTGTCCAATGGCTATTTGAAAGGAAATTTTTTGTTATGGGACTGTCTGACCCCCCCCCTTCCCCCCCCCCCCACCCAAAAAAAAACAACCCATCACGCATTACAAATAAACTCTCGACGCGATGGTGCCTTGGGGAAGCTGAACTAATAAAGCAGGAAGTGCCCTAGCTGTGTCCTGGTTGTGTCGTGATCAACAGCTGTCTCTTGACCTTTTTTTTTTCTCCATTAGCAAGACCAGCTGCTAAAGCAGATGACCTGTGCCCATTGTTGTGATCGGAATTAGTCGATGTGAAACTTGATTCAGTCAATTTTTTAAACTATTTCAAACACAACAAAACAACAAAACACTGTACTAAGACTCTACTAAGACTATACTAAGACTATGCTAACACTAAACTAAGACTATACTAAGACCATTCTAAGACTATGCTAACACTAAACTAAGACTATACTACGACTATACTAATACTATACTAAGATTATGCTAACACTATTCAAAGACAACAAACACTCTACCAAGACTCTACTAAGACTATACTAAGCATTTGCTAACACTATACTAAGACTATACTAGGACCACTAAGACTATAGTATATTCATTGCAGTTGATTCGCCTAAATTCTAAACCCCTACTGGATGATCCCCAGCCTGATAATCTTGTTTTTAACACACACAAAAATCAATCAACAGTTTGAATAAGTATCTGTTTTATGAATAGTTCAAAAAATGCTGAACTGCATGTTGCATCAAAAAGTTTAGTGACTTTTTTTAATGAAATAAACGAAGATGACATATTTTGCTAAAAAAGTTTTTTTTTTTTACTTATATATATATATATTTTTTTTTTTTCATTTTTTTTAAAATAACGTGTTCATTCCCGCTGTGCTTTAATCGGTGACCAGTTTTTTGTCAATGCTCGCAAACCCGTAATAAACGGTGACTCAGTACAGGCCTGTACCGTGATCGGGTGATACCCTCTAGCAGGCAAAGCATTCACAGTGCTTGGTTTTTTGCCCCCTCAACATATTCAATCACCGCGTTGAGTTCGATGATCAAGACAACACCATCCACAACCTAATCGATGACACGTGGCGTGGACCAAGGATGGTGTCAACAGGGGTCGCATCGTACGTCACGTGATTCCAACGGGATCTTTTTTTTTTTTTTTTTTGCTGCAGCATGACCGGATCCACCAATCGCAAAATCCCATATAGGATTTTTGAAAATGTCTTCGCGCTCAAGTGATATTTCGTTGTTCATTTGCTGGCGTTCACTAAACTCTCCAGTGCGATTATCACATTTTTGAAGTGTTTGAATCATTTACTAATGTAAGAACCCTCGTCCTGTATCATCAGTTTTAATTTTAATAAAAATCCTTTAAGGTTAGGTGTACAGCGAGAAGAAAATTATTCCCTCATATGATAATTGCTTTCGATCAACAAATGCCAATATTTATCTTTTTTTTTTGTTGTAATTTTTGAAGTCAAGTGGCGTAGCTAGGATTAGCACGCCCGGGGCGGGCACAATTTTTGCTACCCGCCCCCACAACCCCCCAAAAATCACTCTGCAGTTGGCCTAAAATGCCACCCCTCAGTATATAGACTAAAGTGCCGCCCCAACGCCCCACAATTTCTTCACAAGTCTGGCAGACAGATAATCTCACGTAATGAAACCATTTATGTTAAAAGTACATTCATTGGGAGGACATGTTAAAGGTTTCCTGTCCTTGCTGAGACCACAGTTAGCATTCATAATGCTCTCGTCATTCGTTTCCGCCTGGGACTATTTTTTTTTCCATTTCAATGCCGATGAAATACATAGCCTTTCACTTCATAACCAGGCCTGTTTACTCTTACGATTTTGCCGTACAATGTACGATTTTGAGGTGTACACATTATATATACTGTATGGTTTTTTTTTTACTGTTAAGATAATGTATTGAACGATTTTGTGATGAAATTATACGATTTTGAGAGTTTGAGGGTCAACATGTTTGCTTCACTATAAGTAGATAAGAGGCGAGTTCAGCTTTTAGGATGGGCTAATAAAATCTTTATTCTTCAAAGATTCTATGTTATAATGCATATTTTTTAAAGGAAAAGACAATAAGCACATGTTTAATTATTGGCAGTGCTCGTGTCTTTTTGTACGTCTGGCTGTTCTTAGCTGAATGCATAAATCTTATGGAGTCAAATACTACAAATAACTAGAACCCATAATTAATTTACCACCACTCAGTACGATAAGAAAGACTTTACTACCACTCATTACATGAAAAATGACTTTACTACCACGAATTACATTAAAAATGACTTTACTACCACTCATTACATTAAAAATGACTTCACTACCACTCATTACATTAAAAACGACTTTACTACCACGAATTACAGTAAGAATATTTTTACCACCACGCAGTACAGTAAGAATGACTTTATTGCCACGAATTACTCTAAGAATGACTTTACCACCACGCAGTACTCTAAGATGACTTTAACCTCACGTAGTAGACAAAGAATGACTTTACCACAACGCAGTACAGTAACAATGACGTTACCATAACGCAGTACACTAAGATGACTTTACCCTCACGTAGTAGACTAAGAATGACTTTACCACAACGCAGTACAGTACCAATGACGTTACCACAACGCAGTGCACTAAGATGACTTTACCCTCACGTAGTAGACTAAGGATGACTTGACCACCACGCAGTACAGTACCAATGACGTTACCACGACGCAGTGCACTAAGATGGCTTTACCACCACGCTGCACTCTAATAAGGATGACTTGACCACCACGCAGTAGTACACAAAGAGTCTAGGTGCAGTACAAATAAAAAAAGACGAAGCTACAGATAATCGATACATCTAAATCTTCAGAAACTTGAAACACAATCTTGGCATCAATAACTATTTAGCAATCATTTAACCCCCCCCCCCCTTTTTTTTTCCCACTTACACACACACACACAATCCACAACCCACATCTCAGCTTGAATTTTTTTTTCCTTTTCATTTGTTTTTCAAGTGCAAATTGAATCTAATGCCGATCCTAACAACAAGCCGGATGTAAGAGTGCTCTCATGACGTCATTTCCGAAACAAAGAAAAGCAAAAAATTTAATTTCTTCACAACCACTCAATTCCCCCCCCAGAGAAACATTCATTAAAAATATTGTTATTTTTTTAACTCCTTCTTATAAAATTAAAACAAACACAACCTTTTCATTCTAAAATAGAATTTCCCACAATGCATTTTGTTACCGAATTTCTGGATGGGTTTAGTCCGGTCCTGGACAACTCAAAATGTAAGGCGGGCCGTATTACTTTATGTAAAACGTGTACGGACCGTTATATGTTATGAAAACGTGTGCGGAATGAAAGATAATGGGACATGGGGGAAAGCTATTAAGAAAATAATAATAAATAAGATTTCGTTACTTCGCGGGCCGCCAAGGGGGGAGCCGGCGGGCCGCATGTGGTCCGCGGGCCGTATGTTGTGCAGGCTTGGTTTATTCATAAAGGACAACACGGTAAACTTTCGAGATCAACTTATATTTCAATTAAAGCATAATTTGATGTGAAAAATCATTATCACAGCACACGGAACATTACAGAACGTGAGCCTCATCAAACGACGGTACTGGCTTTAGGTGAAAGCGTATATTTGTTCTCTCCCTTCTCGACGCACACTTTCTTACCCCAACCTTTCTCTCTCTCCTCTCTCTCTATCTCCTTCTCTCTCCCTCTCTCTATCTCTCTATCTCCTCTCTCCCTCTCTCTCCCCACCCCTCTCTCTCTCTCTCTCTCTCTCTCTCCCACTCTCTCCCTCTCTAATTGCTCGCTAAGATTTAAAATAAAATATCATAAGTTCCAACTAATGGAATCGATCAATATCTCATATAGTCGTTTCTTCAATAACATCGACTCCTATTTCAAATAATAAAAAAATAATAACAGTAATATTCCAACCGTTCTCAGCTTTGGCCCCAGCCCAACATCCAGCGCTCAGTACTCAGTTTGATCCGCCAGGTCGATAATTCTGCAATGATTACGCTATAGTTGATTGGATTTCTTGCTGAAATGTAAAAAAAAATAAAAAAAATCAACTTGTTTTTTTTTTGTTTTTGACGATGTATTCATAATGAAATTAATTATTTCATAGCCAGGGGATCGGTACTCAGAGGAATTCAACTGCCATTGAACGGAATCAGGTTCCGCTTTTGGGTACTTGCAAAAATTTTCATTGCAGTTTTTTTTATTTCTTTTAAAGAAATTTCATTTGAAGTTTGACATAAAAATCTTTTTAAGGTTTTTAAAGAGAGATCTATTTTTTTACTTTATATCCTTTCTATAAGCATAGATTTAAGTCTTAATAACCTATTGAGTAAAAAAATAGACATAGAGGTCTAATGAGTCTACAAGGTATTGTTCACAAATGTTGAGCATAATTGTAGTTGAAATAAGAGACAGTCTGTTTTTTTATTACAAGATTTACCCAGTATGCGTTTGTGTGATTCATGTTTTTAACAGTAATGTCAAGTGAAGTTGATTCATGTTTTTAACAGTAATGTCAAGTGAAGTTGATTCATGTTTTTAACAGTAATGTCAAGTGAAGTTGATTCATGTTTTTAACAGTAATGTCAAGTGAAGTTGATTCATGTTTTTAACAGTAATGTCAAGTGAAGTTGATTCATTTTTTGATAGGTGTAAATTCAACACTTTTGTTTATTTTCAACAAATCCAATTTATTCACTCACCAAAAAGCATCGTCCGTTGAGCACAGTTCTTCGTCTTTGTCCTTTTAACTCCGAGTAGGCATCGGCCATGAACAATGTCTTTTGACGCTTTTTTCGGTCTTTTGCTATCTTCTCTAGCATTTCCCAAGCCTTTTCAATCTTCATTACATCTTTGGTGGCCTCTCTCTCTTCACCAGCTCAATTTATTAAGGCAAGTAAAATTTTGAGATATTGTTATTTGTTTTTATCTTCCACAGATTCTATTTCTGTTCTACACACCGTGCATTGGCGACTTGCAATGTTCACCATTCCCGCCATACACCACGCAGCGACCAGAACTGACGACAGCCCCCTAGGCGGGATGCACCTCAACGCCATCAACGGGTCGTCGGACGCTATAGGCAGCAACCCCCTCGGCGGCAGCTACTTAAACCAGCCCCGCGCCTACGGCGGACTCTTCGGGGTGTCTCTTTCGGAAAACCACCCCTACCGTCCCCAAGACTCGGGTATGTCTTTTTACGAAGCGTCGAACACGTGGCAGACGTCCACCACTCAGTCATCCGACGCCCCAGTGGCGTCAACGAGGGCGCCGCAGATGTCCAGCGCGTGCTACCACACGACGGCCCGTCAGAGGGAGGCTCTGGAATGTTTGAGGAACTCCGTCAAGATGTCGCCGGAGGTGCCGCGCAGACGCAGCCTTGACCTTGACCACAGCTCCTCCAACAACCGCTACTACTGCGAGGACCTGCTGCTTTCCCTCGAAGATTTGCCGCCTATATCAGACGCCCGGCGTGGTCGGATACTGTACGAAAACGAGTTGCACGGTGATTTTGATATGGCAACACTTAGCCTCAATGAGGTAAGTAACGGTCTGGATAGTATAGTGTGATGTGTCAGCTAGTTTTGACATGTTTGGAGCCTCACTGAGGTAAGTAATAGTCTAGGTAGTACAGTGTGATGTGTGAGCTAGTTTTGAGATAATGGGAGCCTCACTGAGGTAAGTAATGGTCTAGTAGTACAGTGGGATGTGTGAGCTAGTTTTGAGATACTGGGAGCCTCACTGAGGTAAGTAATGTTCTAGGTAGTACAGTGTGATGTGTGAGCTAGTTTTGAGATACTGGGAACCTCACTGAGGTAAGTAATGTTCTAGGTAGTACAGTGTGATGTGTGAGCTAGTTTTGAGATACTGGGAACCTCACTGAGGTAAGGAACGGTCTAGATAGTACAGTGTGATGTGTCAGCTAGTTTTGAGATACTGGGAGCCTCAATGAGGTAAGTAATGGTCTGGATAGTACAGTGCTATGGTCCCTGCTGTGAATACATTTACTTACACGAAGCACAGTGGTGCATTATAACCCAGAGGTCCCCCCCAAAACCGAATTCGGGTCACGGCACCCTTTGCTGCATCCAGGTTTTCTCAAAGCGTCTTATTTTAAATGTGTAACATTATAAAACAGCGACTTTTTAATGGTTATTATTTTATTTTTTTCAACTCTGTATCGAACTTGTGACGCAGCTGCGGCTACTCGGGGAGCAGGGAGAACGGTTTGGGAATCTCTGGTACAATATTTTTTTTAAAAAACGACAACTTATTCGACTTTTTTATTCGATTGTAATTGATAATGCTATTGAATCGAATTTACTCGACGTTGAGTATTCAGTAACTATGAAGTGTCCTGCTTTAAGCACAGTTTTAACTGAAATAAAAAAATTTTCTTCCTTTCTATTCCAAAGCCTTTTTACTGAATGTGATCTCATTGTCCAGGGCCGGATAAATTAATTAAACGTAACGGATTCAGATATCCGGTGTAAATTGGGAAACGTTAAATTAATTGAAACGCATCTAAGGTTACGAGTTGCCATCAATCGCAATGACACAGTCATATGACATCGCGCGACACTTTAAGGTTAGTGGGCGACTTGATTCGTTTTGACAGCTGCGAATTGTTAACGAGAAACCAAAACCAAAAACAAAAAACCAAAAAAAAAATTTCTCTAGAAAAGTAGCAGGGAACAAAATGTCACGTTATGTGACAAATGTCACGTTATGTGACGCGGCGGCTAATGAAATCTTTTGACCTAACTTGACTGATTCAGGATTCAAGATCTTCTTCTTCTTCTATATATTAAGGGCACACGATCAATTTATTGATCATTATGACTCCTATGAATGTAGATGGGATTTGCAATGTCTCTGTGCCTGGTGTTGATGAGGATATTTCACTGGTTACAAGAGTAACTGTTTGAGGGTATCATGCATGATCTCAGTGACAGGTCATAGTCATAGTTTTGAGAATTAGTTTTTACGCGTATTCATTTTTAATAACTTCCTTCACTTTGATTGAGTTTTTTGTTTGTTGCACTTATTGTAATTGGGGGGGGGGGGGTCATTTTTTGCTGGTGTCTATTAGTTTCAAGTCACATAAAAAAAAATAATGGGTTATGGCTCTTCGATGTCTACTCTCTTTTTTTTTATTTTTAAAATTCTACCGTCAATAACCAATTTTGGCACCCGTAAATTGTCTGTCAACGATGGACATCTGCCCCCCCATCTGCCCCCTATTAGTTACGCATATGTTTCTTATAGCTCTGAAAAACGAAGATTCTTAGAGGCTTCTGCCGTCACAAATTATAACATGGCAACTGGTACGTGTGAAGGAACTACAAAGTCATATGACTAAGCAGTGGCGTAGTGAGGGGGGAGCAAGGGGGGGCATCATGCCCCGGGCGCTACTCACAAAGGGGCGCCAAATGGTATATTTTACTATATATTGTATGGTTTTCGATTAAAGAGGGGCGCTAAAAAGGTATGGGGGGGGCGCTAAAAAGGTATTGTGCCCCGGGCGCGAGTTAAGCTCGCTACGCCATTGTGACTAACGTATATTCCGTTTAACTGTTTTATAAATTTCGGATCTCATAATTGAATGTTTGGTGTGTATGCATAATTTGTAATCTTTTAATCTCTGAGCATTCGATTAGTGTATTCATTTTACAGCTTAGATATTTCAACAACAAAAAAAAGATGCTGATTTTTTCGTTTTTTCTTCTTCTATATATTAAGGGCCCACGATCAATTTATTGATCATTATGGCTCCTATTAATGTAGATGGGATTTGCAATGTCTCTGTGCCTGGTGTTGATGAGGATATTTCACTGGTTACAAGAGTAACTGTTTGAGGGTATCATGCACTAGGGGTTGGAAGGCTTGAGGCAATAGACGCAAATGAGTCAAGTGTTGTCGCCTCAACTGTTCCTTTTGGAAGCTTGTTCCAGTCCCTGATTGTCTTTGGTAGGAATGAGCAGTTCCTATACTGGCTTCTCGCTGGTATGATCCGGAACTGCCTGTCATGGCCTCGTCGCTGTCTATGGGTGAGAGTGACGAGTTTCTGTTTAATGCCAGAACAGTGGACTAGCCCATTATATATCTTGTAAATAATGGAGAGCCTGGACTGTCGTCGTCGTTCCTCCAATAGTGACCAGCCCAGTGTTTCCAGCATGCTGCCAACACTAGAGGTATTTCTGTAGCGGTTCAGGACAAAGCGTGCTGCCCGTCGCTGTACTGCCTCAAACCTGTCGATGCTCTTCTGAGTGAATGGGTCCCAGACCGAAGATGCATAATCTAAAAGCGGCCGGACAAAGGCTTTATAGGCTCTTTCTTTCACACCGGAGTTGCTGATCTTTAGATTACGCCTTAAGAACCCCAGGGTCTTGTTTGCCTGGTTGCACACATTGTTAATATGCTCGTACCAGCGGACCTCTCTCTGAATGGTAACACCCAGGTACCTTACCGAGGAAACAGACTCAAGCAAATGACCATGCAATTCATAACATAATTTTTAGATAAGTAAGATAATTTATTAATACAAATAGATGGATTTTTACAAACAAATTACATTGAACATATTGATTTTCATTACATACATAAATACATATTTTAAACACGACAATATTTTTTACACTTATAATAATTTAAACACAAGCAAGTCAAAATATTTCCCTTGCGTTGAAATCAGAGATCAGAGAACTTATTTGGTGGCAATTAGTGATCATTTAGATTTGGTAACCGCTGATTTGGGGTGGGGGGTGGGGGTGGGGTGGTGGAACACGCTGGACTGGACTCTGTGTGACCTTTACAGCCACCACTTTTGATGGTACATATTGATTATTGATTTCTCTTCTAGGTTGACGTCAGCACGTCTGATCCTCATTATCCCGAGACAGACCAAACAAACTGCGACGCGGGGTCCCCATCGGCTCTGCTGCAGAAGAAAAGACGCAGGTATCACACCACGGACTCGGCCGTTGCCGAGAGAGCCATCAAATTATTGGAGAAAATCAAAGGTAGAGAGGAAGGCCCGTTGACGCGGGTGGAGAAGTGTTGGAAAGTAGAGATTTCTGCTCTGGTTAGATACGGAGCTATCCGATTCATTTAAAGGAGGTACAGAGGGGGGCATCAATTCATAAATAAACGAGAAATCGACTTCCAACACTAGGCTTGCTATAATGTCACAGGATCTCAAGTGCTTTGAAAGTTCTAATTTTTTTTATATAAAGATTGGGGATGGATGTAGACTAGTAATTTTTGTAATTGATAATTCTAAATGAAAACTAACGTTGTAGTAGATCAGTGATTCTCAACCTTCCTAATGCCACGACCCTTTTAATACAGTTCCTTATGTTGTGGCCACCCCCCAACCACAACAATTTTTCTTTGCTTCTTCATAACTGTAGAGAATATGTGTTTTCGATGGTCTTAGGCGACCCCTGTATAAGGGTCGTTCGACTCCCACAGGTGGTCGTGACCCACAGGTTGAGAACCGCTGGACTAGGTACACGATCCAACATAAATACATGTATTTAAATTCATTTCCTGATTTTACAAAACATATCATTTAATTAATATCACGAATGAAATAGCGCTTACAATGTAGGCCTACATCACATATCTGTAAATTAAACATTTTATACAATTATTTTTATTGCATCTTATTATGAGAATGGAAAATGTCCATCATGGATTTAATTGCAAACATATTTTATTTCTTTTTTACTTCGAAGAAAGCAGAAGAGAAACGAACAACAACAACAGCAACCACACCAGCCAAAAACACAGCAGGCAACGCGATCTCCAGGAGACCACAGAGCACACGACTACAGCATCCAGGACGTCTTCGAGTGTCCGCCACACCGTGCAGCGCCGTCTGTCGGAGACGGCGCAGCAGAGAGATAAGACAACGAACGACACGCGGCGATCCAAAGACAGGAAACTGTTGACAAGGGCCAGCGTTGATTAAGCCATTTGTGATCTCTTTTAATGTTTATGTAGATGACAATTTTTTCCGGGTACGTTTTCAATAAATATCTGGCAATAGTATGTGATGACGTAGGGCTGTATGCGTTTGAGGCTTCTTTCGTTGTCATCTGATGATTCAATCAACACGATGATGTGACCAGAAAACCACTGGACGGTCCGGAAGGGATTGCTAATCCATAGTATTAAGTTAATCTCATATTATTTAGTTAATCGCCTAATATTTAGTTAATCTCATAGTATTTAGTTAATTTCATAGTATTTAGTTAATCTTATAGTATTTAGTTAATCTCATAGTATTTAGTTAATCTCACAGTATTTAGTTAATCTCATAGTATTTAGTTAATCTCATAGTATTTAGTTAATCTCATAGTATTTAGTTAATTTCATAGTATTTAGTTAATATTATAGTATTTAGTTAATCTAATTGTATTTAGTTAATCTCATGGTACTTAGTTAATCTTATAGTATTTAATCAACGGCTTAAAGCGCTCATTGAATTCCTTACCAGCCTTGGAGAATTGTTAAAGTTGCAAATGTCTCGCGTCTAAAGTCAGTTTATTACAATCCAGTGGGCATGTATGCATTGAGCCCATGATATTATTATCTTTTTTAAACCGCATGTGTCAAATTGATTTTTCCACCATTTCTAACACAAATTGTTGAGAGCTGAAGAAACAAAAATCAAGAATTTTACACGAATTGTAAATTACGTCATCATGTGTATTGATGAAAAAAAATGATATATTAACTGGCACTCAACGGTTTTGTACATGGTTTAAAATAATATATCAGTTAATATATCAGTTAATATATCAGTTAATATATCAGTTAATATATCCGTAATATATCAGTTAATATATCAGTTAATATATCAGTTAGTATATCAGTTAATATATCAGTTAATATATCAGTTAATATATCAGTTAATATATCAGTTAATATATCAGTTAATATATCCGTAATATATCAGTTAATATATCAGTTAATATATCAGTTAATATATCAGTTAATATATCAGTTAATATATCAGTTAATATATCAGTTAATATATCCGTAATATATCAGTTAATATATCAGTTAATATATCAGTTAGTATATCAGTTAATATATCAGTTAATATATCAGTTAATATATCAGTTAATATATCAGTTAATATATCCGTAATATATCAGTTAATATATCAGTTAATATATCAGTTAATATATCAGTTAATATATCAGTTAATATATCAGTTAATATATCAGTTAATATATCAGTTAATATATCAGTTAATATATCAGTTAATATATCAGTTAATATATCAGTTAATATATCAGTTAATATATCAGTTAGTATATCAGTTAATATATCAGTCTTAGGCGTGGCTACAAAAAAAAAAAAAAAAAAAACAAGTGGGATGGAGATTATATTTTACAGTTTTCTTGAATTTAAGTCAAAAGCCGACACATTACCGATATATTACGACACATTACCGGTATAAAATAACTTTCCCCCCCCCCCCCTCCTGACAATAGTTTTCCCAGTGGGCGCCGCAGTACAATACTGTCTCCACTTGTTACATCTGAAAGTGATATTATCTATCCCAGATTTATTTGCTACTGTAAATTTACATGTAAATATTAACTTAATATTCAACATTAGAAAAAACCCATGAGACAAGCATTTTCGCGGCTAAACTATAATTTTTTTATGCTGGCCACCAATGTGAACTATGATTCCCCTACAATTAGATTATTTTAATTAACACTATTTATCCATTTTTCATTTATACATATGCATGTAATTTAATTTTTAAAAACAAACGCAGCGAATACATTGAATTATGTTTTCACATTAAGAAATCAACACACTAACCATACATCGACAAGGGGGCTAAGCTCTGATATCAACTTCATCTAATTTGTTCTGTTTTGTTTTTTTTAATGTCTTTTACATATTCCCCCCCCCCCCCTGCATATTAAGAAAATATTGATAGCTATTGTTTTACGATTGTATGTATTCTATGTCACAATAGGTGGAAAATTCTTTCAGGACCAAACAAATACTTATATCTTCTTTTTTTGAGTGTTATTCTAAACGCACCGCAACCTATACCTCATTGGCAGGGACGCCCCTAGGTTTATCCATCTAGTCATAATAATATTTAAGCTCATAAAACCCTTCAAACGTTTATCGTTGCTCATACAAACATAAATATGTAAATACTGTGTGGTTTTTTTTCTTCTTCTTCTTTTGAATCCATGCTTTCGGCGGGCCGAATATAAAGTTTTATACCTTATATATACAACACTTTTAACTCTTTCACTCTCATTAACCCATCATTCTATAGCAGCACCCCAAGCTTGTTAAACCCTAGATGCAAACCCTTTTGTAGACGTGTTTTAACGTAGTTAATAAAGATGTATTTTTTGAGAGATATTATTACTTGTATTTAAATTTTGAACCAAAGGAAAAAAACGAACGATGAATATTACTCCACAAACTTCTCAGACTAATGTCGCCTCTGTTATTTTTAAAGAAGAAATATTACAATGTACACATTATCAAGTATTTCATACCGTATGTTTTCATGCACTGAATATTTTTTATCTTAATATTTCATTAACTATTGCCCATTGTTATTGGTATTTGTTTTCTGTTATTTCTGTTACAGCTGACTACACAGTCTTAAAATGAGTTTTATTTTTAACTAAAATTGACTTTTTTTTTAATTGCCTTGCCTGCTGAAGAAGGCGTCTGTGCGAAACTTCTGCTCAATGGTCTTGTCTTCTCTTCTCAAGCCTCGGCATTTCTTGTTCAACTCTTATTTAAATTGTGTAAATACATTGATTGGCTTGTTTGATGTTTGACTACCACGTCACCGACATTACCGACGTTGCCGGACAGTAAAACAGAAGTGACTGTTGGAATGAATTTAGTGTTCCACGTTTTCAACTCTTTTGAAGTTATCATGAAGTGATAAATGCCCTCCTTTGTTTTGTGTGTGTCAACGCCTTGTGTCGACCAGGAAAATATGTCATCTTAATACCTCAAGTGGCAAACACGTTTACAAGTAATAAATGTTGTTGTTTTTTAAAAAGCACCCAGATATTCCCTAAAGACTTGAGATCAATTTCAACATAATTATTATTAAGGAGAGGAAAAAGGCTTTCAAAAAAATTCCAACACTCCCATTCGACTGAATGCATCAGCTGGTCTGTTTGTATAGATGTTCAGTCATTATCTGTAAGGGTTTGTTTGTATAGACCTCAGTCGTTATCTGTGATGGTTTGTTTGTATTGACGTTCAGTCGTTATACGTAAGGGTTTGTTTGTATAGATCTCAGTCGTTATCTGTAAGGGTTTGTTTGTATAGACATTCAGTCGTTATCTGTAAGAGTTTGTTTGTATAGATATTCAGTCGTTATCTGTAATGGTTTGTTTGTATAGACCCCAGTCATTATCTGTAATGGTTTGTTTGTATAGACATTCAGTCATTATCTGTAATGGTTTGTTTGTATAGACCCCAGTCGTTATTGTAATGGTTTGTTTGTATATACCTCAGTCGTTATCTGTGATGGTTTGTTTGTATTGACGTTCAGTCGTTATCTGTAAGGGTTTGTTTGTATAGACCTCAGTCGTTATCTGTAATGGTTTGTTTGTATAGATCTCAGTCGTTATCTGTAAGGGTTTGTTTGTATAGATCTCAGTCGTTATCTGTAAGGGTTTGTTTGTATAGACATTCAGTCGTTATCTGTAAGAGTTTGTTTGTATAGACATTCAGTCGTTATCTGTAAGAGTTTGTTTGTATAGACATTCAGTCGTTATCTGTGATGCTTTGTCTGTATAGACGTTCAGACATTATCTGAAGCTTTAATTTGTTATTCCTTTAAAATTTGAACATTTCCATGCCCTGTTAAATGGGATATCCCCATTCCATGCCCTGTTAAATAACATCTTCCCATTCCATGCCCTGTTAGTGGCAGCCCCCATTCCATGCCCAGTCAAGGGCACCCCTTATTTTGTACCCTGTTAATGACATCTCGCATGGATATAAGTTGTACATAAAACATGAACCATTTTTTATGAACTGGTAACGAAGGACACATCACTTTGGACGAGTCTACTTATTTAAATATACGTTTTGGAAAATGACATTGCTTTTATTTTTCTTTGACAATATTTTGTTTTTTGTTTACTGATGATATGCTTTTTACAATTGAAATTAACTTTGAATTTATGTGAATAAACATGTTTTTATGAATACGAAAAATACGAAGATTTGTTCTCGTTGTAGTTTTTTTAAAATCATGATTAATTCTATGCCTGTAAATAACCTTATCGATTACCGTATTTTACGGTCTATAAGACGCTACGGACTGTTAGACGCACCTTAATTTGTAAGCAATTTAAAAATAAATAAATTTGTTAACCATTTTTATATTAATTTCGAGTATATGAGGCACCTGAATTTTGGAGCCAATTTTACGAAGAAAAAAGTGAGTCTTATAGTCCGTAAAATACGTCATACTAACTATATTGACAAATAGTTAAGGATGATCAAATCAGCTCAACTCAAATGAGCCATTACCTCTAATGGAGAGCACCTAAAAAATTAATTTTACACATAGCAGACTTATGATCAGTATCTAAAATGTCACAGAAGTCAATACGAAATAATAATACATTCCAGTGATGTTATAAAGGTATCGTGGGCATTCGTTGGCATTCGTGGGCAGGCTAGCTAGGACCTGGAACAACATTTTAACAGTGAAACAGTGGAAATACACAACGAAACGTAGCTTGAACTTTGGTTCCATTTTATTATGGATACTAAAAAAAAATGATTTATGTGTGGAAAAAGCTGTATGGACAAAAAGAATGATATACAAAATATCATTGCTTCAAACTTATCATAATACATGGCTTTAGGAGCTAATGAGCAATAATACAATGACTTGATGAAGTAATGAACACTACTGTAACGACTTGATGAAGTAATGAACACTACTGTAACGACTTGATGAAGCAATGAACACTACTGTAACGACTTGATGAAGCAATGAACACTACTGTAACGACTTGATGAAGCAATGAACACTACTGTAACGACTTGATGAAGTAATGAACACTACTGTAACGACTTGATGAAGCAATGAACGATATTACATTAACTTGAGGAACTTAGACGCTGGCACTTTCAATTTGATTGGGCTTTTTCTCGATTAAAAAATAAAAATGTGACCATTTAAAAAAAAACAACCTATAGTTTAAAATTACATTTCTCATAAAAGTATATCCAGTCTAAGGGGGCAAGTGGTGGTGTTGGGGGTGGTCAGGGGTGACCAGATATGGGTGTTTTTAAAAAAATGTTTATTTCTCTTTTTATCTTCATTTGTTGACTGCTAAAACCAGCGGCGTCCCTGGATACCTCAGCACTTCATGCAACGGCCAGCAGATTGATTTCATGCAGTCACGGCTATTTGTTAGCCAGCCCGTGCTGATGGCAAAGTCTAAATCATCCCTGCCACCGACCTCTGATTCCGGTATCGTTATGTGCTCGAGGGGGTCGCTAATTTATTGACAACAGGACAGGACCGGCTCAATGTACCGGCGACTCAGGCAGGTACCCGGGGCGCAATATGCTTAGGGCGCCATCAACGATCTTCCAAAATAGGAAAAAATCATTGCGTGTTGGCCGCAAGGAGAAAGTGCAATAAAAAATATCTTGCTGATCTAAAGGCTAGAGAAAATATCGTCAGTAGATTATTGTTCATACTTCCCACGGTAGGCTAAGTATTCATACTGCCCACGGTAGGCTAATTATTTGTACAGTCCAATTCCAAGTTAGTAAAATAATGTTATTGCTCATCCTTTGTTTACAAATAGCCTAGGTAATAAACTCATGACCTAATCTCCAGTTTTTTCCTTGCACAAATTGTTATGATTATACTTAAAATGAGCACCAAGGTTAAGCTTGCCCAGGGCGCCAAAGTTAACCTTGCTCGTGGCGCCAGCAACCGTACGGACGGCACTGCCAACAAGACCACGTAGAACTAAAAATCTAGCCCTCATCGATACTGGATATCGAACAACTTGTCATCTGTTTACCTGCATCGATTGTTTGCGTCAAGGGCCAGTAATTCAGCCATGTCTGAAATGTGTTCCGAGTGCGTCCAGTCTAGTGCTTTTAAAATATAGTTGAACGTAATCAATGAAGTGGCATTCACAGCGAGGAATCAATGAGGTAAACAATTTGTATGACCTTAACACTAGGAAATGGGGGGGAGGAGGAATACTTCCCATCTAAGTAAACTGCCTACATCAATTTCCTAACTTTTTATCGGGACCGAAGAGGGGGGGGGGGGGGTTGGAAGGGAAGAGGTTTGGGGGGGGGGGGGTGAAACCGCTAACAATCCATCGATGAGAGATTCCTAAAATATCATTCACAACCTCTGGGTCTTAGGTTGATTACCAAGCGAATTGGTCCTGTACAAACAGAGCCAAGCAAGCCAAAAGTTATGTCCTCTCGTCACTGTACTAATGCATCTAGCCACACCAGGGGCGTCTACACAAAGAAGGGGTGTGTGAGCAATTGTTTCGAATGTGAGTTAGAGAGGAGCAAAATCGCCCCCCCCCCCTACTCCCATCACGCGGGGCGTTTGAGTTTCTCCAGGCAACAATCAAAATTAATATGGGCAATGAAAAACAAAACAAATACTCGATAATTTGGGGAATTTTATTTTTGTGTGTGTATATATATGTCGCTCTCAGAAACAGTCAGACACTGGAGTCTTTCGGAACCGATTTGAAAACACATCTATTTCGCAAACACCTGCTGGGGTGATGTTGTCTACCATCTTCTCCAGCTAGCTATTACCTGCAAGATGTTTATTGGCTTGTGTTGTTTATGGCTGCAAGTAGATGTAATACTTTGAATGGGTGTGGTCGTATGTAGTTTTTGTATTGTTGCGTTTTGTATTTCAATGTGGTCAAATAATAGATTGTTTTCGTTTCAATTTTAATGTGGTTAACTTTGATACCGCGCTTCGAGCATTTGGGGGTGAAGCGTGATTTTCAAATAAATTTTATTATTATTATTTTTATTATTATTAATCTTCTTTTTAATTTTTGGCTTATGCAGCGAATTAAACTGAAATCCTCTAGGTCGGAGAGCAGGTATTTTGACCACACTGCCGAATATGCTCGTAATTTTAAGAATTAAAGATACCACTAAAACTGACAGAATTAATACAACTCATTTGTTGAATGACGCCTGTATTTGATGCTTTGATGTATAAAAGTATGCGATGAGTTATTTGAGCCTTTGGCGACATTGTAACAGTTTGTTATCACTAGTATTATTGGATAGTCCACAATGTTCTGACGGTCTTTTTTCAACTTTAAATTTTTGTATTATTAATTTTCATTTTGAATAAAAAAAAAGTTGACCTTCTTGTCAATTACATCTGAATGCCTTAACACCCTGCAGCCTTAGTCAGTTCCACATCTGGTTGTCATTGCCCGAACCACTGCTACAATAAATTTTTTTAATTGACCGCTGCGATTTGACAGTTCTCACGTAGAGGAAACATCTCTCACGTAGAGGATACAGCTATCACGTAGAGGATACAGCTATCACGTAGAGGATACAGCTCTCACGTAGAGGATACAGCTCTAACGTAGAGGAGACAGCTCTAACGTAGAGGAGACAGCTATCACGTAGAGGAGATAGCTCTAACGTAGAGGAGACAGCTCTAACGTAGAGGATACAGCTATCACGTAGAGGAGACAGCTCTCACGTAGAGGAGACAGCTCTAACGTAGAAGAGACAGCTCTAACGTAGAGGAGACAGCTATCACGTAGAGGAGACAGCTATCACGTAGAGGAGACAGCTCTCACGTAGAGGAGACATCTCTCACGTAGAGGATACAGTTCTCACGTAGAGGAGACAGCTATCACGTAGAGGAGACATCTCTCACGTAGAGGCTACAGCTCCTACGTAGAGGAGACAGCTCACACGTACAGGAGACATTTCACACGTGGAGGAGACAGATCACATGTAGAGGAGACTGCACTTACGTAGAGGAGACAGCTCACGCGTAGAGGAGACAGCTCACACGTAGTGGACACAGCTCACACGTAGAGGAAAGCGTCTCCAGAATCTCGATACTCTATAGTGCTAACCTTGATGACATGAGTTTGAGTGATAGTTTAATGAGCTTGATACCCCGACTGATATCAAGAAATTTGCAAAGTCTCCACAATCGCCGACATAATCTGAACCTATATGCACCTGTTGAGTAATTTCCATCAACTACTGAAATCATTTTAACCTCTATGCACCTGCTGAGTGAACTCCATCAATTACCGACCCCAAGCCACACGGCGAGGCAAGCAGAGATCCAACCATTAAGTTTGAGCTGGTCTATTTCTGTAGCTTAAGCACTGTTAAGAATATGGCATTTGACAGTGAGATAAAATAAAGACAAAATCTGCTTTATGTTTGGTCCGCTGTAATATCGGAGAAAGCACTAAGGATTTTATACTAGGAACATATAAAGAAAACATTAGACCTTTAATGTTGAAATAATTTAATTGAAAGCTTGTCTAGTGATTCGGAGCATAATGAAATTTATCGAAACCAGGTGATTTGTATTAACTGGTTCCTTCCTTAATAACCGGTTCCATGGCGTAGTGAGAGATTCAACCAAGGAGAAGACTCGATAGACTTATAGGGGTAGAAACGACCATCGAGGAGACTCTTAGGCTTATAAAGATAGACACGACCAAGGAGGAGACTCTTAGACTTATAGGGGTAGGCACAACCATGGAGGAGACTCTTAGACTTATAGGGGTAGACACGACCAAGGAGGAGACTCTTAGACTTATGGGGGTAGACACGACAAAGGAGGAGACCCTTAGACTTATAGGGGTAGACACGACCAAGTAGGAGACCCTTAGACTTATAGGGGTAGGCACGACCATGGAGGAGACTCTTAGGATTATAGGGATAGACACGACAATGAAGGAGACCCTTATACTTATAGGGGTAGACCCGACCATGGAGGAGACCCTTAGACTTATAGAGGTAGGCACGACCATGGAGGAGACCTTTAGACTTATAGGGGTAGACACGACCATGGAGGAGACTCTTAGACGTATAGGGTACACGACCATGGAGGAGACTCTTAGACGTATAGGCATAGGCAAGACCATGGAGGAAACCATTAGACTTATAGGGGTAGACACGACCATGGAGGAAACCATTAGACTTATAGGGGTAGACACGACCATGGACGAGACCCTTAGACTTATAGGGGTAGACACGACCATGGAAGAGACCCTTAGAATTATAAGGGTAGACACGACCAAGGAGGAGACTCTTAGACTTATAGGGGTAGGCACGACCATGGAGGAGACTCTTAGAATTATAGAGGTAGACACGACATGGAGGAGACCCTTAGACTTATAGGGGTAGACACGACAAAGGAGGAGACTCTTAGACTTATAGGGGTAGGCACGAACATGGAGGAGACCCTTAGACTTATAGGGGTAGACACGACAATGGAGGAGACCCTTAGACATAGGGGTAGACACGACCAAGGAGGAGACTCTTAGACTTAAAGTAGTAGACACGACCATGGAGGAGACTCTTAGACTTAAAGGAGTAGACACGACCATGGAGGAGACTCTTAGACTTAAAGGAGTATACACGACCATGGAGGACACTTTTAGACTTAAAGGAGTAGACAAGACCATGGAGGAGACTCTTAGACTTATATGGGTAGGCACAACCATGGAGGAGACCTTTAGACTTATTGGGGTAGACACGACCAAGGAGGAGACTCTTAGACTTATATGGGTAGGCACAACCATGGAGGAGACCTTTAGACTTATTGGGGTAGACACGACCAAGGAGGAGACTCTTAGACTTAAAGGAGTAGACACGACCATGGAGGAGACTCTTAGACTTAAAGGAGTAGACACGACCATGGAGGAGATTCTTAGACTTAAAGGAGTAGACACGACCATGGAGGAGACTCTTAGACTTAAAGGAGTAGACACTACCATGGAGGAGACCCTTAGACTTAAAGGAGTAGACATAACCATGGAGGAGACTCTTAGACTTAAAGGAGTAGACACGACCATGGAGGAGACCCTTAGACTTAAAGGAGTACACACGACCATGGAGTAGACTCTTAGACTTAAAGGAATAGACACGACCATGAAGGAGACTCTTAGACAAAGGGGTAGACACGCCCATGGAGGAGACTCTTAGACTTAAAGGAGTAGACATGCCCATGGATGAGACTCTTAGACTTAAATGAGTAGACACGACCATGGAGGAGACTCTTAGACTTAAAGGAGTAGACACGACCATGAAGGAGACTCTTAGACTTATAAGGGTAGGCACGACCATGAAGGAGACTCTTAGACTTATAAGGGTAGGCACGACAATGGAGGAGACTCTTAGACTTAAAGGAGTAGACACGACCATGGAGGAGACTCTTAGACTTAAAGGAGTAGACACGACCATGGAGGAGACTCTTAGACTTAAAGGAGTAGACACGACCATGAAGGATACTCTTAGACTTAAAGGAGTAGACACGACCAAAACAAGGAAATAAAATTTAAGGTGAACTCATCACATTTATTTTAAAAAATATTTCAAAATCTTGATTTTCTCACACATTTAATTGTATTAAAATAGTCACAAAAATGTGTTTATCAACACTATATTTATAAAAAGTAAAAGAATTATAGACACCTACTTGACTATAAATATTTTTAAACAAAATTAACTATCCAATCGTTCAAAATATGTTCCAAATTGTCTCATTGATATTATATGTAAATCTAACCTGGAACATGTATAGCTATTGACTAACCAATAGACTGCTAGATCGATTTGTTTCTAATTCGTTTGTTTCGTAAATGTTTTGTTTATGAGGAGTTTCGTTTGTAGCTTTCATTTGATCCTCTCCAGTGTTTCTTTCAGAAATTTTCCCCCGAGGGGGCACTTTTGACGTTCTGGGGGGCAGTGCCAGTTTTTCAGTGGCCAGAGGCGTAGCTAAGGGGTGGCAGATGGGACATATGTCCCCGGGCGCCAGACTAGCGGGGGCATCTAATGGGCTATAGTGTTAATGGATGAAAATAATAGGTTTCAGAGTTTTTCGGGGGGGGGGGGAGGGGCGTAAGAATGAATCTTGTCCCCTGTCATCAAAGACTCACGTCAGTGACGTAGAAGTGGGGGGGGGGCGAACATTTGGTCTTCCCAGGTGTAATTTTTTCTTTAGATAGAGCGGCGGGATTTTCGGACATCTGCAGAGTTTCTATCGAAAAAGGTATTTAAAAGGTAGCGTGGCAAAAAAGTTAACCCACCTAGGGTGGCGATAACACTAGGCACGCCACTGGGCAGTGTATATATCAGCACCAAATTTGGCTGTCATGGCAAGTAATTTTTATCGGGAAGTAGGGCAGCAGAAAATGTGTGATTGTTTAACAATCAAAAGGTGCATTTTGGAGTATACATGATTCGAATGTTTTGATAAGACTTTCATTTGATCGGGGGAAATAATTTTTCAAGTGTCGGGGGAGGCATTATGGCGACCAGTGCCAGACACAAACTAAATTCATTCTGGTTGTGGTGTGCCGAAGAAAATCATTTGACACAAGATTAGCTTCAACCCGGTAGTCACATTGATCGACGTCAAGGAAAGAGAAAAGGGGGGGGGGGGGTAGCAGAAATTGAGGAATCCGAAGAGTTTGAGCAAAAGTGAGGGCAGGGATCACCTTAATTTAAAAATAATAAATTCAAAATGCAGTGATGCATTGTGGTGCACATTTTTCTTCTTCTTTTTCTGTCTATTAAGGGCCCACGATCAATTTATTGATCATATGGCTCCTATGAGTGTAGATGGGATTTGCACTGTTTCTGTGACTGGTGCCCGGATATTTCACTGGTAACAAGAGTTACCTAGTGAGGGTATCATGCACTGTATGCAATGTGTGAAGGGGCATTTCAAACGTTCATATATTTACTGTTAGATGTCTCGTAGAAAAATACTAAGAATACATCAAAATCAGGTTATAATAGCATAGACAGGAAATACATGAACGATGCTGTGCTGGAACTTGGAGTCCTTAACAAACTTACCCGACTCATACATATGACGATGGATAACTACAAAAGTATAATCAAAGTACAGAGGGAGTACTTGAGGGAGTTCCCAGACAATCTGGGCCTCAGACAAGGAAATCCGTGTATCATTTTCAACATCACTTTAGAAAAAAGCATTAGAAACATACATGTGAGCACCTGAGAGGTGGTACAGAACAACCATAAGGAACTTTATAAAGCCATCCACTGCAATACCTGGCCTACACAGACGATATAGCGCTAATGGTAGAAACAGCATTGATGATATAATTAAAACTTTCAGGGAACTTGAAGATGTGACGGTCAAAGCTGGTCTTGATGTAAATAAAGCGAAGGCAATATTTATGATAATGTCAGGAAATACGCACTGATGACTTCATCAATATGAACATCTACGCCTTTGAGAGGGTAGCTACTTTCAAATATCTAGGGGTGACTATAAATAAGCAAGAGGAAATACAACCGTTCTTATTTCAATTTAAAAAAGCTACTTCAAAGCAAAAATCTCGCTAAGGGAACAAAGAAGGCAGTATACACAACTATCACAAAACCAGTAGTGATACTTAGTTCCTACCAGAAAAGCAGAGAACCTGCTAAATATATGACCCGATGATAGACAATTTTGTTTTTGGGAATCCGTACAAACTAAGAGCTATATCAATTGTACAAATACTCATCCATAGTCACAACAATATAAAAAAAGGCAGACTGCCCTAGGCAGGACACATTGAAAGGATGCCGGATTCTGGAGCAACAAAAACGATCTACAGGCAGAAACCTAGGGGCAGACGTTGTTTAAATATATATATTCTTTCTACTGGATTATCATCTTAAAATATTTTTTTTTAAATAGTTCAAACAGCTGGGGAAGATTGTTTATTATTATTATATTAGCAGAGAAAAGTCATTGGGGATTTAATAAATAAAAACTATTTTTTTAAAAAATCATTTTACTCTGTTCCCGAAACTGTGTTAAAAATTAGAAACACTCGCTTTAATAATTATGATGAAATGTCCACTATTTGTATGTAACCGGTAAATTTCTAATTTTTTAAAAAAAAATTATTATTATTTTTAAATTTTTATTTTATCTATGTCAGCATACATCTATGGAATCTACTACATTAAAATATTTGCTAAAAATGATTTTTTAAAGCAGGATGCTATTATACAATATAATTTGAAAACAGATTGCACATGTTTATTTCTTAGCAAGAACTATATTTAATTTAAAGACTCTAAATTTAATTTTTATAAAATTTTTAAAAGTTATTGAAATGTGTGCCTTTCATCGATTACAATTATTGGAACAAATAAAATATCGCTTTGTTCGATACATATTGATGACCCATATCGTTCAGGTTAATCTTGTTACAGACTCGCAGATATCGATTATAAATATCGTATTGTTTTGAAAATTTGCCGCTCCTGATCATACGCTAAAATCTTACTTTTTCTTATTCGCAGATATCGGTATCTTTTATTTAATTACATTTTGCAGCTGCACAAGTTGAAAGACTTTTTAATAACACTGTATTAAACTACCTTTACATCGATATAAATGTCTATAAATTGAATATAGTTTTACTAAGTAATAAACATGTGCAATCTGTTTTTAAATTTTATTGTATAATAGCATCATGCTATAAAAAATCATTTTAGCAAACATTTTAATGTAGTAGATTCCATAGATGTATACTGACATAGATAAAATGAAAATAAAAAAATTAAAAAAACAATAATAATAATAATTTTAAAACAAAAAATTAAGAATTTACCGATTGCATACAAATAGTGGACATTTCATCAATAATTATTAAATCCAGTGTTTCTAATTTATTAACACAGTTGCGGTAACAGAGTAAAATGATTTTTTAAAAAAAAATAGTCTTTATTTATTAAATCCCCAACGACTTTTCTCTGTTAATATGATAATAATAAACACTATTCCCCAGCTGTTTGAACTATTTAAAAAAAAAATATTTTAAGATGACAATCCAGTAGAAAGAATATATATATTTAAACAACGAATAAAAAAAATCGAGTATTTCGATTATCTTGTAAATGCCATTTTTGGTAGTAGTTAAAAAAAAATTATATGGAATTGGTAAAAAAAATTCTTTTCAAGTATAATATCGAAGAGGCAAGTTGTAATGATCTGAAGCAAATTATAGTAGTCTAAAAATCTTAATTAACATTTCAATCAACTGAATATTGAGAATTTAAACTTTAATTTTATACGAAAAAAAATCACACATTAATAAATATATGATGTCTTTTGTAAACAGTTCATGACTTCTGAACAATTATGTCGGTTACATATGATTTATAAATAAATACCAATTTTGAAAACCCATAAAAGATATATTCTATAGCCTTTTGTACAGAAAAGCTTTTTTTTCTTTTTGACTTTGGTAAAATTTGGATACATTTAGAAATAAACGTTTGTTTGTTGTTTTTTTCGTTCAAAATGTAAAACTATTTTAGCATTTCTTTTTTGTGATTCTTTATATTTTAGAAAATATTTAGAAATAAACTTATGTTGTTGGATTTTCTTTTTCGTTCAAAATGTAAAACTATTTTAGCATTTCTTTTTTGGGATGGATCCCTTTTTTGGAAGGAATTCTTTTTTTTTTAATTTTAAAAATATTTTGTAGTAATTTCATTATTTTTATGTAGTTGACCCCAAAAATAGTTTAAAATAATAACTTTAAAAATACATTACTTTTCAATTTAAAAAAAAAAATGTTTGCATAACACACTTAGTCAAGCAGAGACGTCGCTTGACTTTTTATCGCACCCGTGCTACTTTTCGGTTTTGTCCTTCCTTACCTAGCAGTAAAAGTTGATAACTTAATGTAATTACAGCCCAACTTTAAGCCCCTAAAATATACGAGGCCCCATGCAGCTATACGGGTTGCAGACCTCACACGATGGCTCTTAGGTCAAATGACACATAAAATCTTAACTAGCATCTCTCCCGTTGCTCTACAGTTAAATTTATAATGATGCGAAACTAAATTTAACTACGGTATGTAAAAAAAAATGTATCAATAAATTTCCGGGGCCTATAAAGTTTTAAGGGGCGAGTCTAAGCTAAGGAGTATCTCTCTATAAAAACATACCCTAAGGGCTCCCAATTGGACTGAATTTATTTAAAATTGGGCTGGTGGAAGAGTTAGTGATGTCCTGTTATTATCGTTATTTCTAGCGCTTCCCAACCACATGTCTGAAATGTTTACATCAGTGGCGCTTCATCCCATTTAGGGCCCTGGCCTGCTCCACAACATTCTTCCATTGGGATCGATCCATCGCTTTACACCTCCATGTGCGAATCCCAACCTTTGTAAGCCCTTCTCTACATCGTCAATCCATCTCAGTCTTGGTTGACCGGTGAGCCGTCTGCCCCTAGGTTTCTGCCTCTAGATCGTTTTTGTTGCTCCAGAATCCGGCATCCTTTCAATGTGTCCTGCCCAGGGCAGTCTGCCTTTTTGTAATATTGTTGTGACTATGGATGTGTATTTGTACAATTGATATAGCTCTTGGTTTGTACGGATTCCCAAGATTGTCAATCATCGGGTCATATATTTAGCAGCTTCTCTGCTTTTCTGGTAGGAACCAAGTCTCTCGTGCTTAAGTTACTACTGGTCTTGTGATAATGGTGTATACTGCCTTCTTTGTTCCCTTAGCGAGGTTTTTGCTTTGAAGTAGCTTTTCTAAATTGAAATAAGAACGGTTGCATGCTGTTATTCTTTCTTGCACCTCCGATTGTATTTCATCTTGCTTATTAAGTCTCCCTTAGATATTTGAAAGCTACCCTCTCAAAGGCGTAGATGTTCATATTGATGAAGTCATCAGTGCGTATTTCCTGACATTATCCTATATATTGCCTTCGCTTTATTTACATCAAGACAGGCTTTGACCGTCTCATCTTCAAGCTCCCTGAAAGTTTTAATTATATCATCAATGCTGTTTCTACCAAGTAGCGCTATATCGTCTGTGTAGGTCAGGTATTGCAGTGGCTGGCTTTATAAAGTTCCTTATGCTGGTTTTGTACCACCTCTCAAGTGCTCATGTGTATGTTTCTAATGCTTTTTTCTAAAGTGATGTTGAAAAGGATACACGGATTTCTTTGTCTGAGGCCCAGATTGATTGGGAACTCCCTCAAGTACTCTCTCTTTACTTTGATTCTACTTTTGTCGTTATCCATCGTCATATGTATGAGTCGGGTAAGTTTGTTAAGGACTCCAAGTTCCAGCACAGCATCTTTCATGTATTTCTTGTCTATGCTATCATAAGCTGATTTGTAGTTCACATATAGTTGGTGTATGTTGATGTATTCTTAACATTTTTTACGAGACATCTAACAGTAAATATATGAACGTTTGAAATGCCCCTTCACACATTGTCTTAAAGATACATTGAATACAGTGCATGATAATCTCACTAGGTAACTCTTGTTACCAGTGAAATACCCGTATCAACACCAGGCACAGAAACATTGCAAATCCCATCTGCATTCATAGGAGCCATAATGATCAATAAATTGATCTTGGGCCCTTAATATACAGAAGAAGAGGAAGAAAAATTTGCACCATAATGCATCACTGCATTTTGAATTTATTATTTTTAAATTAAGGTGATCCCTGCCCTCACTTTTGCTCAAACTCTTCGGATTCCTCAACTTCTGCTACCCCCTTCCCTTTTCCTTGACGTCGATCAATGTGACTAACGGGTTGAATCTAATCTTGTGTCAAATGATTTTCTTCGGCACACCACAACCAGAATGAATTTAGTTTGTGTCTGGCACTGAGCTCATTATGCCTCCCCCTGACGCTTGAAAAATTATTTCCCCCGATCAAATGAAAGTCTTATTAAAACATTCGAATCATGTATACTCCAAAATGCACCTCTTGATTGTTAAATAATCACACATTGTCTGCTGCCCTACTTTCCGATAAAAATGACAGCCAAATTTGGTGCTGATATATACACTGCCCAGCAGCGTGCCTAGTGTTAGCGCCACCCTAGGTGGGTTAACTTTTTTGCCACGCTACCTTTCTCGGTAGAAACTCTGCAGATGTCTGAAAATGCCGCCGCTTTATCTAAAGAAAAAATGACACCTGGGAAGACCAAATGTTCGCCCCCCCCCCACTTCTACGTCACTGACGTGAGTCTTTGATGACAGGGGACAAGATTCATTCTTACGCCCCTCCCCCCCCCCCCCCCGAAAAACTCTGAAACCTATTATTTTCATCCATTAACACTATAGTTCATTAGATGCCCCCGCTAGTCTGGCGCCCGGGACCATATGTCCCATCTGCCACCCCTTAGCTACGCTCCTGGCCACTGACAACTGGCACTGCCCCTTCGAACATCAAAAGTGCCCCCCCTTAGGGAAAATTTCTGAAAGAAACACTGGTTGTCCCTATCATGAGAGATAGTTTTCTCTCTCAGAAGCGAGATAGTTGTCCCTATAATAAGAGAGACAGTTGTTCCTGTCATAAGAGAAATAGCTGTTCCTGTCACTTGTCACATTCGCTAATTTCCTCTCAGATAGAAGAGTTCAGGAAGTTATAATTTCTTTTTACCTTTTTGCTATACAAGGGGAATTAACCAATAAAATCATAACATTTCTAAGACAAATTGATCATTGGTGTGTTTTCCCTTGTTTGTCATCTTGAAGAAACCAAAGACAAAATGTTTACGCTAAGCTTATACCAATGTTTCGTGTACATTAATTTGATAATGGAAACCTTCGATAAAGGGAGTTAAATGATCATTTTTTTAAAAGTCTAGCGTCACAGTGGCTGCTGAACTTTTGTGTAACCGGATATTAGTTTTGAAAATGTAAATGTGATAACGCCCTGATATGGATGAGTAATTCGTTAGAAAACAAATTTTTCTGGCTGATCAACATAGGGACAATTTTGAAACATAACAGATAAACTAAGATATAGGCAATATATTTGCTATTAGATGACCACCTCGAAATTTTTTTTGAAGGTATTCATTTGGATCAAAATATTTTTAAGGATTAGAAATGGTAAATCACTAGTGTAATACCGCTTCAAAATTTTAACGTGAGGGCACTCACTGATATACAAACGTTTAAGTTATTTGTCAAGTTATTTCCCTTTGCAATTTAAGCCGTTCTAAAATAAATTTTATGGTCATGCAAAAATTCTAAATATTTTATGAACCATTTATAAATAATGTAAATATATTTTAGTAAATTTATAGCCCCTCCCCCTTTTTTCCCCGACCCCATCATCACGAATTTGTCAAAAAATGTAGGCACCCTCATGTCAACCCCCCCCCCCCCCCCCAATTCCTCCCTATATGCTTAGATAGCACCTTAAGGCACATTTCGCGAGGCTTTCCAGCCGCTAATGTGAATAGCTCATTGTTTACTTAGCAACAAGATGGCTGACACGCGAATTTATGAATACCGAAATTGTTAAAAAAAACGGGAAGTCGTGAATATATTATGCTGATATAAATCTACAAATTCATTTCGAGAAGCTATGGTAAGAATACGGGAGTAAATCCAAACTGTAAAATCCGGAGATGTGAGTCCTGAAGTCGATCTGACGCCGATAACAATGTCATTTCGTCAACTCCAGCGACGCAGTCAGTGCCAAGCTGTATTGACAGTTGTCATTCCCTTGGATCCACTGGTTGCGTGGAGAGTGGGGATCTGCTGCATTGGGCAACAGCTGGTCACCATAAATCACCGCCCAGGCCAAGTAGCTGTACTGG
Organism: Omphiscola glabra; assembly: GCA_964017045.1. Lineage (NCBI taxonomy): Eukaryota > Metazoa > Mollusca > Gastropoda > Lymnaeidae > Omphiscola > Omphiscola glabra. The sequence continues at coordinate 27,417,684 of OZ024800.1, read as the reverse complement.
TGACGTCACTTCACGAGGAGCAGACTTTTTTTTAAAAGGCAAATAAAGTAAATAGAAGAAAGACTTAACCCCTTCGCTTCGCAACATGGAATATCCAAATGATGTGTCCAGGATTTGAAACCGACATTCAACAGATGGACAACGCAAGGAAGACTGACGTAATTGACAAGGAACTCATCATACTAAAATTTGATATTGCCTACCTTCAAGAGACCCGACTAGCGTATAGTGGTACCATAAAGGAAGCCAGTTACACATTCTACTGGCAGGGGAAACCCGCAGATGAACCTAGGCGGCACGGTGTTGGATTAATATATGGTCCATAAAACATATTTATATATATTGTATAAACCTGACGTAATGCGAGTGTTTTTAATTTATAAATTAACCATTGACAGTATTAATGATTTGTTTCTTAACTGATAATCTTAATGAGATTATCCCTCTATTATCTTTTATCTTTCTCCCCCTTACTCTCTTCTCTCTCTCTCTCTTCTCTCTCTCTCTTTATCTCTCTCTATCTTTCTCTCTCTCTTAATCTCTCTCTATCTTTCTCTCTCTCTCTTTCTCTTTCTCTTTCTATCGTTCTCTCTTTATCTTTCTCTCTCTCTCTCTCTTCTAACTAATGTGTCGTTTAATGTTTGTTTTTGTTTTTTTTAAAGAAAACTTTTAGATTTTGGGTTAAAGAAAATGATTCGTCACCTAATTTTATCCACACGTCATTAACTATTCTTATACAATGCTTATAAACATACATTTCTTCTTTGTCGTTCTGGACACCTGCTACTAACTAACTAACATACTTAAGAAAATCAGCAGACCATCGAGCCAAGGCTCATAAGGTCTTCCCCAACACACCTCCACCGCCCCCAACTGGCATTCAACCACTCCCCCCGTGGTCTTTATTCCAGTCAGGCCGCGAAGCGGCATGCCGAGGGCTCCCCGCCCCTGAGACAGCCCCACCCGACCTTCCACTCGATTGACTATGCGAGTGAGGCCGCATCAGAGAAAGGACGCCTGGCCAGCCGGGGTGATGCTTACACAGCAACCGGGCCGGACTTCCTTGGGCTGGGGTGGATACAATTTACGTCTCTAAAGCCCCCCCCCCCTTCCCACCCCGGGGGGACTAGTAGGTGTTAACAGACGCCCTCTAATAGGGTTTACGTGGTTTTCTGCGGCATGACTAATTCACACCGCAGCTGGGAAATGACAAAAAGAGAAGGTTGCCTAGGAGCAGTACCCTCACGTCTGCATATTTGGAATCATCGGCTAGGGTCGCCACACGCCCTCGCCTCATATCCATGCGGCAACTGTAATCATATCCCGACCTGTTTCTACGTTATTTTCGGCTGCCCTTGGTAGGAAACCATGCAGTCGTGCTCTTTCTAACGCAGTTTCCGTGCGTTACCTTTGCCTTTCGGCGCGGGTCCCCTACACGGTGCTACTCTATCGCTTGATCACTCTATGAAGCCAAAGAATTCAAATGGAATGTAGACGAAATTAGAATAGGATTTATTAGTATTAATTTCTGCACCGAATTTCTGCACATAATTCTTTGTGCAATGCATTTTAAGAATTTTAAAAAAATCAATTTTAACAAAAAAAAATTTTTTATTTAACCTCGTTTTTGACAGAAACTCTTTTGTACACAAAAATTAAAGATAATTTTAAATTCTTTTCCAAACTCTTTGTCGTTATGGACGCCTTTACGCTCTGCTCGAAGAATGTTTTTGAAGGCTTTTATTTTCAATTGATTGGTTTATAGTTGAAAAACTTTGTTACAAGACGTGGAGAGTTGGATTTTGTGTTTGTTTTGTGGTGAGGTTGTTTTGGTTTGCAGGCGCGCGATACCCGTCCGTCGTGTTTTTTGTAATTGAGATGATGCCAGGTTTTAGCAATGTATATACAGTGGCGTAGCGAGCTTAACTCGCGCCTGGGGCACAATACCTTTTTAGCGCCCCCAATACATTTTTAGCGCCCGCCCCCATTCGAAAACCATACAATATTATAGTAAAATATACCATTTGGCGCCCCTTTGTGAGTAGCGCCCGGGGCATGATGCCCCCCCTCACTACGCCACTGTGTAGATAGTCCAAGGATTTCAAGGATATTGTCAAACTGTATGACTTTATAAACAAAAGCTTCTTTCACAAAATATATTGAAAGTTACATTTATATATTTAGACTTCGTTCAATTATTTATAACACTTTCTTGTCTATCGCGTTGGTAAGTATTTCAAACTTTATTCATGGGGTACGCAAAATGTTTTTATAGATAATAATGGAAAACTGTAAAAACAAAATTTTTTTTTTTTGTACAACACTTCCTTTAATGGAAGTTTGTTCTAATGGAAGTTTGTTCTATTGGAAATTTGTTCTAATCGAAGTTTGTTCTAATGGAAGTTTGTTCTATTGGAAATTTGTTCTAATCGAAGTTTGTTCTAATGGAAGTTTGATCTACTGGAAGTTTGTTCTAATGGAAGTTTGTTCTAATCATTGATTACTGGACATAAACAAGGGAGCTATATGTGTGTGTGGGAAAGGGGTAGTTATAACTGTCTCTGGTCGTCATAATGTCCATATTTGGTACTGATAGATGTTTTGCCCAAAGGCCTAGTTGGGTTAGTGCCAACCTTGGTGTGCCAAGATTTGTGCCCTACCCTTTTCACGATAACTACTCTTCAGGTAACCGAAACTATTGCCCCTCCATAAAAAGAAATAAGGGTTGACCAGGGCTGAATCTCTCTCCCCCTCCCACACTTTTTTTCATAAGCCACTGGCAATGCCCATCTGAACATCTGAATTCCCCCCACCCGCAACCCGGGAAAAAACTTGACTGAAATAGTCACTGCAAGCCAATAGATGCAGAAATGTCCAAGGGGTGGGGGATAGACGCACCTGGTTTAGGGTCAGAGGATTTATAATCGTATGAAATATATATAATTTATAAATCTCTCATTATATATGTATATTATATATATATTTTTTTGGCTAATGTGCTGTTGTGGTCCCCTTATTGGGAGTCACTTCCCTTTGTTTATAATAGATTTAGGGTTCGGGTTAGGGTGAGCGACAGAGGGACCACAACAGCACATTAACCATTTTTTTTTTTACTTATCAAGGCTTTAATTTAGAAAGTCTCACAACAAACAGAAATCTAGCATTAATGAATATCTGAGCAGCTCCAAGAAGCCGGTCCAAATATGCCTACAGCTTCCTTATGAGTCAGAGACACATGACGCTTTCTTCGCCCGCCGACTCCAAATCGAATATCGGTTTTCAGACCTCCAATAATAGCCGCGAGACATTCGCGGAGGCATTTTGCCATTTTTGACTCCAAGAGTGCTCTTCCCCTCGTCATAAAGAGTAGTCTCTCTCGTATTCCTAGAAAGCCTTTCTCGCTCTTCTATCCACCTCTTCAAAGTAACATAATCACAGAGCCTCCCTTGTGTTATTTACTCTAGTTTCCCTCTGTAAGCCTGGCTTAATGTCATTTCCTCGTCAATTTCCTATAATTTAACCGGATACAGTAGAGGGATAAGAGACTTGCCGTTACATTGAATACATGAACACATTGGAAAAATTGTTCTCTTCAAATGAAAACGACGGATTCCAAATCTGTGAGAATAATTTGGAGCTATTTTAAATTCAATCGCGTTTTCTTAGAATCACTTCACCAGGGGTAGATAATTTAAACAACACAGTTAAAAGAAAATCATAAATTTGTGCGTTAAATTACCATCCCAAGTATTTATCATTTCTCGCTGTTGTGTAACTTCAATTGCGTATCTTGAGCCAAAGGTCAGTTTTACAATTTGAGAATCATGTACATTTCTCACTTTTTAAAACCACTTTTAGATGATCATGTGTATTTGGTATATTTAAAAAAATAATTCTACAGCTTTGAAAACACCATAGATCTTATGGTTGAAATTAAAATATAGAAATGTTCAGTGTCAGTGTATTTTTTCAAATATAAGAATATGTTTCAAAGGAAAGTTGTTCGGCGGAAGTTTGTTCTAACAGAAGTTTTTTGAAATGGAATTTTGAAATAATAGGGAATACCAATTTTAAAAATGTGATTAAAAAGTATTTAGTTTCCTCTTTTCTCACGCATATGGCTTAAAGAATCCAAAGAAAATTAAAGAATCTTTTAAAAAAAATAATAATTTAGTCTAATTTTATTACTTCGAACGAACTTATGTCGGAGAAAAATTCCCTTATAAAAAATGTCTTATAGAGATTTCATGGAACCAAATTTTGACGTAAGTTGTGCCATCATAAATAATAATTCTCTTGGTATGAATGCATGTATGAATGGCTGAAATGTTTTGATCAATAGCGCGCAAAAGACTTTTTTCTCAGACTTGCACTTAACAGCGTTTAAGTTGGTGTTCTCGACGCGTGGGCCATGAAATAACTAAAATTGTATGCAGGAACGTAATACACTGTTAAAACAATCGCTACAAAACAGAAGACATTTGTTTACGTATCTCTTTATTCCCAGTGTCTACACATTGTATGTATATATAGATAACAAGATGGTTTTTTAAATAGTCTATAACACTCTCAACATCAACAAAATGGCATAATATTTTAAACATTGCAAAGCATATATAATTTACGATCAACATTAGAAGCATAGGAAAGTCAAAATCGTCCACATAATTCATCCACACCTGTACTCGAACATACATTATGCTTTTTCACATATGAAACGGTAACAAATTATAACAAGGGTTTCATACGATAAAATTAAGTTTGTCTTGCTTCAACATCCATTGAAAAGGAAACAGGAAGCGTTCTGAGAAGAGAACTTGATGTGCGAGAATGAGGGCAGAACAACTGACAACGTGATGATGACTGAGGGGGAGACTGAGATGAGACTGAGATGAGATTATAATATGAGGCGATGAGATCAAGTTGTGACTGTATGATGGGGCTGTGACACGATACAATGAGATTCGACTATTTGATGAGACTAAAATGAGACTGTATGATGAGACTGAAATGAGACTGCAAGTTGAGTCTATGTAATGAGACTATGTAATGAAACTGAGATGTGCCTGTAAGATAAGACTATATGATGAGACCATGTGATGAGACTGTAAAATGAGACAGTATGATGCGACTGTATGATGAGACTGTGTCATGAGACTGTAAGATGAGACAATTGGATGAGAAAATCTCAAATAACTTAATAACACTATGTTTACAGATGACTAAGGCTTAGCTTTGTCTAGTGGACAAACAATTTCTATTTAACTGAACCCTTCCACTGGGGGTAGCTATAAACACCTCTGTAAGGCGCTTCTATAGGAACGGATACTAATAATATGTACACCAGAAAATACACAGGTAGCAATACATCGTCAATGGCCAACTTACTAAACAAATGTCACAATTGTGTCAAGCATTGATATCATTGGAGTACATTAACATGAATATATTCAAAAAGAATCGCATAGGGACGAAGTGACACAGCAACATATGCAAGGTGACAATGTCACTTATTTAGAGGGAATAATGTTGTTAAATTAAAATAAAAACAAGGTTCACCAAGAGATTATTCAATAAGATTCATATATTTAATGAATATAATGATAGCTTACTCTCTCGACCATTGGACCTATCAGTTGGCTACCACGCATATATTATTATTATTATTATAAGACGTTTTTTATAGCGTAGTACCCAAACCTAGGGCTGGGCTCACCACGCTGTACACACAAGGTACCCCAACCTAGGGCTGGGCTCACCGCGATGTACATACAAGGTACCCCACCTAGGGCTGGGCTCACCACGCTGTACATACAATTTAACAACCATAAGCGTGAACTCAAAAATGAACATACATTAATTAAATAAAACAAAACAAATGCGTATTCACTCCAACCATTTCATAACTTTTTAAATGTCAAGCCATGGACGGCACCCAGCAGTACCGTATATCCGTCAGAGGGGAGAATCAGTCAGGACAGTAGAGTTTAAAGAGATGTGTTTATCATAATGAAAAAAAAAAAGTTGAAAGTTAAACATCTATGCTTACTTATTTTTATTTTTCAGTGCACTAATAATTTACAATGTTCGATAAGCTGAGAACCCTTTACATACGCTGTTTACTTTACTTTATTAATTTTTTTTATTGCGAGTCCCATTACGGATATAGGACTACTCTTGCAATGGATCAGCCGTGCAAAGTTCATTGATTTTAAGATACAAAAAAAGTAGGCGCTTAATTTCGTGTTATTTTTTTCACTTTTCCCGTCTGCCGAGGAAGGCTCTTGGCCGAAACGTTCCTCTTTTTATTGTCCGGTCTTTCTAGTTCAAGCTTCCACATACCTGGTTCTACTATTTCCGTCACACACCGTGAACGCAGTACTTTGTGTGTTATGCGTTATTTGACTTGGGAGAGTGGGAGTGGGTCGGTATGAGATGCTGACTTCAAAATTGGAAAGGAGAACAGGAACGTTATTCATTGAATAGTATGCAGCACTCGACTCCAACTGGACTGCCGATACCATAAACCTAGCTGCTATACATTCACCTCAACTCCAAGCATGTATAGTTATCTTAAGAAATAAGCCACTCGCTTTAACAATCGCCTGCCAGCTTCAGCTCAATTAATTGATAAATTCCCTTCTTAGCTTTCAGCTTTTTCAGATAGATTTCTATTTCTATGAGGATTTTGTTAGTTTTTTTTTAATGTTATCCTATTGCACTCTATGGCACAATGGTCGCCACTCTTTTGTTTGTCAAACCCTCTATTAGGACACATGTCCCGCAGCCTTCTAAAAATCGATCCATAATTGTGTGGGGGTGGTGTGGGGGGGGGGATATATGGCTTTAAATCTCCATTTTCGTAAATAATATTTGAAGAGAATATATTTATTTATTTTTAAGAAGGTTATATTATTTTTGAATTTCATATTCCTTTGACGCAAAATTAAAAAAAAAAAAAATTTTAGAACCACTCCATGTTCATAGGATATGTTTTTCTTCCGGTTATGACTAAACAACGAAATGAAAAGACGGCGCGCTGCAGCCGGCTGTTTGCTGAGACTGGCATTGAGGCTTAAAATAGAATCTGGACGCCACAAATAGACTCGCGGCTCAAGAAACTGGACGAGGTCTTGGCGGTCGTTTTATTACAGGGGCGTGATTCCAGGCCAGGTCGAGTTTTATGACCGTCATTGCGGGCTCGAAGGGGGCCGACTTTATGACTTAAGTTATTTTCTACTGAAGACGGAGTTAAAAATATCGATTACTATGTCGGCGAACGTACACTGAAATTTAACTTCTGGCGTTTGATTCGGGTCTTTGTGTTGAGGTGAACGTTTTTAACGTTGTTCATTCGTGTCCCTATTCCCAGAGGAGGGAGAAGAAGAGGAAGACAGAGAAAAAGATGGGAATATAACCTCAAAGAGTGGACGGGATTAAAACTAGGCGATGCTATGCGAAGTGCAGAAGACAGAGGGGAAAAGGAGAAGGATAGTTCTCATGCCATCTGTGGCGCCCCAACGGTCCAAGGACTAAGGGACGTGTTGATGATGATATTCCCAGAGTCGCCTACCGTCTGAAAATTTACGTCAGTCAAAAGAATTGTCATTAAAACGAACTTTGGAGCGAAACGAGACGCGAGAAATCTTGGAGTTTGTGAAATTTTCTTGCTTGCTTTTTACACTTGAATGATAATAATTAGTAGAAATGCCCCCCCCCCTTTTTACACCCACCCACCTTCTTTTTAACTTTTTTTTTTTTTTTTTTTTTTTTTACAAAATTAATTATAAACCTACCTAAAACGCCTGTGCCTTTTTTTTATCCTGAAGGAAATACAATTTCATATTTCGAATCTATATGACCTGGCATTATGATGTGTGGAAAAGATAGAGCTTCACATTATATGGATTATGGATTTACCTGATGTGATAACCATCGTTATTCCAGGTATTGGACATTTGGGGGTGGGGAAATCGGTGCTTTGGTAGATTATAAAATTAATGTGTTTAATCTTTTTAAGGAATATATATATATATATATATATATATGTTGATATATTGATACAATGATATTTGTGTCAATGTATCTCCTCAGTAATATCAAGTCATCTCAAAGTGTTGTAGATAATGTGGGTTTACTAAAAAAAAAAAAGACAACTATTGACAGAAACCGTGTTGAACTCATCTTTCAAAACAAACATTATTTCACATAAGTATTTAACATTGCTCACGTTTTAGAATGTGATTTAACTAACAATGCCAAACTCTAAAATTAGTTGTTTTTTTTTGTTTTGTTTTTTTTAAAAAACTATTCTGTTCGATACAGCTCAGTAATGATACCGGAGTGCTGAAAGTTGACAAGCTATAAAAGAGGGGAGGATTTACAACTTTTTGATCTATATTTGTTGTGACACTCAAGTGCAGAATACATATTTCATTGTACAACAATCCATCATGAACTCATGTTTCATGGCTGTTGTTTTTTTTTCTCCCTGGTAAAAACAAACAAGGGATCAACTGGAATAATCTTGTTCGTCGTTTTATTTTCTTCAAACGACATGTCTCATTCGTTATAAAAAAAAAAAAATCTATGATAGTAAAGAGTCGTCTACAATATTGTTATTGGACCATTACGAAGACAGGCTTTAATGAGCTACTTTAGGCCAAACATATTGGGTTTTACTTTCAAAGTTATTAATCAACCTTTGCAGCGGTTAGAGAAATGAAATGCAGTCGTACTCTTGGAGGGATATATAACCCAAAAAATGTAGTGCAGGCAACAACAAAAAGAGTGAAAACAAAGGGGGGGGGGTTGGTTTAAAACCTATGTCACCAAAAATAAAATAAAATACAATTTATACATTGAATTTCGAATATCGACTAAAAATTATTATTGATTTAAATACTTATGTATCAATAACTCTAAGACAATTTTATTGTTCCAATTTACCATATGTACTTTATGTTAAACTTAACCGTTGTTTTGTGGCTTACTATTAGTAATCTTAAAAGATGAAAGATCTGTGTCCTCGTGAAGGACGCGCCCTTTCCATATCAGAAAAATAAATCACTTCAGTTCGGGGGTGCGGGGGGGGGGGGGGCGACAAACAAACTGGTTTGACTGGAAATAGCAAACTTATTTCAGTCCCGTGCTAAATATAGCTTCACATTATTGAATCCCAAGAATTTTTAAAAAAAATTCCTTTTATCCTTGAAACCATGAGTGGGTTTTGTTGCACCAGTTTCATTACAGTACCATCAAGTCAGTGACGAATAAAGGGAATGTCCAAATATTCTTTGTTCCGATTTGTTCACGGCCTTCAGGTTGGAGCATCAAACTAAATGTAAGTGTGTTCCCTGTATACGGTGGAGCATCAAACTAAATGTAAGTGTGTTCCCTGTATACGGTGGAGCATCATACTAATGTAAGTGTGTTCCCTGTATACGGTTGAGCATCAAACTAAATGTAAGTGTGTTCCCTGTATACGGTGGAGCATCAAACTAATGTGTGTTCCCTGTATGCGGTGGAGCATCAAACTAATGTAAGTGTGTTCCCTGTATACGGTGGAGCATCAAACTAAATGTAAGTGTGTTCCCTGTATACGGTGGAGCATCAAACTAATGTAAGTGTGTTCCCTGTATACGGTGGCGCGTCAAACTAATGTAAGTGTGTTCCCTGTATACGGTGGCGCGTCAAACTAATCTAAATGCGTTCCCTGAATACGGTGGAGCATCAAACTAATGTAAGTGTGTTCCCTGTATACGGTGGAAGAGATTTTTTGTTTAGGGTTAGCTGTCCCTACCACAGCACGTGCCTAATGTACTTGGAATAAAGCATCACAAAATGTGTCCTCTACTTCAGCTTGTGCCTAATGCACTTGGAATCTAGCATGACAAAATGTGTCCCTTTACACAGGACACTAAGAAAACTAAAGCGGACTGTTCGTTTCGAAACGAAAATGTTTGAAGTCCGACGCGATGTACGTGTAATAAAGAGGGAGCAATGAAAGGCGCTCCTCTTTGTTCAAAAAATATAATTTTGTTGGTAGCTTAATGTAAAAGAATTCAAAGTGACTCCAGAAACGCTTCCAAAGAATTGTATGACATTCTGTTTCCCAAAATTATACTACAGCGCAGTTTCCAAAACACGATTTTTTATAACATGAGATTCTTCTCACAACACTCATTCTTGATAAACCAAGTGATATTACCCAGAATACATCCAGGCCAGTGAGTTTTAATTAAGACTCAAAGATGTAACTTGGAATTTTAAAAATAAAGAACAAAGAGAAATTCCACTCAAGGAATACTCGGATTTCTGTTAGAGATCACCGTGTGGCCGTTTCATCCTTGTGTTTATTCCCATAACTAATTCACCAAGGCAAACAAAACGTATTCGGGGACCTCTGATGTTTCTCCCCACCAACCCCTCCCGGCCTGCACAAACCCAAAATATCCCATACCTGAATTCGCCCTTCGTATATACCCATATACACCCATAGCCTTTCTTGCACCTCTAATACACCTAAATACCCCGTGTCCTTCCAATCACCTCCCATACACACAAACACACCATAGCCACCCATGCAACTTACATAGCCAAATCACCTCATACCCACCCGGCAACTTACCTACACCAAAACACGTCGTAGCCACCATTGAAACTTACCTACACCCAAACACGTCGTAGCCACCATTGAAACTTACCTACACCCAAACACGTCGTAGCCACCCTTGAAACTTACCTACACAAAAACACGTCGTAGCCACCCTTGAAACTTACCTACACCAAAACACGTCGTAGCCACCCATGAAACGTATATACACCAAAACACCTCATAGCCACCCTTGCAACTTACAAACACCAAAACACCTCATAGCCACCCTTGCAAATCACATGAAACCAAAACTCCCCCCCCCCAAAGCCCCACTATCCAACACATGCAGCAGCTTACCCCCACACCACATTTAATCCTAGCGTACATTTTCTTCCTTTTCATTTCCTCTGGTAATGTTCACGCCCACTGAGTGTAAAATTGAACTAAGCTGCATGCGTCATTCAAGAGAATTGTATTAAATCGAGGATTACTGAATGAAGAAAGAAGATTGCTTGATTATATATTTTTTTTATATTTTCAATTTCATTGCTATTTTTTTTTCGGTCGGTTAGATGTTGAATTTTAACTCCACACCACCCCCTATCCCCCCCTTCCCCCCCCCATTTTTTTTAACAATCCCTCCCAAATTTTATTGAAAAAAAAAAAGCCAGACATTTGTCTTAAATGATTGTTGTCTCCAGATTCCGTGCTGTAGGGATCGGGGCTGAGTTAAACAAATGAGATATGTTTCAATGTGAAGGTATTCTCAGCCTTTTATGCTGTGTTCAGAATGGGATGTAGGCTCTAACACTTTTCCCCATTAGCTTTATTTTTCTTTCGTTATTTTTAAATTTACATAAGTCATTGAGAAGTTAGGTGTTCTTTGTTGTCCTCTCAAATTATGTCAATAAACTGTTAAAATACAAGTTTCAATTTATGTCAATAAACTGATATTATACACGTTTCAATTTATGTCAACAAACTGTTATTATACACGTTTCAATTCATGTCAATAAACTGTTATTATACTAGTTTAAATTTATTTCAGTAAACTTTTATTTTACTAGGTTCAATGTATTTCAGTAAACTGTTATTATATTAGTTTCAACTAAGAAGAGGATTCTTAGATTCTATTCTGAGTCTTGAATTATTTATTTGTAATGGGGAATAAAATCAATAAACTGTCCAAAAAAAACATCAACAACAAAAAAGCACTAGGACCATGGAATGTTAGTTAAGATTCTTTTAAATATGAGGACGTTGTCAAGTGGAGTTAGCACGGCCCCTTAGTTTAAATTTATACTTCTCTGTACATCTCTGTACATCTCGGTACATCTCTGTACATCTCGGTACATCTCGGTACATCTCTGTACATCTCGGTACATATCTGTACATCTCGGTACATCTATGTACATCTCGGTACATCTCTGCCTTCACGCATTCTTGTCCATGACGTTTACCCATCAAACAGTTTACGAAACGTCTTTGCCCCTGTCCAACAAACCACTGGTCAGACAACTCATTCTCGCGGGGATGTAAATCAATATTTCCGGTAAACGTTGTCTGCCCTTCAATCATTTGATTCCCTATAGCTTACACACGGGAACATGAGAAAAACTATTTAAGTTTTATAAGCGACCAGGATATTTGTCGGCCAATCGATACCAAAAAAAAAATTTAAAAAATTCAAAATATCTATTCGAATGGTTGACATCAATAAAAAAAAAAAAATTAAATTATAGTTTTCTCTTTTACTCTGAGAACAACAATTTGAGTAGAGATCCTCATTTCAATTCTCCTGGGGCGAGAGAAACATGGAAACTCTTTCTGGAATGGTGAAAATGATTTCGGGTTATCGGCCGTTAGTGTGAGCTATTGGCTTTTAACAAGGAGTCTCAATCACAGGAGTTGGGGGTCTGATCTCCTGATGTGGAGCTCAATTAAGATAAAAAAATTATTATCTCTTCTGTAACGCCTGAACACTAGGTTTGTTACGTAGCTTCGGGGGTAAATTAAAGTAAATAAATAAATAATGGCAATGCATGATAAGTACTCCATGGCGTCATCAAACAGAAGAGTAAACGAGAAATTCGTTACCACGCTGCATTCCACCTCTTCTTTTCTGTATCATATCTGAATTTAGTTGATGTCTCGAAGATGTGTGTGGGAAAAAACCCCTCTCAAACAGACACAATTTTCTATGTCTCTCCTCTCATGCTTGTTTGGCATATTCCTAGGGCCTTGAACTAAGCACAGCCCTTGCTCTGTATCCGCGCACGATGGTATATCATGTTCTCCGATGCTGATCCAATGCAGCTGTGTATTCTCTCTTAGAACTTCGGTTTGATTGTTTGGGGTCTGGATCATTCATTTCATGAAGATTCCCTCGCAAGACGCCGATCCTTTGACATTGCGTTTAAACAGTCTGTTGAAGAACGACACCGGGGAGGGTGTCCGGCTCCTGGACTTGGTCGGTGGCGGGAGCATGAGGGCGGCGCCCGGGGGCAGGAGCTGATGACGTATCTGGGTCAAGGTCCCGGCCACGAGCTCGTCAATTTTGTGGTTGAGGGCGGCAGATGTTTCTATGTACTTGCAGTCGTACATGGAGGCCACGTGCATGGCATCTGTGGAAGAAACAGTGTTGAATATGATAAGAATGTTAGGACTCACATCAGATCTCATTTCATGAGAATTCACGAATTTGTTGTAAGAATTGATTTTTGATGGCATTTAAAAATGTCCACCCCCACCCCCCCCCCCCCCATACTAAATACGAAATACGGAACGCGCTAACAGTCAAAAGCCATAAACACGTCACATAGGGAAATGGTGTCGGTGGGCTGGAGCGCAAGCTCTAAGGGCCCCCCCCTCGGCACACCCCTACACTGCCTGACGCCAGGTCTCCCCGCCGCCAGACCGTGCGGTAGCACGCAAGGAATCTCTTCCTGGCCTGGTGGACACTCGGTCGGCCGAAAACGCTGCGTTTAAAGCGTTCGCAGCTAACTTTCCTTGGAGGTCTGGGCGGATTTGCTACGTCACCGGAATAGCAACGGAGGGAAGGTGTTGCGTTACCACCACACCCACCCACCCCCCCTCTCCCCCCCCCCGCCAACCGCCCAGGGAGCCTTTCGGTCGGGACGGAAAGCTGGGACGAAAAGCCAAAAAATAAAAGTGTCCGTTTTGTGTTATGTCAAGATTAAACGACTCAGTAAGACGTCAATGTTTTGCTCGTTGAAAAATCCAGATCGCCAAAGTGATTTAAAGTGAACGCATTCGTATCTTTAAACGTGACTCAAACGAGATACCCGATAACGTCATAGACAATTCAAATATGTCGCTGAATGGTAGGAAAGTGCTCAAAGAAGAAATTGATCTTCACATCTGCGGGAAGTCACTAAAATGGGACAAGTCACCCACGTATCTGGGTATAAAGCTGGACCAGAAACTCCAGCTACATAACCATGTACGGGAACTCAGCGCTCGAGCCACGTCCAAACTCAGCCTGGTCAAAAAACTTGCAAGCACTACCTGGTGAGCCGACGCAAGACTCCTGAGAGCTCTCTATCTTGGGAGTGTAAGAGGTGCCATTGACTACAGCCTCCCGGTTCAGGCCTTCGCAAGCCGTACGGCTCTGGAGAGTCTGGATCGGATACAAAATCTAGCTCTAAGATTTGTATGTGGGGCGTTACGTACCACACCCACGGCTGCTGTGGAAATTATCTCAGACATAGAACCACTACACATCAGGAGGGACAAGGCTGTCCTAACGACCGTTGAGCGCTACCGTCGAATGGAAAAGACGGAACCCTGTTTTCAACTTCAAGACCGCTGGGTAAAGCGGACAAGGCTTAAGAGACCCTCCTTCATGGACGCGGTCTATTCACTCGAGAATAAGCACCCTTTACCAGAAAACAGGGAGAAAATACGCCTGATCCAGGAGAGATCACCTCAGGACAGGTGCGAACCGCCTGATGTTCGTCTGACCCTGTCACACACAGCAGTTACTAAGTCGAGCCCCAAAATGAGCAAAAGGGAGCCGCACTAGAGACAATTGAGGCCTTTGGAGACGACGTGGTACAAGTCTTCACAGACGGCTCGTATCTCGCCAGCGAGAAGCGGGCGGGCTACGGTGCACTCATCCAGTATCCTAAGGGGATACCTCCAAATGAGGAGGTTTCAGGCCCAAGTGGCAAAAATAGCACTGCAACTGATGCAGAGATTGAGACTATATTGATGGGCTTGAAACAAGTGCGACGTAGACTTGCTAGACGCAAACCACTTCCACCCATCGTAGTGTTCACCGATTCACAATGTGCTCTGGAAATTGTGAAGAGGAGCTCTTCGAACACGAAAATGGTGAATGCAATTATGGAGCTCGTGCGAGACATACAGTCACACGGAGGCCAAGTGACCCTTCAATGGATCCCAGGACATGCGGGGATTCCACCCCAAGACAGAGCCGACTGTCATGCGAGGCAAGGCTCTTCCCAGCCTCAACCTAACCGGCCAATGACCCAACTGGGGGCCCAAGCCTGGATTAAGGACCTCTGCCACGAGGAGTGGCTAAAAGAATGGGAACAGGGGAACACGGCCCGAAAACTTTACCGGAACATGCCTAAAAACAACCGGAAATGCGATCAGTGGTGGAGTCTTAAACGCCACCACCAACCAGAGTCTCATCACCCAGATGAGAACAGAACACTGCCCTACCTGCAGCTATTTAAATAGATTACACCCACTGCGGGACCCGAGCTGCGCCACTGTGGCCAGGCACCGGAGACAATCGAGCACCTTCTAGCCGAGTGCTCAACGCTGGCGACTGGCGTGACTGGGGTCCTCCCAGCCAACCATGTCGAGAGTCTGATTTACGGGACTGCCCAACAGATGAGGCAGGCCTGTACCTTACTTGCCGGGGCCATAAAAGAGCATTAGCTCGGTCCTTTTCAGTGAATGTAATATTTCAATAGGTAGCTGTTCAGGAAGGGTTGAAACATCAATTAGACTAAGTTGTCAACGTCCTACCGCTTGTCTCATTGAGATTAAGCCATTTGATCATACAGCTTTTTACTGAAACTAAACTACATGATGATGATATATTTCTTTCGATGTCTTCATTTCGTCCCAATTCTGCACTTTCGGCAATGAATTTTTTTGCGTATGTAAAGTTGCACTGAATTCTTGTATACTTAGTTCCTCGATCTCTGCTTAAGGAACACACACTTGGATTGACACGGAGGGAAAATGTAAAGAAAGAAATTCTTTCGTATTGTTAATATATCGCGAGACTTGAGCTGTGAACGAGATTTCAGCCCTGTGGGAAAGTCGGATACCTCGGAGAAATAGGGTCTCAACGATTTCCCAAGACTTAACAACCAAGAAATCTCAGTCAAACGAAGTCAAAGAATAGAGGTGAACAAGAGCAACATGACTCCGTTGCGCAATAATCATCGAGTGGTCTGTTTATAAACCCTATGGATAAGCCACTGTTTGCATTTAATTTAGAACCACCTATTTTGAAGATTTGTTTTTTTACAAACTTTAAAAAAAAAGAAAGAACATTTCTAACTGAGTGTATTGCTGAGGTCAGGAATAAGGAAATTTCAGCCTTATGGAATAATGGGGTAACAATCAAAATCAATAAAAAGGAATCATGTGAGAGGAAATCAAAATCTAAATGTGAAACAAATATGAAATGATGCTATTTATAGAGTTCAATCTAATAGAGGATCGACTAAAAGTGCACGATTGTGAGTCCGTCTAAATGTTTTGAGACGAGAATAACAAGCAAAGTTTCAGGCTTTGAGTAAACAACCTCTTTTTTTTTTTTTTTTCTGTGTCTTTGCATCTGTTGCCATGTCTTTGAATAGTTCAGAAAGAGGACATCGTTTTTTGTTTTGTTTTTTTGTTTTTTTTAATGTCCCCCGAATACTGTTTTGCTGACAGAATGTATAGTTACATTCGAATTTAATTATCTTTTTTTTTTTAATTTAAAAATAATTTTTAAAATATTTTGAAAAAAAAACAACCCATCTCCTGTTGTTAAAATACACGAGGAGACAACTTACATAACCTGGTAAGTCACGTTTGTTTTACAAAAAAAAGAGTTATCCATTTTGGCTGGCTCGTTAAGTGTCAAATCTGCAGTCTTACACGTATTTAATGAATCAACATTTTTGTTTTAAGTCAAAAGTCCAAAATGTCACCATAACAAAACTATAAAATGTGTTATTTTTTTACATAAAGTAAATTTACAACAAACAAACAAAACCTAGAAAAAAAAACAACATTAAAAAAAAAATACATCCAGAAGTTAGTTGGCTTTGCAAGTGGCCTCCTCAAATGGATTTATAATGTAACCCAAATTAAAGATATTAGGCTGTAAAGCTACAATAATGTTCTAATATTTTTGAAGTGTTTTTAAAATTCTAAAATATTAAAAAATATGAGAATTTGGATCATCTTGCACGTTATGCAGAAATGCCTTCAATTAATATCATCTTTTTTTTTCTAATAGACAGATGATTTCTTAAATAATTTATGGTATATGCTTTCCACCATCCCCCCTCCCCAACACCCAAACCTTCTAGTGTCGTGCATGTGTTGCTTCAGTCAACCGGAATAAGGTCGGAGCAGCCATATTGCATGATGTTGGCCATCATTCTGAGCCCAGAGACTTCACAGCTCGTTTAAATGATGTTGGCCATCATTCTGAGCCCAGAGACTTCACAGCTCGTTTAAATGATGTTGGCCATCATTCTGAGCTCTTAGACCTCGCAGCTCATTGAATGATGTTGGCCATCATTCTGAGCTCAGAGACGTCACAGTTCATTGTATGTTTTTGGCCATCTTTCTGAGCTCACAGACCTCGCAGATCATTGAATGATGTTGGCCATCTTTCTGAGCTCAGAGACCTCGCAGCTCATTGAATGATGTTGGCCATCATTCTGAGCTCAGAGACGTCACAGTTCATTGAATGATGTTGGCCATCTTTCTAAGCTCACAGAACTCGATGCTCTTACCCCCACATGTTACACCCCTCCCCGCTCGCTTCCTTTAAAGCAGCGGTTCTCAGCCTGTGGGTCGCGACCCCTTTTGGGGTCGAATGACCCTTTCCCAGGGGTCGCTTGAGACCATCGGAAAACACATATACGCCATAAGCTATGAAGTAGCAACGAAAAAAAATGTGTTTGGGGGGGTCGCCACAACATGAGGAACTATATTAAAGGGTCGCGGCATTAGAAAAGTTGAGAACTGCTGCTTTAAAAGAATATCTAAACTATCTTTTTTTGCACCAATTATATGCTTTTTTTGAAGAAAAAAATATACACAATGTCTATTTATTGAATTTAACTCTTTTTTTTACAAAATTGTTCATTCTTAAACGTGGCCAGACTATGTCCTAAGACACAGAACAAAAACTCACCGTCTATTGCGACCTGTCTCTTGCGGACCAGGTCCGCCTTGTTGCCCACCAATATGATGGCGCGGTCCGTTCCCATGTTTACTCGAAGCTGACGCGACAGATCCTTGGCCACCACGAATGAATTCCGGTCCACAATGGAGAACACGACAATGTAAGCGTCCACGTTGATGTCGTCCATTTGATACGCCTGGAAGTATAAGGGAATGTTTCATCCATTTGTACAATTATCCATTTGATACAATCATCCATTTGATACAATCATCCATTTAATACAATCATCCATTTGATACAATAATCCATTTGATACAATCATCCATTTGATACAATCATCCATTTGATACAATCATCCATTTGATACAATCATCCATTTGATACAATCATCCATTTGATACAATCATCCATTTGATACAATCATCCATTTGATACAATCATCCATTTGATACAATCATCCATTTGATACAATCATCCATTTGATACAATCATCCATCTATACAACCATCCATTTGATACGTCTAGACACATGTTATGGATTATTGTAAGTCAGTTATAGTTATGGTTTAGATATCCCTCTAAATATAAGGGGGTTTCATTTGTCATTTATAAAGTCATCGTTGAGACACGTTTGGAAATGTAAGGCGTTTTCGCTAGTTTGATGTAAAATTATTCTGTGGATAAGCTTGGAAATATAAGGTGACGATGTTAGCTTCTTGTAAAATCATCTTATTTGATGTTAATTTCTTAACAAGCCCTTAGATCCACTTGACGATATCTTACATTTCTCTGTTATAGTGTAGCCTAGTTTAGCGTACTGAGTTGGCCTAATTTTTTTTCATAATTATTAGCCACCACCACTTGTCTTCTCATCCCCCCTCCCCAGTATGGCTTTGCTCCTGATGTCACCAAGTAAATGTGCTGTGATATCCCTTACCCAATCCTCCTTTTGTTAGGAAAAAGGTTTGAATGCGCTCTATTTGTTCAAGAGAACGCCATTGTCTAGAATTTCTATACTAGATCGTTCTGATTGGATCCGTACATTTATGACTACGAGTTTGCTAACACAGACAGAGAAAGAGAGAGAGAGAGAGCGAGAGAGAAATGTTTGCTATATGTCCCAACATAAACGAGAAGTTACATAATTGTGTTTGTAAATTAATATTTATTTTGTATTTTGAGGAGTGCACCTTTTCACTTGCCTTGACATATATATGTTTCTGTGTTCGAATTTGTATTTTTATAGACATTTCATAGTATAATTACATTGAATATTGTTTAAGTATCACTAGCTTTGTTTTGGTTCTTTGCATACTGTTTTCAATGGTACTTTGTGACGCATTGTTAACTCTACGAGACAAACCTTAACACAGATGCAATATTTAAAAAACGTAATGGTACCTAACAGGCTCATTAAGTTATAGCCAAATCGAAGAGTCTAAAGTTGTCAAATTATAGATAACACGTCGTAATATTACTCCGTTACACCATTAATATAGAGGATAACCCAAGATGTAAAGGAGCATTCGTCTTAGTTCGTGTTACGACACATAGTTACGAAGTGACGCCTATAACATTTTGGTTCCCAGAGACACGTGGAAGATCATATTTAGAAAACATGTAACGAGAAAAAAAACACATATACATTTAAATCTACATTTTAAGGCCCGACTTTCGGCTACAGTTTGAGAACACCGACAAGGAGATGAACTGTGCGCCATAATCCAGTCCGCATAGCCACAGTCGCACCCACGAAAATACTAAAAGGCGGAATTGAAAAAAAGCAACAACTAAATTAAGCGCTGTTGTTTTCGTTATTGCGCGTCAACTTACATCAGCTCCATCGATGAACTCCATAACGGATTCATCTCCGTCCAGCAGCACCGGGACGACGGTTTTTTCTGTCAGCTCACCATCAGCTGTGGAGGAAATAAATAGCTGCAGTTATTTTGTTTGTTTAATGTAACGAATGAGACTGTCTGAACGAATGAGACTGTCTGAACGAATGAGACTGTCTGAACGAACGATACTGTCTGAACGAACGAGGCTGTATGTACGAATGAGACTGTCTGAACGAATGAGACTGTCTGAACGAATGAGACTGTCTGAACGAATGAGACTGTCTGAACGAACGATACTGTCTGAACGAATGAGACTGTCTGAACGAATGAGACTGTCTGAACGAATGAGACTGTCTGAACGAACGAGACTGTCTGAACGAATGAGACTGTCTGAACGAATGAGACTGTCTGAACGAATGAGACTGTCTGAACGAATGAGACTGTCTGAACGCATGAGACTGTCTGAACAAATGAGACTGTCTGAACAAATGAGACTGTCTGAACGAATGAGACTGTCTGAACGAATGAGACTGTCTGAACGAATGAGACTGTCTGAACGAATAAGACTGTCTGAACGAATGAGACTGTCTGAACGAATGAGGCTGTCTGAACGAATGAGACTGTCTGAACGAATGAGACTGTCTGAACGAATGAGACTGTCTGAACGAATGAGACTGTTTGAGCGTGTTTTTACGTCTTTTTATAGATATATATTTTTTACAAAAATTAAACCAAAGAAAGAGAAAAACTAATTTAAATCATACGACATCATTTTTCTTGTTTTAAAAGTATTTTTCAAAATCAAGCAGCACATTTTTAAGAATATAATTTCATGAAGGGGAAATACAATACAGTCCCAAATGGTCAATGCTCTATTTCCTTTGGAAAATTGTATGTACTGGACATGATCGCATCTTCCTGACGAATCTTATGCCTGACATTTACACTAATGAGTTATTTATTTTTTTAAAAAATAATTTTTATTTTAACTAAAAAATCAATGGGGTTCGTAGCATTTTTTTTTGTCGTTACGCGTGACCCTTTTGCTCAGTTGATCGTGGTTGATCGTTTAGAGAACGGCGGGAGAAGAGTAAGTAGGGGAGCTTAGATGAGAGCTGTATGATTTCGGGGAGGGTTGATTAGGAGAGGGTTTTTGGGGCAGGGCGAAATATGGCACTTAGCTACGTCACAGAAGACGCCTGGAGACCTGTTTTATTAAAAACACCACAGCCGTTAATGTCTAAACATGTTTTAAAGAGATTTTCTATCAAAGAAGAGTTTAAACGCTATAAAAAGTGTAAAATTATTTTCTAAAAATTTGTTAAAATTTATTATGTCAAGAAATTAATTTTACAGAAAATATTTTCAAAAATTAATTAAATAAAATGAAATACGTGTAACCTTCGTCTACATTTAATTCGAATCCTTTAGCTACATAGAGTACTCATCTACATTTATGTACATACTGTCTTTCCGTAATGCCCTTTTAAGAAAGTTACAATTATTTTTCTTCTTCTTATTGTGTTTCAATTCGTAGTTGAGAGAATTTCTATTTTCTAATTGTCTATATTTTTTTTTTAAAAAATAAAGTGATCAGTCGACCAAATAACTTACGAAAACAAGAAATAGAAGAGGCAAAAAAAAGGCGAAAAAAAGAACCAGTGTGTAATCCATCAAACTCACCAATAGCTGGCCTCGAACACAATCATTTATTGGGCTTCTTAGAGTGGAAGCTTTGTCGCAAAGATGGTAGCCGCAGGGCACAAGGCCATGTGTTAGAGAGTTAAGAAGATACCGTTCAAGGACGCAAGTGGGTTCAGTGTATAATTGACTTGTGACAAAGTGTGGGGGGAAGGGGGGGGGGGAATTTCCGGGCCATTATCACACCCGGAATGGCTTGTCGATTTATTTTTTTGTTGTTTTTATTGGGTTTTTGTTTCCTCCTTGTGTTACTAGTATCGAGTGAAAGGAGCGAAGGTTAACTTTGCGGGTAGAAATAGATTTTTAAAATATAATACATATTTAAAAGGAAAAAAAAAGAATTGTTTTGACAGAAATCAAGCTAAATGTTTTAATAGAGAAATACATTACAGAAAGAAGGATCGAAGGGCCCTGTGGCACGTTTCCTTAGGGGCCTTTAAAGAAAGTGGTTCATAAAGTGTGCGCCGCAGGGCCCCACGCAGAGCAGGGCCTTCCCAATAGGGGGCATTAGGGGCAACGGGAAATATTACAAAATTGTCATATTTGCGCCCCCCGACCAATTTCAATTCAATGTCAGAGGACTCGATATCACTCGCAAACCAGTAAATCGCTTAGTAATATCTGTTTTCAAAAGCAAAAAAAGCATCTACAACTGGTTACCAGATGGCGCCCTAGAGTTTCCAAGTTTATCACTATTTAATAGTGTAAGTTTAGGAATTTAGTTTACCACGCCTTTGAGAAAACCTGGACACAAGAATGGTTTTGACAACAAGTGGAGTTTTTGTATTTGCACACGGTCACTACTCGACTAGCGAATTTGAGAACCATCGTAACAACAGTAAAAAATGACTTTCTAAAATAATGAATGTTCCTATTCTCTTTAAGGCAACGCTAAGCCATTAGGAAAAGTACATGTTTGTTTGTTTGTTCTGTGTGTGTGTGTGTGTTTTTTTTTAAGCCTTCCTAGACAAATAAATCTCAAACGATTGGTCAATTAGCGTTTTTTTGTATTTAAATACGGTTACTAAACGATAAATCTTCCAGCTATTTTGAGCAACACCGTATTAACCGTAAACTGACTTTCTAAAGTAATACATTTTTTCCAATTCTCTTAGACGGCAAAATTAAATAATATGGCAAAGTACAGGTTTTTTTTTTTTTATTTTTTTTTTATATTCCTTGACCAATAAATCTCAAACATTTTGACGAGTGGAGTTTTCACAGTTAAATTTGGTTACAAGACGACAGGTCAATCTGCTTTTTTTGAGAACAACCTTATTAACTGTAAAAGGATATTCTAAAATAATACATACATTGTATTCTCATATTCTGTTAGGCAGAAACACTAAACCATTAGGGGGGGGGGGGGGTGTGGGAAAGGACAATGTGTTTAAATCCTTCTCAGACCAATGCATCACAAACATTTTATATCCTATCGAGACCTTCGCGTTTAAAGGATGATGAATGAAGGACTGCGTTCCAGATGTGCGGTGGAAATATTCGAACACGTTGAGTAGAAGCTTCAAATAAAAAGACAGGACACTAAATGTAGGGACAACGTTGGGCCGGCCATTTAACCCGTTCTTCTCTCTAACAGTACCTGATTTTTTTGTTAAGACGCAGCGAAGAAAGTTATTTGAATCACCTTTTGTGTTTGTGTGTGTGTTTTTTGTTTTGTGTGCGTGTGTGCTGAGCTAACGAGCTTGCCGATATTTCAATAAATCTATCTCGGTGTAATATTGTAGGGACGGTTCTAAATCTCGAATGATTAGGCCCTGATTCTGAATTCTGATTCGTGCAAAAGAACCACAAGAATAGTTATCCATTTCAGATCTAAGACATTACCTTTCGCTTTATGTTTGTGTGTGTGTGTGTCTGTGTGTGTGTGTGTGTGTCTGTGTGTGTGTCTGTGTGTGTGTGTGTCTGTGTGTGTCTGTGTGTGTGTCTGTGTGTGTGTGTGTGTGTGTCTGTGAGGAGGGTTATTGTGCATAGTAGAGAATGGCTGAGACGTTACTTGGCAATGATGTCGAACGGCTAGTCACGAAGAATCTTCTCCCCCCGGGCCTGGGTCCCGCCTATCGAACCGTTAGTGTGAGATCCAGCCTTGAGATAAACCGGAAAACTGATTTTGGGGCGCAGGACAGCCCGGCTCAGAGCGCCCCGGCATAAAGTGTGCTAATCTTGGTTACAAATTGGCCGGGCGAACCCACATATTGAAAACGCTGATAAACGAATGATTGTGTCCTTGGTTGAATATTTGAACAGGATTCGTTAAAGAATGAGATAAAAATAATTCTGCATATCTTTCTACGTCAGCTGTTTTCAATGTCACCATTATGCACCCCAGGTTGGGCGGGGGTGGAGGGGGCGTTCATATCATACTTCTTAGGGATCATGATAAATTTATATTAAGAGCTTTCTGTAAATAAAAGATCCACTTTTCTATTTTATAATGGTAACGGTAAAAAAAAAAAGATTGACAAATGTTATTCTACATAACGACCTATGTAATGTCCCAATGGAACGACTTAAATGGCCAGACTTAGTCAAGACAACTGGAAATAGACCAGGATGCAGTGGATGACCAGGATGCAGTGGATGACCAGGATGCAGTGGATGACCAGGATGCAGTGAATGACCACCAGTTAATATTGTGTCTCACCGTGCTCTTAGACGTTCCGCGTCGCATGGGTCGTCTGAACTTTCATTGTGTCAATCTCATACCGCCTACGTTACTCAGTTTCCGGAACTTGCCTTCTCTTAGATGAGTTGCCATCCAAGGTTAACGAGACACATTGACCCCGGGTGCTGATGTTGTTGTCGCTTGTCTTTGCTGGGGGTTGAACTCCAGCCCACATGCGTTGGGGATCAACTCAGCTTAAACCTTGGCCACACAGCACCATTCTCCATATCTACACAATTGCCTCGTAAAGCATGGTTAGATAATACAAACAATGATCAACAGTTATATTGCTACCGACTCCCCAACCAATTATATGCACTCTTGTATTTTTTTTGAAATGCATTATCCTTCCAGTTTCTTTGGAACTCTCAGAGCGGCTGGTTAATTTTAGCTCAATCTCATAACTCGTGTAAATTGGATCACATTATGCGCAATCTGATTCCTTTCCATTTCTGGATGCCGCCTCTGACTTTTCCGTCAAACACCAAATTGATTTTCCTCGTCTCGAGCCTGCAAAGAAATCTGGACAGACGCTAAAAATTAAGCGTCACTCATTTTTTTTTTTTTGAGTTGCTAGTGACCTTATTGAGGGGTGTGTAAAAAAACAGGGGGTGTGGGGCTATTAATCGCAGGGTAAGGCTCACCTTGCCAACCATAGACCTACTAAACTCCAAATATTGAAAACTTTATTCTCCCCACGTCGTTACGTTTAGTTAAGCAGCCACGTCATCAACTTATTTTTTAATGTCTCTATCGTCCACGTTTTAAGTAGGAAAAAGAAATGAAAAGAAAAGTTGAAACTTGCGACCACGAGAAGATTTATATTTCTAGACAAGATTTATATTTCTAGCCAAGATTTATATTTCTAGACAAGATTTATATTTCTAGACAAGATTTATATTTCTAGATAAGATTTACATTTCTAGACAAGATTTATATTTCCAGACAAGATTTATATTTCTAGACCAGATTTATATTTTTTCTTGAAGTAAGCTCGTGGTGGGAGGAAGGGTGGTGGAAATAACAGTTATTTAAGTTAAGTATATAAATTTACCAGAAAGTTACACCCGTGGTGCACTACGAAAAAGGAGGGTGGGTGGGTGGGGAGGGTTGAGTGATAATTAAAAAGATAATGCAAACATGTGTTTTTATTTGAAAGTGAAATGTACACAATGTTTTTTTCATGTTTTCTGAATTAAATTTAATCAGTTATGGGCCATAAATTAATGCGAAGAACAGCAACTAAATCAAAAAGAGGTATAAGAAAGAATGACTTTAATGTAAAACTTGTTTGTAAACACATGTTTACTGTTATCCCACTGGGCGTGAGCCAATGTAGAAGAACTAACACGTGAGCACCTTAACGTACAACGTCTATTCAATCACCTGTGATTCGTTGACTGTCATCCCAAAGAAATGTTGCACCGGTAAAATGATCTTCGAATCCTACCGGTGCACACCTGGAGCATAAAAGGAATCCGGATGGGAAACACATTGAACTTCATACGGCTGTTCTCGAGATCGCAGGGTCAGTCCCTACTTGGTGTTTAAGCTTTTATTTTAAACGTAGAGATAGTTGAATCCGTTTAAATTAGACACACAGGCACAAGCCTTTGTAAAGCCATTGACTACCTCTTTCTTTCCCCCCCTCTCTCTCTCTCTCTCTCTCTCTCCACCCCCCTCTTTTTCCCCCCGTGTCTAAGAAAAGAAAGTGATTTAAGAAAATTAAAATAAATATTTATTAGCCGCCCAGAATAACCCCGTATTTGTAGTTTTTGAATGTTGTTAAACACAACGCAACGCACCAGACCTTCTTATTTGGCATGCGTTTACTTGAAAGTTGTTTACCTGAGAAATTTCAAAACGCAGCAGTAATTACTTTACCTATCATAACGTATGTTCGCTCAGTAATTGTTTACCAAAGATTGGTAGATGTGCAAGTAGTTTTAACATCAACCAGAATCTTTTATCTTTTTGCTCTGGTTGTCAGAGATGGTATTTTACTATGTTCTCGTGATCATTCAAATACATGTTGTGATGCAAAATATAATGACTTCGAAAGTAAATTGTTTGGCAGTATGAAAACGTGGATATCATGAAGTGTTATGAAAGATCGGACCAAACAGTGTAACGAGGAAGTAATATAATAATGTTACAGCTTTAAACATATATATATATATATATATATATATATATATATATATATATATATATATATATATATCTGCTTCTCCTACATTATGTTCCACTGTGTGGGTGTGTGTGGTATTGTATCTTGTCATTTGTAGCATTGCATTTAAGCATGAAATTTATTTAGGATCGCACACCATTCAACCATCGCACACCATTTGGGTAGGACAGGTTGGGGCATTTGCAACCCCCCGCCCCCTGAATTTGCAGGTTTTATTTAAAATGCTATATACTGTGGCACCCCCAGTAATAGACAACTTAACAAGCCGAAAAAGTTTTGCTCCCCGGACCCCCTGAAAAAAACCTGAAATGACGCACCTACCCCCCCCCCACACACACACACACACCCACACACCTATTGTTTACGAAGTCCCATCCCCAAACCACCTTATTGTCAGAGTGACGTCATGAAACTCTACACCATCTGCGGGAGCAATTCAAGCCATTTTGCTCTGTGTCAGACGACCGGATGTGAGGAGATGATTGAAAAACCACCCATCCTGTTACAAGCGATCATTGAAGCCGACTGTCTAAGGGGGCCACGTCTGCCATTGATGTATTGAGACGGCGAAAAGTTTCTAGTGAAACAGGAATATTTGTTTTATGTATATCGTCTCACCAGGGAAACGGGGTGACAAAAACATGTTGACGAAGTTAAACTCTACGCCCTAAGTAAAGACGTCATGTCTGCAGTGTCGTAGGAAGGGTTGGTGCCGCCCCGTGTGGGTCAAGCTTTTTACCCCCACCCCTTTTTTTCATGCAAATAACACATTTCTGTTAGCCGAAAACGCCACCACTCAATATAAGGGGGACAACGTAGCACACGGGGGGGGGGGGCGCGACTGCTCACATACACACACACACACAACCCTCTTCCTTCGCCACTGCATGCCAGTTAAAAATCGTTATCATTTAGGATTTATTGATAAAAATAAACTCAAACTATGAGGACACAATGTCTACTTGGTTTTGTTTTTTTTGTTTTTTTTCCATTTAGTATTTTAGTTTCAGGAGAAATAAAATGCTTAAAAGACTGGCCAACTTCCATCGAAACTGCTCAGCTGTGCTGTTAGGCCAAACACTGTGTCTGTGGTCTTGGAAAAACAAAAAGGTGCATACAGTTAAGATATGCTGAACGCACCCATTTTTTTTTC
The DNA here is from genome assembly GCA_964017045.1 of Omphiscola glabra. Taxonomy (NCBI): domain Eukaryota; kingdom Metazoa; phylum Mollusca; class Gastropoda; family Lymnaeidae; genus Omphiscola; species Omphiscola glabra. Next base: position 27,390,104 of record OZ024800.1, on the reverse strand, counting down.
TTTACCGTGTTATTTAAACAGGTTCTGAGGGAGGTATTATGACGTCAGCTAACGAGGAAAGACAATGAGAATGTTTTACTATCCAGAGGCTGAAGGAAAACGTTGAGAGCAATTATCATCAGTTGCGTAGCTAGGGTCAGTGCCACCCACGGCGAGGTGGGGGGGGGGAGCGACTACACATTTTTCGACCCCTTTCCACGAAATAAGAAATCAACTCTGTATTTTGCCGACTGTGTGACCTTCCACGAAAAGAAGAAAGGGTGCACCTGGGGGACGTACAGCACCCTCCGGCACCCCCTGCCCCTCCTAAAACGCTGATTACTGTTGTGTATGTCTGTAATTAAGATTTGGTGAAATGGCTTCTGACGCTTTTCGCCGTATTTCAGTCTGTTTACAAGAGCGATGAGACGACGGGTTGTCCTTAGATCCACTGCGGAGTTTGCAAGTTTCATTATACGTGTATCTTAGGGCGGGTTCACACGATCAGATTTTCCTTCAAGCATTTGACGCAATTCGTGTAGGAAGCCTTGTCACAACTTTCAAATTACCATTTGATCAAATTCCCCAAAAAAGAAGCCACGCACAAAATAGTGCGTTCATGCAATAATTTGACGCGAACTTTGATCGTGTGAACTGACGCTTAATTCGAATCTCAATCACAGACTAGGTGCACATGTGAACACGAACAGACTAGGTCAACATGAACAACAACCCTCCACTGAACTATATCCCTGTCTTTTGCCACCGAATGACGTAGTCAAGATCTAAATATAAACAAAAACCCTCCACTGAACTATATCCTTGTCTTTTGCCACCGAATGACGTAGTCAAGTTCTAAATTTAGAAACAAAATCGTTTGGCACCTTTTGGCCAGCCAGCCATTATTATTAATTATGCACCTATTATTTGTATTTTAGGGAGTGAGTTATGAGTCCCTTCCCGAAGGCATAGCCTTGCATGTCTTTATTACTCCCTCCACATCTCAAACTATAAGCCACCCGGACAACGAAGGCAATCAGTTAAGACATTGGAGACGCCAACGACCAATGACGTGCACATTTAGACTGAAGTAGACTATTTATATGAACAAGTATCAGCAAAACGCTAATAAATAAACGAACATTTTTTTACCTCACACGTCAGTTCTTTGGTCAGTGGTGTTAAATTATCCGCTGATTTATGGGGAAAACCCGGAGTGGGAGTTGACATCCATCTTCAAGGAATAGAGGACACACAAGTTGTTTTTTTTACGATTGAACACGACTGGTCGAAATACAAACGTTTTGTTACCAGCATAGCACACACGTTATGTGTTTTAAAGAGGGGAAAAAATTGTTGACGTGGTAGTAGATATATAATATATCGGTTTTCTGTTTAAAAATAATTAATAGTTGCTTTGTGATGAATCAATTAACTATCCGATGATGTTTTACATCTTATCTGGGCGATGTGATAAATGATACCATTGCTATGTGATGTAGGAATATCTTTCGCGCTATGATATTCAGCGGTGGTTTGGAGCCGGTTCGGTCAGGTTCGTGCGAACCGTTAGTTCAAAATAATAAATATGACTGACTGTGGCGGTGACCGATTTGGCATAAGGGGACATACTAACTGCGAGCCCTTTGTTACGAATTTGGCAATACACCGCTGATGATATTTATTTATTCGATGACATACTAAGCACTCTATCATTATATACCAATGCTCGTTTTTATAACATGCAAGCACTACGATATGAAAATCTGTATAACATACATAAATATTTACCCTCTTTGAAATGAAGACCTCTAACATACATCTTTGCTTTGTGGTATACGATAGTAATTATATTAATATAAAGGTTATAATTGTCAATTTATATGATACATTTCCATATGATACAAATATTTTTTTAAAATTATTATAAGATAATATTATAACATGATAAATGATACCACTGGTCTATGATTAAAATATACCACTGGCCTATTATAAAGGGTATCACTGGTCTATAATATAAGATATTACTGGTCTATGATATAAGATATTCCTGGTCTATGATATAAGATATCACTGGTCTATGATATAAGATATCCCTGGTCTATGATATAAGATATCACTGACCTATGATATAAGATATCACTGACCTATGGTTTAAGATATCACTGACCTATGATATAAGATATCACTGACCTATGATATAAGATATCAATGACCTATGATATAAGATATCACTGACCTATGATATAAGATATCACTGACCTATGATATAAGATATCACTGACCTATGATATAAGATATCAATGACCTATGGTTTAAGATATCACTGACCTATGATATAAGATATCACTGACCTATGATATAAGATATCACTGACCTATGATATAAGATATCAATGACCTATGATATAAGATATCACTGACCTATGATATAAGATATCACTGACCTATGAAATGCAATCGTGCTGTAAAAGTAACGCACGTCTCCAGCCAAAACTTAGGGTGCACAAAAACTTGAGAACCGGGTCTTACATTTCGGATCACAAGGTCACGTGATCTTCCCATATCTAGACATTGACCGAGAGGGCTATGACGTCAAGCCATAACTGACCCTCTTCCTCCCTTCCCCCGCCCGACGGTCATCTCTGCGTCTGATTATTGGGTTCCGCAGACAAAAATTACACATTAGCCAACTTCTCATTTTCCAGCGAAACCTCCCACTGCCTCCTCCTCTCCTCCCCCCCCCCCATTTTTCACGTAGCTTTGACTCAAATCACTCACCCTGGACCGGGCCATTGGTCACACGATCTAAATATAGATTAAGGATGGAACCGAGAGCCCTTTTGAATGCATTTCCGCCTTTCAAAACGTTGATTCAGTGAAGGCGATATCAACCGTTGGGTGAATCATGCAATTAAAAGTCTAGGCGGAATTTGATTTCTCTGTGTGTATATTTTAAGCACAAACAAGTCTGAAAAGGTCTTTTTTTTTCTTCCTGAAAAAAAAACATTAGACCCAGGGAAGATATTTGCGTGGAACAAATGAAGACAAATGAAAGAGAAGAAAAAAAAAAAGAGAGAGAGATTTATGAGGATGTTATGTGAATAATATTGATACCCGATCCGATATATTTTGGGGATAATGTATTATTCTCCTAATATACAAGATTCACTTTGAAAGGCACTCGACATGGGATCTGAAAGAAAGCACCCGAGAACTGGGAGAAGAAAATCAGGATGAGAAGGAAAGGAATAGAAAACGTTCATATCATCGGATGTCTTACTTTCTTTTTTTTTTGAGCTCTAGAGCTGGGGTTCTCAAACGTTCTCAATGCTGCCCCAACTCTTGATTTCAAAACATTTCTGGCACCGCCAGACCCCACTCCATGATTCAAAAGTGATAAAAATGTAAATGAACCGGATTTTTCTTGATCTTTCCGCACCCCCCCCCCTGACACTCTCTCCCGCAACCCCTGACACTGTATCCCGCACCCCCCTGACACTGTATCCCGCACCACCCTGACAATGCCTAGAAAACCCCTTCTCTAGATTTTGAGGACAGAGCCGTGACAGCTAATATACCTTAAAGAGGGGTCTAAAAAAATGGACATTTTAACACTGTTATCGGACTGAAATGGGAAATTAATTAATGGTCAAGTTGAAATACAAATACAACTGCCCACATAATGACACACAGGACAATGAAGTCAAGGCATACATCACATAGCAACGACTTTTAGATCACAGAACAGTGACATATTACAGCTGAGAGTATCGATTTACTGTGTTATCAAGCAATGGCATAGTATATCAAAGAGAAGGACACAGCATATCAAGGAGGAAAGGCATAGTGTATCTAAGAGTAAGACATATTATATCAAAGAGCAAAGACAGAGTATATCAAGGAGTAATTACATATTATACCAAAGAGCAATAACATAGTATATCAGGGAGGATTGGCATGGTATATCAAAGGGCAATGGTATATCAAAGGGCAATGGTATATCAAAGGGCAATGGTATATCAAAGAGCAATGGTATATCAAAGGGCAATGGTATATCAAAGAGCAATGGTATATCAAAGGGCAATGGTATATCAAAGGGCAATGGTATATCAAAGAGCAATGGTATATCAAAGGGCAATGGTATATCAAAGAGCAATGGTATATCAAAGAGCAATGGTATATCAAAGAGCAATGGTATATCAAAGAGCAACGGTATATCAAAGGGCAATGGTATATCAAAGGGCAAAGACAAAGCATATCAAAAAGCAATGACAAACAAATGAGCATACACATTATTAAAAAAAGATAAATACACACACACATACTCTTTTGAGGAGCAGCAATTTCGTCTAAAAATAAATAGCCGTAATTTAAGGAGACACGAAACGTAACTGGGATGTTAATGGGTATTAGTCACACATGAACTACGTGACGTCATTTGCATGGGCCAGTGTTTTAGAATCTCCACAGCTCCATATATTTAGCGTTAGCTGTGTCGCCAAAGACGTGTTCCCTAAGACCCAACCTGTACTCATATCTGAGAGCTGTGTCGCCAATGACGTGTTCCATAAGACCCAACCTGTACTCCTATGTGAGAGCTGTGTCGCCAATGACGTGTTCACCTAAAACCCAACCTGTACTCCTATCTGTGAGCTGTGTCGCCAATGACGTGTTCCCTAAGACCCAACCTGTACCTCTATCTGAGAGCTTTGTCGCCAATGACGTGTTCCCTAAGACCCAACCTGTACTCCTATCTGTGAGCTGTGTCGCCAATGACGTGTTCGGTAAGACCCAACCAGTACTCCTATCTGTGAGCTGTGTCGCCAATGACGTGTTCCCTAAGACCCAACCTGTACTCCTATCTGAGAGCTGTGTCGCCAATGAAGTGTTCCCTAAGACCCAACCTGTACTCCTATTTGAGAGCTGTATTTCCAAATGTAAAGTTCCCTAAGACCCCACCCCACATGTACACCCAGCTATGATGTATTTCCCATGTAGAGTTTCCTTACACCCACCCCCTCCCCAACAAGTACATAGAGCTTTGAGCAGTGTTTCCCCACGTACATCTTTCCCTAACCCCCACCCCGCCCATACATACACCTAGTAGGCTACCTGTGAGCTGTTATCCAAATGTAATGTTCCATAAGCCCCCCCCCCCAACCCGCCCATACATACACCTAGTATGCTACCTGTGAGCTGTTATCCAAATGTAATGTTCCACAAGCCCTCCCCCACCCCGCCCATACATACACCTAGTAGGCTAGCTGTGAGCTGTTATCCAAATGTAATGTTCCACAAGCCCTCCCCCACCCCCACCCATATATACACCTAGTAGGCTACCTGTGAGCTGTTATCCAAATGTAATGTTCCATAAGCCCTACCCCCCCACCCCGCCCATACATACACCTAGTAGGCTAGCTGTGAGCTGTTATCCAAATGTAATGTTCCATAAGCCCTCCCCCACTTCGCCCATACATACACCTAGTAGGCTAGCTGTGAGCTGTTATCCAAATGTAATGTTCCATAAGCCCTCCCCCCTTCCCTGCAAATCCATAAGTAAACCAAATATTTCTCAGCCCTCTTCCCCAACAACACCACTGCGCATCCCTTCCTCCACCATGTACATTGACCTGCGGTTTGTATTTCCCATGCAATGTTTCCTTAATTATAGCGCCCCCCCCCTCACAACCCACCCCAAATACAAATACTCAAGGAGCTATTTATTATTTTCTTGCGCCGTAAAACCCCCATTCCTCAACGTCATCACGGCACGTGCGCCTAATGACTTGTTATTCTAAAAACGCCCAGGAATCTGGCCACACCGACGTCCAAACTTGGGTTTTTATTATCACTTATAAATCAGTGTCTTGACCAAGGCAAACCTGTTTGAGATTGCTGTGGTAAGAGCAGGGAGACAACCCCCCCCCCACCCCGCTTACTTTGATGACTGAACATTAATTACTGCATTGCGGCGAATAATTCTAAATATTGCCACCAAAATCTTTTATGGAAATATGGACGCAATTTAAATACTTAACCAAAAGGTAGCTGTTTTAAATTTAAAAATAAAATGGATGGCCCGAGGTGATGTTTTAATACCTGAAAAACTAGAGATGGTTTGCTACATTTCTTACTTTCATTTCTTTTTATCTGCGATGGTAAAAAACACTTCGGCTAAGGACTGAGGTTTTGAATAGAGTTTTTGAATGAGTTGTTGAATGAGTTGTTGCATGAGTTGTTGAATGAGTTGTTGAATGAGATGTTGAATGAGTTGTTGAATGAGATGTTGATTAATATGTCCATTAAGATTTTTATTTCTATTACAAATGAACTGACTTAAACTCTGCAACTCTAGCGGTTATGGCTAAAAAAAAAAGGGGGGGGGGGAGTTGGGGGGGTTATAAGTATCCTGATGCTTGCAGAAGTCAACACAAATATGAGATAAAAAGCGTGTTTCTCCAAATTGTGGCTATAATTTTGTCAAGTATTTTTTGCGCGTTTAATAGTCTATCGCTTTCTGAAATGTCGACTTATTCCGATGTTTAAATAAAAAATTACCAGCATCAAGATCGTTACATGAAGGGCTGAAATGCTTTTGTAGTGAATGGCAGAAAATGTGTGACATATTTAAAAGTATAATTGAGCGGGTAACATTATAGAAATACACATGAAACCATAGAATTTCTCTGGGTATGAAAGAAAGTATGGAGTAATGGTGAGTTCAATATGGAGTAAAGGTGAGTTCAATATGGAGTAATGGTGAGTTCAATATGGATTAATGGTGAGTTCAATATGGAGTAATGGTGAGTTCAATATGGAGTAATGGTGAGTTCAATAAGGTGTAATGGTGAGTTCATTACAGTGTAATGGTAAGTTCATTATGGTGTAATGGTGACTTCATTATGGTGTAATGGTGAGTTCATTACGGTGTATTGGTGATTCCAATAGCGTGCAAAATAAAACTGCGCTGAATGAGATTCTTAAAAATATTCCAAGCGCGTTTCCTGCGTAATATTTTCTTGTGCGTTGTCAAGGGTATGAAATCAATGTAGTTATGTTTGTAAGTAAATCATGTTGAGTTAGAGAGTATACGTGTAGCGTTGTATATTGTGCGTGAATGTTGTGACGTATTTGGGTAGGGGAAGTGACGCATTAGTTTAGTGTAGTGTAGAGAGTGGAATGTAGATGGCGGTTGGACAAAAGGATGTTGAATAGTGATGTTGTAGAACCTTAGGAAAGAGAGATGTGTGCCTTGTGTTTCCTGATAATTAAAGTTATAGTTATGAAAAGGACTTGAGTTGTTACTAATTTTTTGAATTAGTGGAAGAACTTGATTGAATGATCCAATCCTGAGGACATAGAAGTTGACATTGGGGGCTACTCGTCCGAGATTGGAAACGCCATTTTCTTACTTGAGGTAAAGTCCAAGAACTTTCTTATACTTTTGTGAAGTTACAAGTATCGTCGCTGTCCCGTGTTTCAAGGTCGGAGCTCTGATGCCACCGTGTATCAAGTGTGTATGAGTTGCATACACCAGTGACTCCATTAACTACCTACGTCCTGTATCAGGCTAGTTATGTTAACTGCGCCTGGCCGTTATTCAAGTTAACTACGTCCTGCCCTGTATGAAGTTACGAAGGTCGTGTCCAGTTACAGTGAAATAACTACGCCTCGCCCTGAAGTTACCAGTGTCGTCGCCCGAACAGGCTGTGTGTCGTCGCCCGAGCAAGCTGTGTGTCGCCGTCTGAACAAGCTGTGTGTCGTCGCCCGAACAAGCTGTGTGTCGTCGCCCGAACAAGCTGTGTGTCGTCGGCTGAACAAGCTGTGTGTCGTAGTCCGAACAGGCTTTGTGTCGCCTGTCCGAACTCATCTGAGTCTGTTAAGTAAAATCCTCGTCCGAACTCGTCCGAGGTGTGAAGTATTCTGACCCATCCGTCCGAAGCTGTGTGGGGTGCTCGTCGGAAGCTGTGTCTCCTGTCCCAACCAAAGCACCTGTCGGATGCTATGAGCCGCTGATCGGTGTATTCTTCTGAACTTTACACCGCCCTTTGCTGTTACCACCGCTGACACACCCCGCTGTTGCTGTAGACCGCAGTGGTTATTGACCGTCGTTGCAGTGCTGTATTAAGCTGCATATGAACTGTCTGTCGGTGAGTGCCTACATCGTGTCCAGTGTCCAGTGAGCTGTCGATGTCCCGTGGCCCTGTCCGGTCACCCAGTTGATCAACGTCCTGTATCATCGAGCCATTGACGTCCTATCCTGCATCACGCTGCCTATGCACCCATCCTGCATTAGGGAGTCACCCACGAACTGTCCAGTTTCGGCGATTCGCCTACATCCTGTCCAGTGAGCTGTCGATGTCCCGTGGCCTGTCCTGGTCACCCACACCCTATGACTGTGTCTCGTGAATTGCCATCCAGTAACATTGAAGTTCGCGAGAGAGCCATTGACACTTAACCTAAGAACAATTGACACTTAATTAAGTCCAAGTTTGTTGTTTTTAAATAGCTTCATTCCCTTAGGACATTCCACTAACCAGGCAAGTTGTATTTTTATTTCTTTATAACATTTTTTGTGAATAATTTCGTATGTATATTTAAATTTTTACCCTATTTAGATTTTAACTTTTTGCCAGAACTAGTTTAAACAGACTGCGATTGGTCCTTAAACCTTAATTATTATTCACTGTATGATCACCCCTAATCTGTATTGCTATGGCGGGATATGTTAGTGAGAAATGGACGTTACAGGAAATTAGACGTCGGGGTTTAGCACTCCATTATCAAGGAGACGAACTTGTGCAATTTATAAAGGGCATGTGGGAAAAACAGAGAGAGCAAGAACGAATAGAAACGCAGATAGCACAAGAACATATAGATAAACAGAGATATGTAGAACGTACATCCAAACAGAGATATGTAGAACGTACATCCAAACAGAGATATGTAGAACGTACACCCAAACAGATATGTAGAACGTACACCCAAACAGATATGTAGAACGTACAGCCAGACATAGACAGTACGAACCTAGAGATAAACAGAAACAAATTGAACTTGATAAGTTAAAAATAGAGGCAGATAAAAAAAGACAATTTGAACTGGATAAGTTAAAAATAGAGGCAGATAAACAGAAACAAATTGAACTTGATAAGTTAAAAATAGAGGCAGATAAACAGATACAGATTGAACTTGATAAGTTAAAAATAGAGGAAGATAAAAAGAGACAATTTGAACTGGATAAGTTAAAAATCGAGGAAGATAAACAAAGACAGCTTGAACTGGATAAGTTAAAAATAGAAGAGGCAGATAAACAAAGACAATTTGAACTGGATAAGTTAAAAATAGAGGCAGATAAACAGATACAAATTGAACTGGATAAGTTAAAAATCGAGGCAGATAAACAAAGACAATTCGAACTGCATAAGTTAAAAATAGTTGAGGCCGATAAACAGAGACAATTTGAACTTGATAAGTTAAAAATAGAAGAAGATAAGCAGAGACAATTCGAACTGGATAAGTTAAAAATAGTTGAGGCCGATAAACAGAGACAATTTGAACTGGATATGTTAAAAATCGAGGCAGATAAACAAAGACAATTTGAACTGGATAAGTTAAAAATAGAGTCAGATAAGCAGAGACAACTCGAACTGGATAAGTTTAAAATAGAAGCGGATAAACAGATACAATTCGACCTTGAGACATTGAGAATAAAGTTAGATAAAGAAACTAGATTGGTGGAAGTTGAGGAGCGTAAAGTTATTTTGTCCGCCAGGGAAAAGGAAAATGATGGGGACATTACAGGGTTTGTGGAGGAGATCAGTTATCCCGAGGAATCTCATGCAAACATAACTGAGTGTAAGGACGATGAGTCGTTCGTGGCATTGAGGGAGGAGATAATATTGGTGGAAGCAGGTGATACACAATTTTACCATGTACAAGTGAATCTTGATAATGTACCAGATATCATTTTTGATGAACAAGATGATGCTTATGATGTAAAGTTTAGAAATGAAAATATTTTTTGTGATGGTGTACACGCTACCATCTCTGGTGGCGTACAAGATGATGTACAAACTGTAGGTTTTGTTGATGTACAACAGCGATATGTGAATTTTTTACTGGAGAGAGATTTTGATTATGTACAAGAGGCAGACTTTGATTTTTTGCGGGATGATAATTTGGGTTTTGTGAAGGATGAAGATTTGGGGTTTCTTCATGAGAATTTTGTGGAGGAGGAAAATGTGTGTTTTGATTTTGAAGGTGTTAGAACCTGGACAAGCAACAGTTGTCACAATGTAGAGGCCACGAACTTGTCAGGGGCCGTAATGTCAACAAAGTGGAAGTCATTGGGGACGAAATCACGTGGACCTACGAGGGTCGTAGTCCACGCGCTGAATTTAGTAGTGGTGTAGAGGTCAATGGTTGCTCAAGGCTTGAGAACCGTGTTTGTGTTGGGTCTGGTTTGGACTCGGGCGGTCTTGGTGAGAACAGAGGGGCTGGCTTTTATGGAGTCTCCGTGGTGAAGATGAGCGTTTTCACTAACGTGGGGTTAGGTGAGAGCAGTTTTGGTCTGTTTATGAAGTGTCGTGATTTGTTTTGTAATGTATTATTATGTTATGCATATGACAAAGTACTTTTTGGAGTTGTTTTGGTGTTAAGCCTTGGAAAAGTATTGTTATTTGAGCAGGAAATGTTTAGATGGGGGAAAGATGTACACGTCTTGTGGAAAGCGACTGACAAGAGAGATATCCCGCCCTCTTAAAATCACCTGGACAGTTGACGGCTGTCTAAATGACTCTACGGATGATGACATTTTTTTTTTTCTCTTCAGCAGTCAGGATATTGTTTCCCTGTTTCATTAGTTAATTTTTGAATGTGTCATGTTTTGACTATTACTATAATCGCTTGGACTTGTTGATAATATCGATGGTGATTATGTAAATTTACTGTATGATGTTTTGCCAAGGTTATATAGTTTTACATTAACTAATAATTTCATACACTGACTTTAAATTTTGTTTGGAAGATTCTATTCGTGGAGTAGAATCTAAGCGGAAGAGGGGGGATATGTCAAGGGTATGAAATCAATGTAGTTATGTTTGTAAGTAAATCATGTTGAGTTAGAGAGTATACGTGTAGCGTTGTATATTGTGCGTGAATGTTGTGACGTATTTGGGTAGGGGAAGTGACGCATTAGTTTAGTGTAGTGTAGAGAGTGGAATGTAGATGGCGGTTGGACAAAAGGATGTTGAATAGTGATGTTGTAGAACCTTAGGAAAGAGAGATGTGTGCCTTCTGTTTCCTGATAATTAAAGTTATAGTTATGAAAAGGACTTGAGTTGTTACTAATTTTTTGAATTAGTGGAAGAACTTGATTGAATGATCCAATCCTGAGGACATAGAAGTTGACATGCGTTACGGAAATAGTCAAAATTTATGTATGATGTCATAAAAATGCTTAGTAAGAGGGGGTGGGACATAAGAATATAAATTTAGCTCAGGGTCGTGAAAAAAGTGTGCGGTGGCGAAAATGAGGGGGGCGGGGGTCGGGGGTGGTCTGTAGCATTATTTGGGATTCTTATGTAAAGTGCGTTACTTTAAAGAATTTTTTTGTAAAATAACTTTAGTAGATAGGAAGTTCACATAGTGCCGCCGCCATTGTTTGGCCGGCTGTAACTAGTCCTAAATAATGCAACAATTAAAAAAACAGAAATACCAAAGCGCTTTTTCGTTAAATTTCAGAATTAATCTCCATTTAATATCCAGAAAATTTACTAAGAAACACAAAAAGAAACAAATGAATCACCACACAGCAGTGAAATAGCTCCAAATGACATATCGTGTAGACTTACTTGACGCCATGTTGTCGTACGTCCCCATGTACTCCGAGCTGCTGAACTGTCTGGTCAGCGCCGTCTTCCCCACGCCCTCATCGCCCTGAATGACCACCCTGTGGACGACATTTGGTCAGACATTACAGAGCTGCCGAACACGTCATGGGTTCTAACAGTCTACGTTTCGAACACATCAAACTGGGATCATCGGAGGCTTGGAGATTCGATGCTGAACTTCAGCACCGTGCAGCACTAAGCTCGGCTATTGGTAATAATTGTAATGTAGTTTAAGCTCTATAGCCTAACTATTTTTACAGGTCATGTAAGATATTAAGGGTAATAAGAGGGGACGACTGCAATCAGGTTAGCACAATAGCAAATTAGTAAAACACAGTAGGGTTAAACCTGAAAAAAGGAACGAAACAAAACAACGAACGTGTCGGCAAGAAGCCTTCATCAGCGAACAAACAGAAAAAACGAATACAATTTTTAAAAAATATTATAGCACTTAGCTGAGACGTAGTGTCCGAGAGAAAAGCAAAAGATTTGTGTAAGATATTAACACTGACGATTTAGTCCTACTTCATCAATGATCTAACTGTGTATAATTTATAGAGACAACGACAAATGTAACACGTGAAGATCTTCAGCAGGGCATAAATTATTTACCAGGAGATTCTTGTATCCTTTCTATAACAAAATTTACTTTGTAGGGTTTCTTCAAGTCTTGTTACAAGAACCTGGTTACGTCTAACGTGGGTCTCACTTTATACCACTGACTGCTTCATGTTACTAATTTTAACTACAAAAAAACAAAAAAAATTCACATCCAACTCTTAGAATCTCTAATCACAACGCCAACAGCCAAATATCTCAAATGTGAAATGTTCCGATTTCTATGTGTCTTACATTGCTGTATATGCTGGTGCTGTAATGTTGGGCTCGCCAAAGAGATCTTGCAGGGCACTACTAGAGGAGGGAGAAGAAGAGGAAGACAAAGAAAAAGATGGGAAGATAATATCAAAGAATGGACGGGATTACAACTAGGCGATGCTATGCGTAGGGCAGAAGACCGAGAGGAATGGAGAAGAATAGTGTACATGTCATCTGTGGCGCCCCAACGGTCGAAGGACTACGGGACCTGATGATGATGATGATGATGATGATGTAGTGTTATCTTTGTATGTCTTATTTTATGTTTTTTAAAATGTAATAATAGCCAACTGTTTGACGAGTAGACATTTTAAACCGGACAGAATGAACATAACAAGTTCAGCAAGAAAACAACAAAAAAATCCCTTTTCATCAACAGTCTGGAATTCAGTTTTTTAAACTGTGAACACTCTGGAAAACATTTGTATTTTGTGAATAAAATTGTTATGTTTTGTTTTTTTGTTTCTTTTTTACTTTTCATGAAACCTTTCCAAGGAAATCCTGAAATGGACGACATAGCATTTGTTTTAATGCGTGAACAACTAGCAGGGCAACTAGCAGGGCACCTAGCAGGACAACAAGCAGGGCAACTAGCAGGGCAACTAGCAGGGCAACTAGCAGGGCAAATAGCAGGACAACTAGCAGGGCAACTAGCAGGGCAACTAGCAGGACAACTAGCAGGGCAACTAGCAGGGCAACTAGCAGGGCAACTAGCAGGGCAACTAGCAGGGCAACTAGCAGGACAACTAGCAGGGCAACTAGCAGGGCAACAATGATGAACTATTTATTTCTCTGTCTACGCCATCTGATATGCGTGTTAGAATTATAATAAAAGCAAATATTGGTGTCGCCTTCGTCGACGCTAGGAATAGCTCAAAGCAAAGTATTGACGTTAATAGAAAATGAGAAACCATAAAATACGTTTATATTTTCATTGACAATCAGTGGCGTAGTGAGGGGGGGCAAGGGGGGCATCATGCCCCGGGCGCTACTCACAAAGGGGCGCCAAATGGTATATTTTACTATAATATTGTATGGTTTTCGACTAGGGGGGGGCGCTAAAAAGGTATTGGGGGGCGCTAAAAAGGTATTGTGCCCCGGGCGCGAGTTAAGCTCGCTACGCCACTGTTGACAATACCTCTGTCCCACTCATCCATCATCAAACAAGTTCAGATTGACGCTCGTTAGATTCATCAAAACATTTGACACTTAATTTTATATTTCATTAGAAACTGCAAATTATATTAAAATTTAAGACAAATTTTGATAATATATAGGATTCTATTGGATCGTAAAATATTATCACATTTTTTAACTATTTTTATATTGGCTTGTATACCAGAATACAAATGATTGGAAATGAATGATGAAATAAAAACAATAATTTCAATAAACAATTTGAGAAATACGGAGAAAACTGCGTTCGTGTTGAAGCAATAAGAAATATTCACAGGGTAGGCGGGGAGGGGGTGATAGAGGAAAATGTGAAGAACTTCAATTTAAAAAAAGTGGACGATTCGGCCAAGAAGCCATCGACCAAAAAAAAAGAGAAAGACAAAACTCAGCTTGTAGATGAATAGTATGCAGAAAATGGGTGAAATACTCAATTATTGAAGTGTCCCATGAAATCGAAGAATTTGCGAGGTCGGATTAAACATCACGTCTGGTATACATCTCTAAGCGCACTTGAAAATTAAATTTTTTTGTCGGGGGGGGGGGAGAGAGGGAAAGAGAAAGAGGGGAGAGAGAGAGAGAGAGAGAGAGAGAGAGAGATGGAGAGAGAGAGAGAGGGGGTGAAAGAGAGAGAGTAGAAAGAGAGAGAGGGGGATAGAGAGGGGGAGTGAGAGGGAGAGAGGGGGAAAGAGAGAGAGGGAGATATATATATATAGAGAGAGAGAGAAGACTAACTGTATGACGAAAAGAATCTATGCTTATACAAATAATTTTTTTTCATTAGATAACCCAACCGATCCTGGACTATGTATGTTTAAATTAATTGATCTCCTGTAGGGCTATTTATAGGTGATAGATGGGTCACTGATCTTACTTCCCCAGGGCATGACTTAATACTTCGATAGTTATTTGCTTACCATTCAAAAAAAGGTTTGTACTCCATTTTAATATCCTGAAAAGTCTACTTCATTTTGTAATGGATATAATTTTTTAAGACCAAGAATAGTTAAATATTAAAGAAAACCAACAGAGTAAAAAGTGGAGGCACCCAATACCGTGCGAATATCGGCACTTTTAACGTCTAAATGATGGCAACCTGATTTATTTTTGTTGAAATATATAAAAGTGCATCTTCACAACTCTGAATTGAAAAACTGGCAATGGGCGAATTGCAATTTTATTTTGTAACACTGACATGTGGCGGGCCGGCAGCTGACGTCTGACAATAAAATATATCTCATTGGTTCAACTCCCGCCTTGTCAAGTTACTGACCCTTGAAACTGACGTCAAGCGAGCTGGCTCTTTCGCTGCCACAAGTGTTGCATCCAATATTTTATGTACAACGAGTTTTAAACAACAAAAAAAAATTTTTAAGTTAAGCTCTTGGTCTATTTATGTCACCACAACCATACAAAAGTTGTATTTATTTTTGTTGTTGTCTTTGTGGGTTTTTTGTTTTTGTTCCCATGTCTGCTAAAATAGTTGTTTAATGTTGGCCGCTCTGCGAGGAAGGCAAGTCATCGTCAGAAAAGGTAATTTGGTGTTACTATTGCATTCCCCTTGCTTTCAGGGGCGGCAACATTTGAGGGGTGGAGGAAATGATGTTAGACTTTAAAAAAAAAAATTCTAAATACTTATTAGACTTTGATCTGAGGCACACGGGTTCTGTAATGTAAAGATGAAGAAAAAAAAATGTTATCCTTGCATTTATTTAAAGAGCCCCACTTCGAAATGAATCAAGAGAATAATTCACATTCATTTTATTGTGATTTTTTAAATTTGAACATCATTGTTGGGCAATTTTGAAGTTTTTTTTAAATGGTACTTTGTTAAACGTCATTATTGCTACATTAGACTCTACGTTACTCTCGATATGAGTAAGAATTTAGTCTTGTTTAGAGTAAGTTTGTATTACTAGTCTGTGTTGAGCACAAAGACTGATTGCGTACCCATGCCTATGGGTGAAAACATATATATATACAGCTTACCTAAAGTAGGAGGCCGGCCTTGTTCTAGGATTTGATGAGGACGAGTCGGGAGGCGAACCGGAACTGGAAGAGCTGTCTGATGATGCTAGGCTTAAGGTTCTGTGTCGGTCCAGATTGCTGGCAGCTCCGGGATGTTCTATTTTTAAAAAATGGGAATGTCACAAATATAAAAAGTTTCTCAAAAGGAAGAGAAAATGGCGCTACTTTATGGTACCGACGACATGAACAGAGACTGATCTGGGAGCTTTGATATGTTGAAAGTTTAATATACAAATAGTAAATTTTAAATTTGGTTTTAAGTTGGAAATGAGATGCTATGAATTTTCTGTTATGACCTCACGCAACCAGTGGTAGTATGCAAAACAAATTTTAAAAAAATGATATTTTGAAGAGAAAAAAAAGATTGCTTGAAAAGAAGACTGTTTCAGAAAATGATTGTTTGAAAAAAAAATATGATTGAAAGCAATTTCTAATCAGGATATGTGAGGCCTGGACATTCGGTCAATGAATGCTTCCATAACATACAACTGATGCCAACTATCTGTGTGATTAAATACTATTATTTTACAGCGTCACATTGGATAAACCTTTCTTGACGACCCTTGCAATTCGGAGAGAACAAAAGACATGCCAGAAAAGCTCAGGTTAATTCTGCACCTGGAAATGTCCCCTCGCATTGACTGTCCAAGAACATTTCGTGCCAGGATCCGTCTAACCAGCCATATGCGCACTAAGCACCCACAAGTTCCCAATTAGCTTATACGACGATTAAGGTGGTTAAAGTCGATTTCGACTGACAAACTATATTTACATGGTATCCATACGCCTATGCGAGATTATGGAGTAGCTATTTACACTTCATCAAATGGCTTACGAGGCCGTTGCAGGAATGACAGCCTCGGCTGCATTTCTAGCGGGAGAACCCAGACCTGGTTAAATTAGGTCTCCCATAATGCTCTTTTTATTGCAGGGTTGGCTTCTAGCATCTTCTGCCTGTTTGAATCCTTAATACACTATTGTTTGACAGCTGGAACAATGCTTAGCAATGATCTCCCATTCTTTGAATGCTATATTGGCTTCCTCCCAAGCTGCGTTTGCAAACGCCCTTAAATGGCAGCCGCGGCCGTCCAATAAGTCTCGCCCATTCTGCCAACCTTCAATACACCAGATCCTTTGGAATACGGCCTTCTACTATTCTCCTTACATTGCCTAACCAGCGAAGGCGCCTCTTTCTAAGAGCGGAGAACAAGCTACATATTTCGGCACGTTCCAAAACCTCTTTTTTAGGAACCACTTTGTCCTGCCATCGAATGCACAAATGCTACGCAGACATATATACATACAATATCTCACCTTCCGATAAAATGGACTGGACACTAGACTTCCGCCTCTCGTCCTGCTGCCGTGCACTTCCTGAGGACATGAGACTGTTGACGCTGGTTTTTCGGACGATGTCTCCAGCATTGATGACACCTTTAGCTGTGGTAGTAAACGACCTGGTACGGACAAAAGTGGACTTTGTTCAGATTTTTTATCGACACAACTCGTTTAACTAAAAGCCGGTTAAAAGGGATAAGAAACTATTTACAGAACAAAAATTATGTAACATGTATGTACATATTTGAATGATTGAAGCAAGCATAACAAAAGTTTATTTTTATTTTTAGCTTTCTAAAAAAAATTCTCATTAAGTTCGATTTCTTTCGATGACGAAGGTTTCTGGGAAACATGTTTTTGTGTGTTTATTATTATTTTTTTTTTCATGTTACTCTTAGCCAGTTTCTTATATTTAGCTTTCTGAAATTTGCTAGAATTACTCATTAAATTGAAAACCTCATCTGCGTTGTCACACCAGGTCAATTTCAAATTGTCAGGTCTACTGAAATACAATATGATTAGTGTCACCAATTCATTGGTCATTTGGGGGAAAAAATATATGTAACAGTTATATCTTGTGTTTTTTTAATGGTATATTCCATCTATCTCGGTGGCGTTGTAATTGTGCTTTTAACTGTTACTTCATTTGGCGTTTTTTTAAAATCTTGTTCATTGTTCTTGAGAAAACTGAAACCCAAGACAGGGAAAAAAAATGAGGAATATAGACGAACCTTATCCACTATATACCATATTTACCTGACGCTAACACAGCAGGTCCTGGGATCCCTGCATCCACTGAAACCCAGCAAGAAAGCCGGGTTCGGCAAACTGTTGGTGCGGGGTCTGCTCGCGGCAGGGGCGACGACCAGAGGGGAGGGTGCGTTGGGCACCGCCACGGACATGGATCTCATCTGGCGGGTGGGGGAGTCCGTGTCCCCCTGGGGTATGGAGATGCTGGGGGTGGGTAGGGTCAAGTTCTGCTTCATCCTTACAAGTTTCATAAGTCCTTGGGTTGTTGTTGTTGTTTTGTTTTTGGTATCACGAAAGTCCACGTGGATCTTCTCTGTGCTGTGTGTTTAGAAAATGGAAATAGAGACGTATAACCACACTGTTTAATCTAATCTAATAACAAAAGAAAAAGAGCAGATGGTCGAGACGAAGCTCGATATGCCTTCGCCAACGTATCCCTTTTACCCCTCAAACCCGACTAGCGCTCGTTTCTAATCGTGCCGAAGAGCGGTACGCTGGAGGTACTCCGCCACAGAGACAGCCGCACCCGCCGCCCACACTGTCAAGCCCGTTTGATGCAATACAATATATAGGTTTTCAAAGTGATTACGCTCCATTTTTCAAATCAAGTTCGTTAATTTCCATACATAATTTTTAGGATGGAAACTTTACGAAAATACCGAAGGAAAAAAAAATTACAGAAATTTTATGTCACAACTGGTATGGGATGAGTATATCTTTCCGTCTTATATAAACCACATGTGACTTGTCTCTCTGTGAATCTTTGACAAAAAAATAACAACCAAAAAAAAAAAACGCGAGAAAAACCAGCGAACTTTTTTATTATCCCAGATATGACAAGGAACCCCCAGGACAGGATACAATCAAAACATCCCAGACGTGAGAAAAATATCCTCACTTAAGCCAGCGTAATGTTTTGTTGTTTTCAAATCTGAAGATCTCCAAGAGGAATTTTCGTTTGAAGTGAGCTAAGGCATGGGAGCCCTGTGGTGGGTGGGTGGGGGGGTCTGATACGTAATCTTGATAATGGATTAGGTGTGAGGGGGGGGGGGAAGAAATTTAATGGTCGTCTGTAAGGGATAGCGATGACGTGATTAATTTGAGGACATGTTGACCGGAACAAAGTTAGCTTCCAGATTATATGCTGACAGGGGGCGGGAGGGTTTGGAAGTGAGGGTGTGTGTGTGGCGGGGGGTGATGGTGGTGGTGTAATAATTTGTGAGCAGAGCTCCTTGATTCCGTGGAGGATTTGAAAACAGAATTTCTGGGTAATTCGTGGTATTAATCTGACATTAGAACGGTTTAAGGAAAATATAAATCGTTCTAATAAATGATGGAGGATATCGGAGAAATGTGACGAGCAACCGGAAAAATGAGGTGGGCGATAATGATGGGTCTGGCAGAGGAAAATAGATGTAAGAGAAGGTTGTTGTTGAGGCGGCAGAGAAAGTGGGGAGAGGATAGGTGAGGCAGTGACGAATGTATTTTTAAACATCTGATGGTGCTCGAGAAACAGAAGAGCAAGGTGTCATAACATTTAGAAACTGAAGGGCAAGGTGCCATATAGTGGTGTAGCGGGCTTAACTCGCGCCCGGGGCACAATACCTTTCTAGCGCCCCCCAATACCTTTTTAGCGCCCCCCCATTCGAAAACCATACAATATTATAGTAAAATATACCATTTGTCGCCCCATTGTGAGTAGCGCCCGGGGCATGATGCCCCCTTTGCCCCCCTCACTACGCCACTGGTGTCACAACATTTAGAAACAGAAGAGCAAGGTGTCATAACATTTAGAAACAGAAGAGCAAGATGTCATAACATTTAGAAACAGAAGAGCAAGGTGTCATAATATTTAGAAACAGAAGAGCAAGGTGTCATAACATTTAGAAACCGAAGAGCAAGGTGTCATAACATTTAGAAACAGAAGAGCAAGGTGTCATAACATTTAGAAAGAACGTGATTTGTGACAGGAAAGTAGACGTAGATTCTATGTGTGTTGGGGTATGGGGGGGGGGGTTTAAGTGATTTAAAAAAAAAAGAAAAGAAAACTCCATAAATTATGTAAATAGAACTGCATTTCAGTTTAGATTTATCACAATAACATTTTGGCAACATCTCTTTCAGTCGGTTTGACGCATACATGCTCAATAGAGATTTTCTGCGGGGAAAAAAAATTATAATAATTCTATGAATAGAATAGCAGGACCCTCTGTGGACACTTTTAATTCCATTGAATGACGTGACAGTTGATGTAAAGAGAGTGACAATAGTATCAGTGTTTCCGTTGTTTGCCCCGAAAACGAAAGTCAATCTCTATTTTTCTATGTCATTCATTTAAAAATCTTTACGACTACTTCCCTTCTCCAACATTTCCAGCTTTATGCTTTTGTGTGTGTGAGTTTAAGGGGTGGGGGGAGATCCCTACCCCCATGTGCGGAACACTTCATGAACAAAACAACCCCATTGCTCGATCGTCTTTTTTTTTTAGATCTGATAACAACCGAAGAAGGCGGCGAGATATAAACCTGTCTGAGATGTTTGTTTACGTCCAGGGGATGTATGCGTGTTTATTTGCGCGGTCTTGGAGGCTGAGGGCGATGCGACAGATTGTGATTGTTATGACATTCAAATCTTTGTCTTTTCTCTTGTCTGTCCGGCAAAGTGCACACAAGAGAACCATCGATGTCTGTGTAGTGTAGGGGGTGAGGGGGGAGGTGCCCTCAGACTACAATTGACTATTCGATTACATAGTAACCATAAAAAGGGTAGTTAATATCGGTGCTATGAAAATTATTCCTTCACGAACAAAGCAAGTATTTAAAGGGGCTCAAAAAAGTTTTTTTCCGAAGCAAAATCATTATTTAGAAATGATTTTTTCCAAATGTTTTTTGAAGTGGGTGGTGCGGGATGTGTGGCTACGAGATGACCACAGAGGCAAAGACCGCTAAACCTCTTTGGGATCTTAGTTAAGCCTTTAACTTACTGTTCTAGAATTTTTTATTGCACGAAGATTATATTGATACATTATGCAATCTGATGTAATCATACAATCGGAGGTAATCATACAAATGGAGGCAATCATACAAACGTAGGTAGTCCTACAATCGGAGGTAGTCATACAAACTTAGGTAATCATACAAACGGAGGTAATCATACAAACGGGGGTAATCATACAAACGGAGATACTGATGCAATTTGAGATAATCATAAAATTAGATGGAGACGTATGAAATATATTTTTCTGTAAGAAAGTTCAGTTCATTAAGGGCTTATTCACCGGTGTTTAAACAAATGTGGTATAACTTCTCAATATTTATATCATCCCGTATTGTTAATGACAACCATGAATATCAGATATATTATAAGATGCCATGCTAAATAGATGTAGAAACAAAATGCAAATCACACTTACTTTTATTAAGCCTGCATGAACAGCCCCCCCCCCCACCCCCCGCACCAACCCATTCTCTGATGTTGGGTACCATTTCTGAGCATTAACTGAACAAACTATAACTTGCAAAACATGAGAAGGTAACAATTTAATATCGTATATTTACGAGATATTTCATAAGAAGATAACAATATAATATCGTATATTTACGTGATATTTCATAAGAAGATAACAATATAATATCGTATATTTACGTGATATTTCATAAGAAGATAACAATATAATATCTTATATTTACGTGATATTTAAAAAGAAGATCACAATATAATATCGTATATTTACGTGATATTTCATAAGAAGATAACAATATAATATCGTATATTTACGTGATATTTCATAAGAAGATAACAATATAATATCGTATATTTACATGATATTTCATAAGAAGATAACAATATAATATCGTATATTTACGTGATATTTAAAAAGAAGATCACAATATAATATCGTATATTTACGTGATATTTCATAAGAAGATAACAATATAATATCGTATATTTACGTGATATTTCATAAGAAGATAACAATATAATATCGTATATTTACGTGATATTTCATAAGAAGATAACAATATAATATCTTATATGTACGTGATATTTCATAAGAAGATAACAATATAGTATCTTAACATTTACGTGATATTTTGATGCACCTGTTTATGTTGAACGTCTAATCTTCACGATGTGCTTAGTTCACCTGTATGTGTAAGATGATTTTAAATTACCTTCAACTGCGGATAAGTAGGAATGGATGTATACATTAGCATGAGTGTATTTGATTCCAATCTGATTCAATTAAATGTATGGACTTAACAGAAACTTTAACTTCTCGGGAACAGTTATGTAACATTGACTTGACTTTTTTTTTTCCTGTCCCGTTGATGTCACTTAAGTTTAAAATGAAAAGACAGCAGATGTCGCGGGGGTTAAATGTCATCTTACGTTGGGGGCATAGGGAAGGACACCTGGTATTATATGACCCGCTCCACCCCCCCCCACCCCCTGCCCGGACGACGCCATTCCTTTAAAGGTCTATCAGTTTGTTATGATGCAATATCGCAGAATGACTTAGATGAAAAATCTTGTGTCAGGCGGCAGCGCTGTCGCGTGACATTTTGGGGCCTTTATCACGTTTCGGTCCCCCCCCCCCGGGGTCCCTTTTTGCACATTCAAGTTTGTTAAAATCGCAACTTTATTCGCCCTTAAACATCCAAAACACCCCCCCCCCACACACACACACACACACACACACAAAAAAAGGAAATAAAAACAACTTTTGCAGCCACGTGTATTGCAGGGCCCACACGACGGGGCTCAGGCTACGCGGTATCAAATCTGTAATGGGCAGACATGAAAAGTAGTTGTTACGAATGGCAGAACTGAAAAGTAGTTGTTACAAATGGCAGACACGAGAAGGAGTTGTTACAAATGGCAGACACGAGAAGTAGTTGTTACAAATGGCAGACATGAGAAGTAGTTGTTACAAATGTCAGACATGAAAAGTAGTTGTTACAAAAGGCAGACACGAAAAGTAGTTGTTACAAATGGCAGACATAAGAAGTAGTTGTTACAAATGGCAGACATGAAAAGTAGTTGTTACAAAAGGCAGACATGAGAAGTAGTTGTTACAAATGGCAGACATGAAAAGTAGTTGTTACAAAAGGCAGACACGAAAAGTAGTTGTTACAAATGGCAGACATGAGAAGTAGTTGTTATAAATGGCAGACATGAAAAGTAGTTGTTACAAAAGGCAGACACGAAAAGTAGTTGTTACAAATGGCAGACATGAGAAGTAGTTGTTACAAATGGCAGACATGAAAAGTAGTTGTTACAAAAGGCAGACCCGAAAAGTAGTTGTTACAAATGGCAGACATGAGAAGTAGTTGTTACAAATGTCAGACATGAAAAGTAGTTGTTACAAAAGGCAGACACGAGAAGTAGTTGTTACAAATGGCAGACATGAAAAGTAGTTGTTATAAATGGCAGACATGAGAAGTAGTTGTTACAAATGGCAGACACGAAAAGTAGTTGTTACAAATGGCAGACAAGAAAAGTAGTTGTTACAAATGGCAGATATAAGAAGTAGTTGTTATAAATGGCGGACATAAGAAGTAGTTGTTACAAATGGCAGATATGAAAAGTAGCTGTTACAAATGGCAGACATGAAAAGTAGTTGTTACAAATGGCAGACATGAAAAGTAGTTGTTACAAATGGCAGACCTGAAATGTAGTTGTTACAAATGGTAGACATGAGAAGTAGTTGTTACAAATGGCAGACAAGAAAAGTAGTTGTTACAAATGGCAGACACGAGAAGTAGTTGTTACAAATGGCAGACACGAGAAGTAGTTGTTACAAATGGCAGACACGAGAAGTAGTTGTTACAAATGGCAGACATGAGAAGTATTTGTTACAAATGGCAGACAAGAAAAGTAGTTGTTACAAATGGCAGACACGAGAAGTAGTTGTTACAAATGGCAGACACGAGAAGTAGTTGTTACAAATGGCAGACACGAGAAGTAGTTGTTACAAATGGCAGACATGAGAAGTATTTGTTACAAATGGCAGACATGAAAAGTAGTTGTTACAAATGGCAGACATGAAAAGTAGTTGTTACAAATGGCAGACATGGGACATAGATCGTGACATGCGGAAGAGCGATACTCATGGTTAAGAACGTCAGACATGTGATTGTGATCCTGACAAAGGGAAGACATTTGCATATTCACAAACTTTCTCATATGGTCTACTCACACACACGTCTTTGGACACGCACGCACGTACCTACGAGTTGTCGATTCCACTTAATCTCTTTCTTATCATTGTTTGCCACCCCTCCCCCAGATCACTTGTACGCATTTCAAGAACCCCCTTCTCACCCTTTCACTTAAAGCTCAACTGTTAAGTACTCCTTCTGCTCATGTTGACAGCCTGGTGTGATGGTTTCGTTCCACGCCCCGTGTTGGTTGCCGGTGAATTGCTCTACTTCAAAGCTACTCTTCACGTCTCACTGGCTCTTGTTGGTGCCTCGCACGCGTATCATCGCCCATGTTTACTAGTGTATCTGTATGGGATCTGCTATCTTGCTTTAGGTTTTGACGTTTTTTTTAAAAACATTTCTTTTAAATTTTTAGTTTTAAAATGTTTTTACATTCTTGTTTGTCTATTGAGATAGTATCATTACGCGCTTAAAAAAAGATTTAGCCTTAAACACGGTAGAAAATAGATAATCTCTTAAGTTAAACAACAGCTGTTAATGATCCATTGCCAACGAGGCCGTAGTTTCAAGTCCTTCTTGTGGCTACATGAATCGATCAGACAAACTGCTATGACGCGATATTCCGGAATAGGATTTAAATGGGAGAAAACGTGTTCCGTTTTCGTGAAATCACGTCAAAAGAAGGAAACATTTCCAGAGAAGAAATCCCGTCACGTGAAGAAATAATGTCATTAGAAGAAATCATGTGAAAGGAAGGAAACATTTCTGGAGAAGAAATCCCGTCAAGTGAAGAAATAATGTCGATAGAAGAAATCCCGTCAAGTGAAGAAATAATGTCAATAGAAGAAATCACGTCAAGAGACCGGAGGACAAAGTCGGTTCAGTATTTGATTTTTTTGATCTATCGAAGATTCATAAAAATGATTCTCAGGTGAAACGGTCTCGTCAGCAGAGCGTGGTCAGCTACTCTTTGGAAGGAGGCTAACTTTGAGCATGGTCAGCTACTCTTTGGAAGGAGGCTAACTTTGAGCATGGTCATCTACTCTTTGGAACGAGGCTAACCTTGAGCATGGTCAGCTATTCTTTGGAAGGAGGCTAACCTTGACCATGGTCAGCTATTCTTTGGTAGGAGGCTAACCTTGAGCATGGTCAGCTACTCTTTGGAAGGAGGCTAACTTTGAGCATGGTCAGCTATTCTTTTGAAGGAGGCTAACCTTGACCATGGTCAGCTATTCTTTGGAAGGAGGCTAACCTTGAGCATGGTCAGCTATTCTTTGGTAGGTGGCTAACTTTGACCATGGTCAGCTATTCTTTGGTAGGAGGCTAACCTTGAGACAAATTGCGGAAATAAATATTTTATGTTAGCGTTACCACAACCCCTATCCCCCCTCCCCCCCCCCCTCCAATGGAGAGAGTAAAGGTTTCCAAAGAAAAAAATGGCGCGCAACACAAAGGAAGAGCCAAACGTTGTTACTCCCCTAAAGCAGCGGCTCTCAACCTGTGGGTCTGGAACCCTTTGGGGTGTCGCACGACCTTTTCCCAGTGATCGCATAAGACCATCTGAAAACACATATGCTCTACAGTTATGAAGCAGCGATGAAAATACTTTTGTGACTGGGGGGGTTGTCACATCATGAGGAACAGTATTAAAGGGTCGCGGCATTAGGAAGGTTGAGAACCACTGACCTAAAGCTTGAACGAAACCAAACGATTTATAACCATTTGAAATTCATTCATGAGGAATAACCTACAACTGCTTCTACTTCAACAATTATTTTTGTTTATTGTTAGTTTGTTACTGATGCACAAGATATTTTTTTCCAAACGTCGAATCCACTTTTCTCTGCAATAACATTTTTTTTGTGTGGTTATTTGATCGATGTCTGGGATATAGATTTGTATATAGGGATATATGTTAAGAGGCTTAAATAAAAAATAATAACGCAGTAAATGAAAGTGTCCAATATACTGAGAATTGTTGCAATATGGAATGATCAGTTTAAGTAGTAACATTGGTAGGTATGCTAGCTCTTAACTGTACGCAAAAGACAAATACAACATTTCTGGGAAAAAAAGAGATGTGGGGGGGGGGGGGTGTTCGAAATTGATTTTAAACACTGAAACTAATTTCGCTCTCTTCAATTTCGGAACTAATTTGTGTTGTTTTTATTGCCTAAATTTTGCATTCTCATTTCAATGGCGTTCCAACCAGCTCAGTGCTCAGTTCAACTCATTACGGGCGGCTGTGCAGAAGCTTTCGTATCATTGTATTCCACAAAGTAATGTGTGGTGCGTTGTCCCTGAATTTGAGAACTGTTGCTGGGTTGTTGTTTTTTTCCCACAAGCCCAGCAACTGTAAGTTCAGGTAAACGCTGGAGGCATTGTTGGTGGCAAAATATTCCCTCCACACCCTCCCCCCAAACCTTTCACCTCAAATCCTTTCTGATCGTTTACGCTTTCGTTTATGATAAACACGCAACACAGAGACTGCGGTATAACGCAACATTTGTTTGACGACGGATGTGAGTGCCTGTGTGTGTGTGTATACTGGTGTGTGTGTGTGTGCGCGCGCGCGCACGTTTGTTTATTTCTGTGGTGCTAGGCTTAGGTGAGGTGGGGTTCGATCCCATTTGACGGCTTGCCAATATCCCCCCAAAAAAACGTCTGCCAACAATATCCTGCGCGTTCAGTCCGTCAGCCGCTAGACAGAATTGAGTAAAGGTCTCCTGAACCTATTTTTATGGTCGGTTTAACATAACTGTTGGTTCGCCGGTCTGGCTTTGTATTGCGTTAAACAGATGAAGACGCCACCACAGTCTCGATAACTCACAGCTTATTTGTTCAGCTGAGTTGTGTACAATGACTTGATCATTCTAAACCACAGATAACTAGCCCAGTGTATGTCTACTTTCAAGTTTATCTGTCTGCGAAAACCTCTTCAGACATCCTCAACATATTTTCCTTTATGTATACGTCTAAGGACAGATCCTGTATATGTATTACGCGTATATCTTTCTATTAGCCTTTGTTTCATCTCGCTTTCGTTCTTTCTCCATCCAACATGACGTCCTTTATTCTTCTTTTCCAATTATTCCTTTATGTCTATTTGTCTATAAATCTCCTTTGTTTTTCTATCATGGTATATTTTGTGAATCATTTTCACATTTCTTTATCGCTCTAGTCTTTAAAATAGCGTTGTCCCTGGCAAAAAAAAAAAAAAACAACAAAAAACAACAACCTATGAAATGCAAAATACGCAAAGGTTTATGAGTGACGAAATCCTGCGAATAGCACACGCCATGCCATGCTGGCACCAAATTTACGCGCGTAAATTAAGGATGAGACTGCTAATAGCATCTCTTTTGCTTTGGGCATAAAGGGGATGCCATTCACTGGTTTCACGGTACATGCAATATGCATAATATCCTTCTTATTGAAACTCTACATAACTAGCAAAAAGTCTGCACTTCTGCAGGTCTATATAAGCTGGGCTAGCACACTATGAACAACTGTTACATTTATCAGGTGACACTAAGACACTGAGGTAAGCTAGAATAATGATCAAAGAACCATTTTGAGTTTTATTTCTCTATAAAATGGCATGTTTTAGTAATTTAAAAAAAAAACTATTTTGGATTCCTTAATAAAATGTTGAATCCCAACTTTTAGCCCCTAGTCCAACGCCTTGTTAAAGGCCAACTGATAGTCTCTAGTACAACCTCTCGTTCCAGCTAGAAACATAGCCACAGCTTAAGTCTTTACGCCCTGCTCAACCCAGCACCCCGAGGCTAAGGCTCTACTCTCAGCTCAACCCAAGACCCCCTGGACTCCGATTAACCTACAAGCCCTAGCCAAAACCTCCACCCCTAGCTAAACCCACCACCCATAGCCAATCCCTTCACTCCAAGCCAAATTATTGACCAAAGCCCTATTCTTCACCCCCAACCCCAGCTTAACCATCCACCCCAGCCCAAATCTCTATCCCCAGGCTAACCCTCCACCCCAGCCTAAATCTCCATCCCCAGCAGTGGCTCGGCTAGGTTTAGTGGCACCTGCGAGATATTTGCTGCCCTTCATCAACCAAAAAACTCTACAGCTGGTCAAAATGCCATGCCACTACTTGAAGAGAAGAAAAAAAGCCATCCGGGGCGTAACTCCCGCCTGCCCCCCCCCCTTTTCCACTGCCACTTATCCCCAGCCTAACACCTTATCCCCAGCCTAACACCTTATCCCCAGTCTGTTTTGGGCCAATTAATTGAAAGTATTAAGCATCCTTTCTCCTATAAAATATAATGTTTTACACACACATTCGTAATTTGCAGCACTTCGTCCATAATTGATGTACCGCATTACATCCACGCACTGATCGCCGCCCACGTTGAGCTAAAATTATCCACTAAGGACGTGGACCCTACGTTCAACGTTTGTGTTATGTGGCTGTGAGTAAGAGTACCGTCTTAAGGCACGCGCCCACAGAGGAAGTTGTATGTAGTATCCTTTAGCAACTAGGGAGTCTCACGCATTTAGGGGGTCTCACGCTTCTAGGGGGCCTCAAACTTCTAAGGGACGTTACAGTATAGGAGAGCCACAGCTGAGACACGCAGGCTAGCCCGAAAAAGCAACAATAGATCACTGACTGTGGCAACTATCCCCCGCCCGCCGTGCCAGAGACTATTCCGAACACGGATTGGACTAGCAGGCCACCTACGAACTCATCTTGACCCCCCCCCCCCCACCCCTGAACCGGATGACTAGATGGTCCAAGTCGATCTTGACGGTCGAACAACAACACTTCTAGGGGACTTTACACTACTAGGGGACCTTACACGTCTAGGGGACCTTACACTTCTAGGGGATATCACGCATTTATGGGCACCAAGTCACCCATACTGTTATTGCATATTTAAAGAGCTGCTAATTATTTTATTATTCTTCAAAGTGACGCAGAATAGGACGCACTTCATTAACCGGAGTTCCGATGTTCTGCTGTATTGCATTCCTTTTGTAAAAATATATTCTAATCTACTCAACATACTTACCGCTATGTCATTTCCATACAATTTTTAATGACCTGTTTAATTTGACCAAGCCATAAAAAATCAATAGAGCTAACCTAAAAAAAAAACATTTTAAAATATGAAACAATTGAAAATATTGAAATTTCAATTAAATGCAAAATATAAAAAAAAAGATAATTTTAAAGAGGGTATTTATCATAATAATTAGTTTTGTTTCTTCTTCGTTCAACAGGTTATGGTGATGTGAGTGGTGATTTGAGCGGTGACGTGAGCGGTGATGTGAGTGGTGATGTGAGTGGTGATGTTGTTTTATTGTTGGAAAACTATTGTGGGCGGGAATAAAATGTTAGTACTTAGAACATGAGAGAAAAGAAAAAGAAGGAGCACAAGTCTCTAAAGAAAACAAGATCAGAAGAACAGAAAGAACGAGGGAGGGAGCACATTATTAGTCTAATACTGTATTGATCAGGAGCGTAGCTAGGGTTGTTGCCAAGATGTGTGCCCCCCACCACGAAAAACTCCCTTCAGTGGGCCGAAAATGCAGTCACTTAATGAATATATAGATTATAAATAGTGCAAACTTGGGCGAACACCCTCACCCAACTTGGGCCAACACCCTCACCCCACACGCCCTCTTTTCGTCCCACCCTTCTTGCACCAGTGAAAATAAGAAATTGAGAGTCCCTTGCCGTAAAACATCGAAGACCCGCGGAAGCCGTCTGTAAAATAAGCTAATGTATAAACACATGACGGATGCTCCAATGTCGCGAGATGTGGCCACTTCTTCCCAGAGGGTATCAGATATCTGAGACAGGAAGTCGTGGGAGCGAGAGAGAGGGAGCTGACGACACACAGATTGTAACTCTGACATTTCTATCTCTGGACCATTGTATTTATTAACACAAGGGATCATGGAAGATGAGATTTCATTTTTTTTTTTTAATTTTGAGGACGGTCGATGGAAGCTGGTTCATCATCATCATCATCATCATCAGGTCCCGTAGTCCTTCGACCGTTGGGGCGCCACATATGACATGTACACTATTCTTCTCCATTCCTCTCGGTCTTCTGCCCTACGCATAGCATCGCCTAGTTGTAATCCAGTCCATTCTTTGATAGTATCTTCCCATCTTTTTCTTTGTCTTCCTCTTCTTCTGGTTAATGGCGCTTAAAAAAAGGTTGGGTCGACCATAGCTGAGGTTCACACCCGATACACGTTTTATTTCATAGCCTCAGTGTCACGAGTTTATGTTGGAATTGAATTGGGATTGCACTGATTAATATGTCATTAACTTGTCTACGGTAGATTTGCAGTGTGTGCCAAAATTAGCATTAAAATCACACGTGCTTGAGTTTGTCAACGGCGCACAGCTCCAGCAGTCACGTGACCCTATAAGCGAAAAGATTTTAAATTCGACAGTTTTAGTTGAAACTTTGTCTCACCGCGGAGGAAAATGTATTCTTAGTCGATCAATATTTTCGCTCATACGTTAGTAAGCAATTCCAAGATATATATATATATTATATATCTTGGAATTATATATATTTATAATGCTATTTCCAGTTCGCAAACACAGAACATTTTGGAATCTCAAGAACGCGTTCGGGATTTTCATTACCGAAAAAAACAAAATTACTTGGTTGACCAGACTTCCTCTTACACTGACTTCTATAATTGCGAAATTTCGTAACAATATCCATCATAACGGTGTTACCTGGTGCCGTCTTATAAAATCTATGGTGGAATTTTTGTCTGCCACCATTTTTCAAATATCCCCCTACTCACACACACACAAACTTTTCACAATCATTTTATCACTTACGCTCGATACATCCTTTTGCAAAAAAAAAAATGCAAGAATTATCTTCATTTTCACTACAGAGAACACGTTGCTGCTGGAAGTGAGCATCGTTTAAATCGCACGCAGCGTTCAGATTCGCCACTGAATCCAATTATACATTTATATATATATATTTTAAGACACACTCATCATTTAGTATTCAATCAAATAGTTTTTAAAAAAATTTGTGGTTGCATTCATGCCCCAAATACCCATTACGGGTGATAAAATAGCACAAGCTCCGTTCAAACAAATGGATTTTTTTTAAAAAAATGAGCTTTAAATAGTTTGGACGCGTACTACAGAGCCAATCAATACCATTGTAACACCGAAGAGGCTCCAAACAACGTAGTGTACGGTTGGTTGTAACGATTTGTTGAGGCTAATCCCTCGCCAGATAGCGTCACGGCCCATTGATAAAGCTCAGACGTGGATGTGGAACAGGTAGGCGAGAAATGTCGCGCGCTCCATTGATGTTGGGCCTTACACGTCATTCAGTGGTTCTTAAACCGTTAATCCTAATCCACTCATTTTGATTAAGGCTTCATAAGCACGTGTAGTCACTTCGGCGCGTATTAGACAAGATAATTATCCCCCGTCACGACAAATAATCTTTCATCAGCAGAAATATAACACATAATAATAGTAATACTTTTAAAGTAAATACTATTTTTATGACCATAACATGTGAAGTTTTGTACTGATAATTTTCAGTCCAGCTAATGTTATTGTAAAGTGCCGAAACAGGAGTTAATGACATATTTCAGTATCGCAGAGTTGTGTGTGTGTGTGTGTGTGTGTGTGTGTGTGTGTGTGTGTATGGAGGGTTATAGGGTTGTCGCCCCTTTACTATTCTCCCGCATTTCTATACTACGCATATTTTTAACGTAGGACACACCACACCCCTTCATTTTTATTGCTATATCTCTCCATCTTTGTCGCATCTCACAACGCCTACTCGTATCTCTATAACTCACCATCTCTGTCACATCTTACAACCCTTACCCGTATCGCTCTATCTTTTATCTGTCACATTTCCCATCTCTCTCTCTCCCCTCCCGTCTCCTCCTCTCCCCCTCTGTCTCCCTCCGTCACCCTCTTACACGCACTGACGCTGTTTTCGGGAAACGGGTATCGTGGCCCCTGCATCTTCTCATTTGTGGGTAAACATTTCTTTTTATTTCGAGGCGTTTTACTTTCCCCCGAGCTGTCATCCGAGTTCCAGTTTTTCATTTACTTGTTGCTCTTAACAACGTGTCCGACTGATTGAAGGCGAAACATGGAAATCTCGTCTAATGCGTTAACGGAAACAACATTTTCAGATCGTTGTCTTTAACAGCTTTACACAGGCATTAGTTGGCTCATTCAGATCACTGTCTTTATTAACAGCTGTACATAGGCATTAGTTGGCTCCTTCAGATCGCTGTCTTTAACAGCTGTACACAGGCATTAGTTGGCTCCTTCAGATCACTGTCTTTATTAACAGCTGTACATAGGCATTAGTTGGCTCCTTCAGATCGCTGTCTTTAACAGCTGTACACAGGCATTAGTTGGCTCCTTCAGATCACTGTCTTTATTAACAGCTGTACATAGGCATTAGTTGGCTCCTTCAGATCGCTGTCTTTAACAGCTGTACATAGGCATTCGTTGGCTCCTTCAGATCGCTGTCTTTAACAGCTGTACGCAGGCATTAGTTGGCTCCTTCAGATCGCTGTCTTTAACAGCTGTACGTAGGCATTCGTTGGCTCTAGTTATTTATTTCATTGTCAACGTATGGCCTGGGAGTTGGTTTGGGGGGCGGGTTAAAAATATTAATATGTGTTTAATGAAAAATGCCTATTGTTAGGGATCGAGGTTTAATCAGAGTTTTGTTTCATTGATTTCGGCTTGTCAAGGCGTGTGGAGTGGGGGAAGTAGGGTGGTGTGCGGTCCTGAAATTGGTTTCGCTTGGCTGGCTTGAAAAGTAGGGAACGAGTATACGTTTTATATCGGTTAATTAGTTTGTAACTCTAAGTTAGATCTATATGTTATCATTGCATGGTAAAAACGAAAAGCAAGTTATTGTACTTTTATATTAGCCGGAATATAAAAGAACGGAAAAGAAGAGCATGAGTTAGGTCTGAGTGGAAGGATGTGGTGAGGCAAAGCCCTACATGGGCCGTAGCGCCAAAAGAATGGGATTGGGGGGGGGGCTGAGTGTAAGGTGGCGGTGAGGCTGGCCAAAGTCCTACATTTGCTTTAGCGCCACTGGGTTGGGATGGATGGAATATTTTACATGCTGCAATATTTTACAAAGTTGTTCGTCATTTACAAACATGTTCTTCTTCGTATGCCTTTTGCACTGCGTCTGGGGCATAGGCAGTCCACAAGAATTTTCTATTATTCATGGACCTGTGCTTTCCGTTCCAGTTGCCGTCAGGTGTATCCCATGGTCGCGTCTCCATGTATTTTTTGGCCTTCCTCTCTTCTTTTTTACCGGTGGATTCCGTGTTAGATATTATCTGGTGTAGCTATCTGGGCGTTTTCGGGCAGTATGCCTCATTCATGTTAGCCATTGCTAATCTCGGGGCATAAAAAGTAAGTGATCTTGTCTTTATCATCAAATTTTAGAAAGATTGTCGAAATTGGCTCGTTAGGTTTCTCATTGGTAAAAAAAGTTCAAACAAATACCAAGGAATTCTGAGTTCGTTCTAACAACGTTGTGACCCAATGACCACTTCAGAGCAACAAGATGGCCATGAAAAAAGGCAACATCCAAACAATTGTTTACTTTTCTAAAAAAAACCAACACCATCACATCACTTGATCGAACACACAACAACCATCACTCTCATTTCCATCATACAGCCCTCAACCTCTTTTTCGACAGACTTAAACCCGGTTTACAAGTGAATCTATGCGGCTGCTAAGCAACGTTGCTTACAACGACCCCCCTTCCCCTTAGCTACTCACTATTCAAACCCCCACAATTTCAATTTCTCAACATATTCCCAGCGGCGCAGCCATGTCATTTGAGACAGGGACGGGCAGAGAATTACGCCCGCCCATTCCACGAAATATATCCACTGCAGTTGTCCGAAAATGCCACCCTTAATTATATTTTAAAAAGTGCCATCCGAAGGCGGATCGACCCCTCCACATCCTCTTAACACGCCCCTGGATATTGTGTATCTGTAAATAAATTAATAATAACCACGCCCCTAAATATATCCGCGGACATGTTCCCCCCCCCCCAACATCCACTTTATCTCATTTTCCAGCACTCCGTAGCCACCAAACTACCCGCCATATCGCCGCCGCGTGACCCGAAATAGTGCGTCCTCGCACTCGACCTTCACCCTCCTACGAGCTGACATGCCCATCCAGCGTGACCGCCCGCGTGCGGAGCCTGCACGTGAAACAGATGGACAACAACGTCGAAACTAATTACCACCCCGTCGTGTCGCAAGAAGCCATCCATTGTCGTTGGCTCCGCCCACGTCCTTGACTTTATCATTTAACACAGCACACGGCGCCCCGACCCCCTACACTCACCCCCACCCCATTATTTGTAGATTTGTGGTGCAATCTGTTCCCTCGCTGAGTAATTGAAATCTAAAATTTCAATAGATGTACAAAAAAAAAATTAATTTAAAAATAACCTGTATAATTATTTCTTTTCTATTTTGTTTGGTACCCAGATGCACTTCTACTAAGGATTGATGTACATCCAAAACTAATGGTGTAGCTACAGCTATATAACTTACAGCATATCAATATTTTTGCAAGCATCCGTTAAATATTATCTATAGCAGGCCTGCACAACTCAAAATATAAGGCGAACCGTAATACTTTAAGAAAAACCTATGCGGGCCAAAAGAAAAATAGGACAAGGGGGAGAGCTAATAAGAAAAGTAAGAAGAATAAAGAATATTTCGTTACCTCACCGGCCGCGAAGTGGGTACTTGCGGGCCGCATGTGGCCCGGGGCCGTATGTTGCGCCGGCCTGCTCTATTGTAAACGCAACGCTCCCTTAGACAGATTACGCTTTCAGCGCGTTGCAAGAATCGTTACGATTCAAACGACGGCGCATCTCGCGACGTTGGCGATTGGGGAAAGCAATCAATGGCCTTTTCACGGCAGTCCAGTTTGTTTACTTAGACGACGTGCCCGGTGCAGGATAACAGTATTTTTTAGGAATGCCCACGATATGGGAGTGGGCAAGTAGATTGGGTTTTCCCCGTAATTTGAGCAGATTCACTTTGACTAGACACGATTAAGTTTGACTGGACCAGATTCAGTTTAACTGGACAAGATTCAGTTTGACTGGACAAGATTCAGTTTGACTGGACCAGATTCAGTTTGACTGGACAAGATTTAGTTTGACTGGACCAGATTCAGTTTGACTGGACCAGATTCAGTTTGACTGGACCAGATTCAGTTTGACTTGACCAGATACGATTTGACTGGACCAGATTCAGTTTGACTGGACCAGATTCAGTTTGACTGGACAAGATTCAGTTTGACTGGACCAGATTCAGTTTGACTGGACAAGATTCAGTTTGACTGGACCAGATTCGGTTTGACTTGACCAGATACGGTTTGACTGGACCAGATTCAGTTTGACTGGACCAGATTCAGTTTGACTGGACCAGATTCAGTTTGACTGGACCAGATTTAGTTTGACTGGACCAGATTCAGTTTGACTGGACCAGATTCAGTTTGACTTGACCAGATATGGTTTGACTGGACCAGATTCAGTTTGACTGGACCAGATTCAGTTTGACTGGACCAGATTCAGTTTGACTGGACAAGATTCAGTTAGACTGGACCAGATTCAGTTTGACTTGACCAGATTCAGTTTGACTGGACCAGATTAAGTTTGACTGGACCAGATTCAGTTTGAATGGACCAGTTCAGTTTGACTGGACCAGATTCGCTCATTCATGACCCATAAAGAAGTAAAAAAAAATACCCCCAAAATAGCATTTCCCATTCTACAGCACCTTCAAGCATCGAAGACATCAATAAAAAGTAAATGGCACTACAACAAACCCTGTAAAGTATTGAAATGACATGGCGACAAACTCTGTACACTATTGAAATGACATGGCGACAAACTCTGTACACTATTGAAATGACATGGCGACAAACTCTGTACACTATTGAAATGACATGGCGACAAACTCTGTACACTATTGAAATGACATGGCGACAAACTCTGTACACTATTGAAATGACATGGCGACAAAGTCTGTAAAGTATTGTAATGGCACGGCGCTAGAACAATTTTTTAGCTTTCAGAAACGTTAAGGAGCCAGTTTAAAAATGACATCGGAGCTTTCCTAACACACATATTCCATGCTAAGCTAAAGAAAACATTACTTTAGAATTTAAAGAAAATAATCGAGAGCAACACTAATTGATAAACGCTTACACCCCGCCCTTGCCCACTGTAACTCCAACCGGGGCATACTAAAATTCAAAACATTTAAGTCTAGCCCAGTGTTCTCAAAATGTGCGCTGCGGTGACCTGATCAGGGGCGCCGCAAAATATCATCAAAAAATCTGTGAAAGTGTCTTCCCATTTTTATTTCAATATGAGAGGACGCGACCTGGCTCAAACAAGCACAAAATTTGTCATACATTTTTGTACGAGTCCCTAATATTTAAAAAAAAAAAAAAATATATATATATATATATTCTGGTTCGGCGTGTACTCGTGATTCGACATTAGGACGCTGTGAGAAATTCGAGATCCGACTAAGGCGCGGAAAATCAAAAAGGTTTGGGAGCCACTGCGGGTTAAAGCCGAAACTCAATTAACTCCAATCGCTGTACAGCTGCATGTCAGGCCGAAAAAACGTGAGTGAGAACCTTCTTGTCCTCTCATCGATGCAGCACGTCATCACGAAATCGAATCAAGGTACTCAACTAATTTGTTGATTGTTGTTCTGTTGGTGATTGTTGAGTTTTTCTTTTTTTTGATGGTTGGTTTAACCCAAGACACGATCTTCATAGAAAAAATAAATAAATGAAATGTTGTTAATTCTATGTGTGTGTATGTGTGTGTGTGTTTTTATCAAGTCTCATCTGATGGAGATGGTCGGACGGGCTGGTCGTTACCAGCAAGGCCTTGGCAATTGGAAATGCGGCCTGGGTTTGTTTATAGTATTAATGTCTGAGCCGAGCTCTTTAGGAGGCGTTTATCTTAAATGTCAAACCTAAGGGAATTGGTCGGGCGTTGGGAGGAGGAGGGGTGGTGTTGCACTGGTTGCCATAGCTACTGATCTTTGACTTTTTTTTATATATACATATTCCCAAAAGAATTCTTCATGTATTCAGTCTGTCGATCTTATTGGTCATGTTCTAAGAAGTAATCGTATCGAAGTCGGTTTTATGACCAAATATTCGTAGTTCCAATACCACTTTATCAATAACCTGGGGCACTTTATTCACATGCCTTTGGTTTTTTTTTTAATTTTAATGTAACATAATTATTTACTTTGTAAATTGTTCTATACATAATGTTCATCAGTTGAGTGATGTACTTACTTACAATTACCAACTGTAGCCTTTAATGTTTGCGTTCCCCCAACAACTACGGTTTGTGTGTTTGAGTATCGCTGGTGTCGATTACAATTTCTCCATTTGTTGACACAGAATAACTCAAATATCATGATTACCATTTCTCCGTATTAATAAGGAATAAATCAAAGAATACGATTACGATTACTGTAAATTTAAAGCAGGCCAAGTAATCGATACCTCTTTTCATATCATTATTTCGATTCAGCCAAAGATACAAAACGACGTGAGCTCGCAAATAAAAAAAACAACAACACACACACACACACGCAGATCCTTTCCACAGTGACAGGCAGTTATTTAAAAGCTTTCCAATTATCGGTTGCTACCAGCTCACCCGTTCCATCTCGAGACCGTAGAGAGATCCCGTGAGACGGAAATAGCAACAAATTGTGGAGTTTTATCTGCTTGGATAATGGTCGGTGAGTCACCTTTCTGTCGTCGCTGCTAGCCGTCCGGTGATGGGGGCTTCTCAGACTGATCACGATTTGGCGGTGGGATTTCGGTCGCGTGCTATTCGCTCTTTGAATTGTTATGATTGGTGTGGGGCGCGAAATGAGACGATTGGTCGGTCTTAATTTGAGACGCCTGGTGAGGTTTAACATGAGACGCCTGGGTGGCCGAGTTGGGTGGCCGAGATGGGTGGCCGTGATGGGTGGCCGTGATGGGTGGCCGACGAGTTGGGTGGTCGATCAATTTCCCGACGGCGAAATTTCTTTCGATCAAATTTCCGGTAACCAATTAAAACTAATAGGGACGAGCCTATGGGCGCGACTTCTTCTTAAGACACAAATTTACGTCTGTGTTTACGACATGTGTTTACGAATATTCAGCTGGGTTCGATTGAGTCTATTATCCATGAAATACCCCACTTTTTTTTTTCTTCCAAAAATGCTTTTAAATCATTTTTCGTAATGCCCCCCCCCCTTCCCCTCGAACCCACAAGGCGTCCAAAACCTTTCAATTTAATGAACGAATTTGTAGGTGTAAAAGATTGTTCAACTATTTCTATTAGGGACATGAAACAAATGATGACAGCTGGACAGACAGAGAAAAACAGAAAATAAATTTAAGACATCTATCCTTAATGCGACTTCTTTTCTAAGACTCAAGCTAAACCAAAGGCGTATCCTACTGGGTTACAGTTCGTTTTTGATTTTTAAAAAAAAAAAAAAAACAGAAAGCACAAAGATTTTAAAAATATAAAATTTAGTAGAGTCTGAGAAATGCTACGACTCCGCTATTTACTATTCCCCCCCCCCCCCAAACCCCACTTCTCTAGAAATACGAGCTGGAGATATCAGTCGCCAAGTCTAAAATTCCTTTGTGAATATAATGAAAAATATTTAATATAGTATGATACGTGTAACCAAGGGATTGGTCGGCTCTTGATGGGGAAAAAAGGTTCGCAACAATATCTTTGATTATGTGGCGTTTACATGCGTAACTTTGAGTAGATATCTGATGTGTGAGGAAACATGTTGGATTCAAAGTCATTTTGTGACAGCTATGTTTACACCTGTGGTCTCTATGATCTAAAAGAGGACATTTTCAAAACAATTTATTTTTACGGTCTTGAATTTGGTGGAGAAATAAAAAAAATTATTCCATCTTCCAGATCCACTGATAAGAGTTCGAATATTTATCGATTTTTTTTTATTATCATTATCTTAAAGTGTCGCATTTATTGTGTTGAATGAGCGCTCTCGCTTTTCTCAGGTATATTTATAGAGAGGAATACCAAGGAATAAATGGAGAATGAGCTGGAAATAATAGCTCAAAACGCAGATAAATGAAAACAATTTGTGAATGGAATATGCCCCACTAGGAGCCAACAAGGCACATGAAGAGAAAAGAACCAAAAAACATATGCATAAACGTATCGGGAAAGACGGAGGGCCGACAAGCTGGCCATCGGGGAAAAGATCCCCGAGGTAGCTCGTGTGGAGTTCTGGTGGCATGGTTTTCCCTGGGGGTGGAGCGAAGAGGTGAGGAAGAGATAGTCGTGACCAATAAATCCATCGTGGAAAAAATTTACAGTCCGTGTCTTCTATTCGCTGTCGTGTAGATGACGTCATCCCGGCTATCCAATCAGATAAGGGCGTGAAGTTCACAAAGCTATTCCCAGTCTTTCACCTTGCCGTGAGATTTGACCACTGATAAATGAGTTCGCATAGAAGAAAGATTGGTTCTTTGTCACAACGTCATCTTATGTGTGTGACCCTCTCTAAAAAAAATATTTTCCTCCGATTTATCTGTCTCCGTTTATTTTCTTCATTAGGTTAGTATTTTATATAATTGTTTTGATGTTTTAAGTCTAGACAACACCAATAGAGCCCATAGTTTTAATAACGTCTTAAAACCCTTATTGAAAAACTGTGACATTAGTTGGGCTGTAAAATGTAGATGAAAAATTAGCCGATTTTAAACATTAAAGTGTTTATTTTGTATTTTTAATACGGCTTCTCTCGTGCATTTGTTACATATACAGACCTGTTTAATCTTACGATTTTGGCGTACAATGTACGATTTTGAGGTGCATATATTATATAAATTATATGAACTGAATGTTTATTTTTTTAACTCTTTAGATAATGTATCAAGCGATTTTGTGATGATAATTTACGATTTAAGAGTTTGAGGGTAAACAGGTCTGTATATATATATATATATATATATATATATATATATATATATATATATATATATATATATATATATATAATTTTTCAGAACGGTGGAGAAGAGCCCACAAAGAAAATTAGGATTACAGTTCAACCGAATGTCTTTCAGAGGGTACAAACATTAGCAATGTTCATTAAAAATAGAACTATTTGACTCATGTACTGAAATAACCCCCCTCCCCGCCCGCCCCCCCCCCCCCCACCGAAAAAAACAAAACTTTCACCCTTCCGCATCCCTGCCCCTGGTTTTGTTCCACACACGCGAACCACACACAAACAAAGACAAGCACACAATCCCGCACATGAGAGCATGTGACTTATTTATCCTAAAGACTATGCCACAGATGAGGGCATACGACTAAATTGTCCCTGAAGACGATGCTGCGGGCCTGTCCATGTAGGTGTAGCTCGGAAATGTGTTGTTTCATAAACGTACTACTTCTCGTCCCCCGTTCTGAAAGCAGTGCCGCCATGTTGTGCGATGA
The DNA here is from genome assembly GCA_964017045.1 of Omphiscola glabra. Lineage (NCBI taxonomy): Eukaryota > Metazoa > Mollusca > Gastropoda > Lymnaeidae > Omphiscola > Omphiscola glabra. The sequence goes on along the minus strand of OZ024800.1, from coordinate 27,349,299 downwards.
GTCCTCTACGGCCACGTAACCTATTTCCCTCATCCCCTATATGGACTGTTTGCATTGTGAAGAACTGTCGGGGAAACGTCTCATTAGTTGAACAGAAGACATCTCCGAAAATAGCATCCGCGGACACTATCAGAGAAAAGACGGAAATCGATAAGACTTGAGTAGCTGTGTGTGCGGACATTCCGCTGTCTCTGGAAGTAACTTTAATTTCTCGTTTGAGTAGTGAAGGCGGACGATGAAGATGAGAATCCCAATAGCAAGTATGAATGAATTGGGGAACAAATTTAGCCGTGTCGCCCCAACAACGTAGCCGTGTCGCCTCAACAACTTTGACGTGTCGCCTCGTCAACTTAGACGTGTCGCCTCAACAACGTAGCCGTGTCGCCTCAACAACTTTGACGTGTCGCCTCGTCAACTTAGTTGTGTCGCCTCTACAACTTAGCCGTGTCGCCTCAACAACGTAGCCGTGTCGCCTCATTCTAAGACTCTTGTCAATGGTTATTATTTATTATACTTCTTAGAAACAATTTTCTGAGAATTTATTTTTACAAAACCAAATCCAAAGTAAATTGTTCTGACCTTTGACCCCTTGACATTTAAATATCTACGATCCTATTAAATTTAAGTCAATAAGGACGAAGAATGACTTTTTATCGATGTTGGTACACAATTATTTACTATATATATATATATATATTTATATTGAGAGAGAGAGACCCACACAGAGAGAGAGACAGACAGACAGAGCGAGAGAGAGAGAGACAGAGAGAGAGACAAAGAGAAGGACAGAGAGAGAGACAGAGAGAGAGACAGAGAGAGACAGAGACAGAGAGAAAGACAGAGAGAGAGAGAGAGACAGAGAGGAGGTATTTACTCTCATTTGATTTAATAGTAGTGTCTTATGATTTATGTATAGTTTGTCGAATTTTGCTTTTCATTCGCCACAAGTATGGTCGAAAACTATTTTGGTAATAGGTTGCCCACCCTGGTCTAGGCTTTACAATCTATTAATAATGATAGGTTTTACAACGTAGAGACGACAAGTTTATCATTCAACACAAAGTTCTCATGTAATGCGCAAAGCTATCTTACTTGCACCGTGCACGGGGAAGACATTCATTTCTGCGCACCAATAAAAACTTAAATGAAACGTTCAGTAGACGCAGCGCAAAATGATTATTTAAAAAAAAAAATTATTTGCATAACTCATATAAGAAAAAAAAAACGAACGTGGCTGTCCTGATCCAGGTATTTCCCGTGACCCGAGATGCGTTTCTTCATGCCTACACAATCTTAGGACCATACCACATGACCCGAGATGCGTTTCTTCATGCTTACACAATCTTAGGACCATACCACATGACACGAGATGCGTTTCTTCATGCCTACACACTCTCAGGACCATACCTATCAAAAACATTTCACAAATCCGTCATAATTACCGACATCTCCTCACTTATGACACACTTTCTTATTAGTGGACATCTCATCACTTACGACACACTTTCTTATAAGTGGACATCTCATCACTTATGATACATTTTCTTACAATTACAACAATAAAGATTTTTAAAAATAAAATCGCTTAAAAATCGTCAGATAAGGAAGCAGTCCTAGTTAACCTAGATCTTTTTAAAACATAATGTGACTTTATAGATATCAATAATGCCGGTTTTAATGAGGCTAGTGAATGGGTTGCCAAATTCATTGCAGCCATCACTTGTGCCACATCATGACAAACTCCAGTTTAAAAATGAACCATCGGATGTTGCATCGAAATTTTTAATTTTTTTTTCAATGAACATAATTTTGGTTGATACAACTGTTTTCGCGGTACGCAATGCTCACAGCTTTGATATCGAATTGTCAATTCAATCTGGTATTAAAGCAGAGTGCTTTAGCAATGGATTAAGGCGGATAGGTCTGATCGAAACAGATTGCAGATTAATGAAGCCTTGAACTCGTTTAGGCACACTCATTGTGATGACCTATGACAGGACCACGCGCTTTCAGAGTGCTCTTAAATTAATCGATGATTGTAACTGTAGTGAGCGGTATTTGTATGTTATAAAAATAAAATTTAATGTTTATTTTGGGTGAAGTGCATTCTGTAAGACACCGAAGGGTTTAAAAAAAAGAGAGAATAAATAAAGAACAGGAAATATATTTAATTTACATTAAAGATATTTCCGAGCTAATTAAAGTTTATGGTTTCATGTTAAACATTTTGGTGAAGATATTTCATAAGTGAAATTTTCACTCCGGAAAAGAGAAGGCGGAACTAAATTATCCATAATATGACATTGCGTTAGTGTGGCATCCTCTTATCCAATGGATACGGTTATAATTGAATTGTTTTCTTATTCCCTCAATCACGATTCTTATATACACCTTCCACTTCTAGCATCACGATTACGGGGATGGGGGGGGGGGGGGTACTTAGCCTCCGGGAAATTAAGTGTAGGGTCGTGTTATCTCGAGGATTTAAACCATTACAATTCTTTTATCTTAATGCTGAGAAGAGAGAAGACACGGGGCGTATCTAAAGCCAATGTGCAGAGGCGCATCTAAAGCCAATGTGCAGAGGCGTATCTAAAGCCAATAAACAGATATCGAGATGTTTCTTGGCCAATACACATGTGTGCTGTTTTACGGAGAGAAGGCGTAAAAGATTATTCACCTCTTTAAAATGGTGTAAAGTATTGGAGTGTTTCCCAACCTTTCCTTTGTTTTGCGCCCATTGCAACATTTTTATTAATAGTTGCTCGACAATTTGTTCTACTTAGTCTCGCAGCCCCTTGAAGAGTAAAAGCGCAATTTTAAACTTGGAAACATTGACTTCTAACTTGTTTATTGAGTTACAATAAGTGAACTTAAAAGTTTAGAATTAAAAAAGGAGTGACCTTTTACAGAAAAGTAAATGTTAATGAGAAAAAAATATTATAACCATTTATATCATATATTAAGATTAAAAAATGGATTATATTATCATAAATTAAGAGTCAATGGCTCCTCTGTTCTTAAGTCACTTTTCGTTGCATCCCCTGATGTCATGTCAACACACAATACTATATATACATATATACATATATATATATATATATTTATAGCTTACTATTCATTTCAGCGGCATAACATCCACCTAGGGGCCACACTAAATCCAATATAGCTAGATATACCACAAACCGCCTTCGAAATGAAGACGGTGGGTCACGGATGATTCTATAGCCAATGCCCCTTGATCTCGCTGGGGTTGTGGGTCTAAGCACGCTGTGCCCCTTGCCCTATTGATATTCTGGTCATGTGTCCGCTGTCCCCCCCCCCCCCCCCGCCCTCCAGAAGATGCAACCGTGCAAGTAAATCTTTTTTTTTTTTACAGGAGACTTCAGTGTGTGAATTTTGTGGGAGGGTGCACTTGTTAAAACAAAAAATACAATTAGGCGAGTGCCAGAAATGACAATCAAAGATGTACTTATACATCCGTGTCTTAAAGAGGAATTTTGTCTTACATACAAATGTATTGATGATTTAAAGTGGTGCCACTGCAGCCTACAAGTAATACAATAGGTGAAATCCAAAATATGATTAACACAAAAATTCAATATTTATTCCTTAATTAGGGATCATATATAGAAATATCTTTTAAAAAAAAATCTTACCTAATTCGAGAATCCGGAAACACAGAGAACTATACGCATGCTCTTAGTAAACGTTTGATAAAAGTTGATGAATGGGTTCCACCTCCGAGACCCACGCTTACAAAAACGAAGATGATGCAATATTGAAAAAAAAGTCAGTGAGTCTGCGCACCACTAACTTCAGGTCTGACGGTGTAGGATCAACGTCACTGTTAATATCTTGTGCATCATTGGCATTCGTCTTCATTCATAGCTCGTTAAGAGACCCGAGATTCCATGTGTCACTGCTCGAAGACTCTCTGACACGTTCCGTGTGCCACTCCTCCCTTCTATATATATTTTCACAGTCGACTACCACTGGCCATCCATGCTTACAAACAGATCACATCCTAACTACATGTTTGAGGCCAGATTTATTTCATTTTTTTTTTGTTATGCGCGCGCCCTCTCTTCTTCCCGCCGGCGGGCCTGGTGACGATCCTCGTCCGGGGGGAAAGGGCGGCACGCTCCCGCCGATATCGGCTGCGGCGTATGACGTCATTCGTCTAACGCTTTTTTGTGAGGGCTCTGGGAAACAGTTAACAGGCACAGCATAGTAAGAAAAACTAATATTGTGAAAGAGGAATATACGATTACATATTTTATTATAAGTATAACTTACTTCCGTAATTAGAACACATCTGTTGGAGTTTGGAATGTCTGCTTTTCCACATAAGTTATTCTTGAAAATATGAATTATCTATTTTTAAAAAATATATATCTACTCTTTTATTTTAGCAAAACTTTCTCAAAAAGGCAAAAATACACTCAAAATTGATTGAAATGTCTAAAGAAAATACTGAGAATTTCATGATTATAAAAAATCGTGTGCAAGAAATGTAGCATGATTTTTTTAGGATAATTTCACCCTCGAATAAAAGTGTTTTGTTTTCTGCCACATTCGTTCCGCTTATCTGCCACCGTTCCTCTTTATCTGCCGTTTTCTTTCCTCTTATCTGTCCCCTTTATTCCTCTTATCAGCCACCTTCGTTCCCTTTATCTGCTACCTTCGTTCCTCTTATTTGCAACCTTCGTTCCCTTTATCTGCAACCTTCGTTCCTTTTATCTGCCACTTTCGTTCCTCTTATCTGCAACCCTCGTTCCTCTTATCTGCCACCTTCGTTCCCTTTATCTGCGACCTTCCTCTTATCTGCCACCTTCGTTCCTCTTATCTGCCATTTTCGTTCCTCTTATCTGCAACCTTCGTTCCTCTTATCTGCAACCTTCGTTCCTCTTATCTGCCACCTTCGTTCCCTTTATCTGCAACCTTCGTTCCTCTTATCTGCCACCTTCCTATTATCTGCCACTTTCGTTCCTCTTATCTGCCACCTTCGTTTCCTTTATCTGCAACCTTCGTTCCTCTTATCTGCCACCTTCCATTTATATGCCACTTTCGTTCCTCTTATCTGCAACCCTCGTTCCTCTTATCTGCCACCTTCGTTCCCTTTATCTGCGACCTTCCTCTTATCTGCCACCTTCGTTCCTCTTATCTGCATCCTTCGTTCCTCTTATCTGCGACCTTCGTTCCTATTATCTGCCACTTTCGTTCATCTTATCTGCCACCTTCGTTCCCTTTATCTGCAACCTTCGTTCCTCTTAACTGCAACCTTCGTTCCTAATATCTGCGGTTTTCGTTCCTCTTATCTGCAACCTTCGTTCCTCTTATCTGCCACTTTCGTTCCTCTTATCTGAAACCTTCGTTCTTCTTATCTGCCACCTTCCTCGTATCTGCCACTTTCGTTCCTCTTATCTGCAACCTTCGTTCTTCTTATCTGCCACCTTCCTCTTATCTGCCACTTTCGTTCCTCTTATCTGCAACCTTCGTCCTTCTTATCTGCCATCTTCGTTTCTTTTAGTTTCCCCATTAAGCTTTAAATTAACACTTGTCACTCCTCGCCCTTGTAAGCAACGAAAAATGGCGAATGTGAGGCAACGACAAAAATACTAAGACCGATAATTTCGTGCCTTTCTTTAAATAGAAACGCCACCTTGCCTGCCACACGTGAACACGTCGCATACGCAGTGTAGCACACAATTATGACTTAGCAGGTGGTCAGATATAGTTGTGTAATAGCAGACTGCATTTCGAAATCAAGATTTTCTTAATGAATCACATTTTGTGAACGGTTGGGATTATTTATTATCTATGCAAGCCTGCTGGATGCAGTCGGCTGACCCATATGGTAATTAGCACGTGCAACTAATCAATGGGCATTTATCTTTGGGATAAAGTTTGTTTTTTTTTTAAATAAGAAAAGAAGAGAAAAATATTAAAGAAAATAGCATTGCTCTTTACGAAAAAAACAACTTCGCTTTCATGGACCTCTATGATATATTGAAGTGTACATTTCTAAATTTTACTAATCTAGCATGTAAGCTAACTGCAATAATTTCAAACGTTTCCACATGAAAATAGGTATATATATATATATATATATATATATATATATATATTTATTTATATATGTATGTAATTATATATGTATATGTATGTATGTTTGTAATCATATACTTATATATATATATATATATAAATATTTACTTTATGAAGTGGTGGCATGTACACACACAAACACTCATATATATATATATATATTTATGTTTATATATATATATATATATATATATATATATATATTGATGTATATACGGTGACGTCCCTAAATGAATGTAAACTATTTATAAAATTCAGAATTTTGAAGAAATGTGATTTCTAACCACAAGAGTACACGCCGCTGAACACACAGGGATGTACAAGCGAAACAATGAGTATTTTTAATTTTTTTAAAAAGTATGTTGAGTTCGACGCCAGTTGTTTTGTTGGGGTTCCTCCCCCCACTCCCCAGACCGCCGCGTGAGTTACTGTACTTGGAGTGTAGATGGCTGCAGTCTGGAAGAGGTGAAAAGTGAGTGGGGGGGGTGATGCTATGTGAGGAGAGTGGAGAGGGGAGCATTAGTGAAATAACGCCGTAAACGTCATGTCAAATTAAACGCAGGGGATTAGTGGAAATTGAATTGGAGGGCGTGCGGTGTGGGAGGGGGTGGGGTGGGCGAGACATCAATGACACATATAGATTTTGTTTTTAAAAAAAAAGAAAGAAAGATGGGGAGAAAAAGAAAGCAAACCGTTTGAATGGGGTTTATTCAAAGCAAGAGATTTTCATTAACAACTGAAGTCTCATTTATCGAAACATTGTATATATATATATATATATATATATATAAGAAGGAGCTATGCTGACCATAACGCTAAAGGACCGAAAAGATTAAAATACGTTCGGATTCTTAAAAACGATCATAGTTATTTGCTATTATTTTACGGAAATCGAATAAATTTAAATGCGCCAAAATATTACATATCCGCTTTTATTTTAGCAAAAGTTTAAAAGCTATTATTATGAATTACAAATACATTTAATATACAATCAAGGAACTATATTAAGCTTTTGAATCTTGTTTCATTGACCAATTAGTTTTGTAGCGTACAGAAAAACATTTCCACCCCCAACCTCCCCCCCTTCCCCCCCCCCCCCCCAAAAAAAAATATATAAAAAAAGCCAACCTAGCCCTTAACCACCATATAGAGAAATATGTGACGTCACTATTCCAATTTGCATAAAAAAGTTGTTCTAACTTTCTCTCCTCTCTATGGCGTCATAGACAAGCGTCAACTGTAGATCCTAAAATATATTCATTAGTTTTAGTTTCATCCTCAAAAACACATATTGCCAGGAAGCAGTGATTATTGTTTCATCTCACTTTGACAGTCACGCTCCACACACTATCCCTTCAGCCCTTTACGAACCAAAAATAACACACACACACACGCATGCACACACATACACACACAACACACATACACACACACACAAACACCACACACACACATACACACACATACACACACACTTCTACTTCTATATCTCGATGGCTCACGATCAATGCACTGATCGTTCCCGCCAGGGCCGGCCTTAGGCCATTGCAACCATATGCGGGCGCAGTGGGCCCCGCACTTTCATATGCCCCGCCCCGAGTTTATTTTCTAATACAAAATCTTAATTTTCACTTATTATTCTTATTCCTACCCAGACCGGGCCCCGCGCAATCCGTTTCGCATAGGGCCCCGCAATTGTTAGGGCCAGCCCTGATTCTGGCTTCTATTTATGTAAAGGGTAATCGCGATGTTTCTGTGTCTGGGTTTGAAGGCGATACGTCTGGTTGCAAAAGCTACTCAGCGAGGGTATCATGAACTGGGGGTTTGGAAGACAGGAGGCGATAGACGCAAATGTGTCAAGTGTAGTCACCTCAACTGTTGCTTTTGGAAGCTTGTTCCAGTCCCCGATTGTCTTTGGCAGAAATGAGTCACACAAACACGCACACACACAGACACACACACGCATACATAAACACACACACACACGCGCATACACACAAACACATACACACGCACACACATACGCTCTGAAATGGCAAGTTCATACGTTGTCGGTCCTAAAAAAAGACGTTAAGCTTAGAAATGGTCACAGATCGGAAGTTGTTTTTGAACAATCTTTGCGGTTTAGAATAATATGTTTTGGTGATGAAATTCGAGCTACATTACTTCATAATGTAATGCGCATTTGTTTGAGTGTATAACCTGAACGGTACAGGACATCTCTCTATTATGTAAATTATTCTTTTGATAATTAAAAAAAAAATACGCTGCCTCTTTTCTAGTAATACATTCGTTTCCCCATCTTCTGTTTTGGGATATTCTAAGTACTCCCCATGGAAAAAAAAATTGGAAAAATTCGGAAGTTCTGGTCTATGATCTGGCCCGCGGGCCGATGTTTGCACAGTCACGACGTAGAGAGTGCGGCACGTTGAGTTGATCTCGTTAACACACGTTACATAAATCAACCGTTTATTTGGCGCAGTTTTCGCCAACAAGGTATTTAATCATCGCCTCACAAAGCGACGACTGATTTCTCGGCGGCCATTCTGTGTTTGCCGTTTTCTTCTACCCCAGTAATGTATAGTTCGCATTGACGTCATCGGCGAGAAAGCGACATTCTCTTGCCCACTCTCTCCTCCATATTTCTCTATCTGTCTCTCCAATTCCCCTTCTTTAGCTTTATATTTTGTCTCTCCCCATTTCTCTTCACTTCTCTCTAACGATAAATTATTCCCCCCTCTCTTTATTACTGTTTCTCTTTGTCTCTTACTCAGCCTTAACGCTCATATCTCAATCTACTTTTCCCCTATCTCTATCACTCAGTCTCTCTCTTTCTATCTCTCTAGCCCCACATAATCTCCAATCTACATATACGATCGACCGTTACTATGTAAACATGGTCAAAGTTAGTTGTTGGCGGATGACACTTCAGAACATCCAGCTCTTTTTCTCTGTAACCAATACTAGTACACTTCTTGTCATCACTATCAATAACAACAACGACAAGAACAACAACAAAATAGTAACTATTAAAAAAAAGGCTTTTTATCAAAGACGAGATAAAACGTAATAAAAAGTAGAAGATATTTTACAATTTCTTAAAAGGCATAACGCAAAGAATGATTTTTTTACAGCGGCATGTTGATTTCATAAGCCCCAGGGTAGGTATGGTTAATTATGTGCTGGGGAAATGTTTTAGATTTCAAATCAAGAAATTGGATCCCAACGTCAGCTATGGTTTAATGGAATTTCCCAATTGTTTGTGTTGGTTGTTTGCTTTCTTGAAAACGCCCCAATGTCGCTCTTCAGAAAATAGTTACTTGAACTTGCCGATGTTAACAATTTAATCACCTCGCAAGATGTTAACCCCATTTCTAAAAACCTAGCTCTTAATCAAACGTAATTGTCACGTAGACGACGCGTTTACGTCATCTTTCCCCGTGAATGAACTCTAGCTGACACCAAGCTCGGAACCGCATTTAGGGTGTGGCTGGCTAAAAATAGTCTCTCTTGACCTTGTTTACAAATTAATACCATTAATAGTCTGTTTCATTAGAATTATGTAGAAATATCTGGAGAACTCTGGAAAGGAAACCATTGGGTAAGATCATCCTAAACAGATCAGTAGAAATGACTATAAAAGCGTGTGCTGAGGAAGGTGTGCAACATTTTTTTTTTTTGATCACGACACATTTTGAGCGTGTGTTATTTTTACTACGAGGCAAGAAATTTGTTTAGCAATTTATTATTAACTTAATAAAATATATCAATTGTAATTAGCCCTTTTTTGAGTATCGTATTCTTTGTTATAGTTTTTAACTTATGGTATCGTCTTTTGTTTCGTAGTGTTTTAGAATGAGCCACAAACTTAAATAACAGATTAATTTCTCGATAGGAATAACAGTACGTAACAGTAATAATAAGGTAAATAATAAAAAAAACTTTTATTTTTTAAACTCTAGTCATGTTTAAGTTATAAACTTTAAACTCAGTACACTTATCGTCACAGGTTATGACTACCTCGCCTAAATTTAAACATTTTCAAATATCAAATCTCGCAATGTTCGGCAGCCAAACTATGGACTGACCTGCCGCCCACCCCATTCCACCCCGCCCCCATGATGAATCGATCAGATCGTTACCTATTTATAAGTATCAACTTAGAGTACACAACATCATTACACAACATCGCCGCACAACATCGCCGCACACGATCACACACACGACATCACCACACAACATAACCACACAACATTACCACAAAACAACACCACACGACATTACCACACGACATCACCCACACAACATCACCACACAACATCACCACACGATATCACCACACAACATCACCACACAACATCACCACACAACATCACCACACAACATCACCACACAACATCACCACACAACATCACCACACAACATCACCACACAACATCACCACACAACATCACCACAAAACATCGCCGCACAGCATCACCCACACGACATTACCACACAACATAACCACACAACATTACCCACACAACATCACCACACAACAACACCAGACGACATCACCACACGACATCACCATACAACATCACCACACAACATCACCACACGACATCACCCACACAACATCACCACAGTTTCATGGCATTTTTCTCTCTCAGTCCTAATCAGTCAGCCTATAAACCTTTCCATAGCACTGAGTCAGCTCTCTTGAGTGTCACCAGTGACCTCTGGCTGGCATTGGACAACTTTGATGTCTCCATCCTGATCCTCATGGAACTCAGTGCGGCCTTTGACAATGTTGAACATGAAGCCCTTTACAAAACCTTTAAAAATTACTTTGGCATTTCTGGTTCAATTTTGGCTTGGATTAGGTCCTACCTCTCCACTAGAACCCAGGCGGTCGCTGTTGAAAGCCATCTCTCCGGCAGTGCTGACTTGGTGTACGGAGTGCCACAGGGGTCCGTTATTGGCCCGGTTCTATTCACCATGTATACCAGGCCACTGCTCCTCTTACATGGGATGCATGTTGTGGAGAGCCAGTCATTTGCGGATGACACGCAGCTATGCAAGCATACCTATCCCTCTCTTGTCGATTCCGCTGTTAGAATTTGCGGGAGATCATTGGTGATGTCAATTCATGGATGACTCTCAGCAAGTTGAAGCTTAACGATGACAAAACGGAAGCACCCCTAATTCACGATCACAAATTATCCTTAACTCATGTCTGCCCACCTCATTTCAAGTAGGTAACATCATCCCCTAGGAGTCTTGGTTATATACTGTCTAACAACATGTCTCTCGATAATCATATATCTCACAGTTATCGGTCTGCACCGCTTTCAGTCAGATCAGCTCCATCCGCCACTACCTCACAGTTAGTTCAACAAAAAACCTAATCTATGCTCTTTTTCTCTCTCGTCTTGACTATTGCAACTCTCTTCTGTCAGGCTCACCAAAACATTTCTTAGAAAAATTACAAAATGTTAAAAAATCAGCTGCTAGGCTAGTCCTAAAAGGAAAAAAACGTGATCAAGTCAACACCACTACTTCATTCACTTGATTGGCTCCCTGTACAAGAACGGATTGACTATAAACTATGTGTTCTCTGCCACAACTTTGTCTCGAATTCCTGCCCTCCCTATCCACCCGAAATTCTCTCTGTCTATTCACTCCTTCGACAGGTTCGCTCCTCCGCAGACAGGCGTATTCTTTAAGTTTCTAAGACTCGCACAAAAACATAAGGTGAACGATCTTTCTCTTTCTGTGCCCCCAAACAATGGAATTCTCTTCCACTACACATCCGCAATATAACAACCATCACCGCCTTCAAAACTGCACTCAAAACACAGCTTTTTAAACTCTACTATCCTGACTGATCCCCGACCGTTTTGTCAGATGTTTAGTAGATGGGAAATTCACGCATTGCTGCCGCATTTGGCGGGCTATATCTAATGATTATTATTTTAATTATTAGGTTTGTGGTATAATTGTTTCAGCGTCTAATTGGTTTATTTTTAATTTAAAAACGGCAATTCAATTCGATTATCCCTTTCCACCTCTCCAATCTCTCTCTCTCTCCCTACACATTCTCATTTGTTTCTGTCTCACTCTATCACCCCATCCAAAACATCTATGCATCTCTCTTTTATGTTGCAGGTCGCCCTTGTTTATACATGTATGCACTTTTCACTCCCGATTCTCACTTTGATCTGTTCATCTCGCCAACACTCTCCCATGTTTATCGTGTGTTTCCCCCGGGTACACTTTGCTGTCCCTCTGTATCCACGCGGACGTGTTCAAATCAGATTGCAGGCGAAACTAAGATTGTGTTTGTAGTTTGGGGTAAAGGCGGGCAAAGGGGGAAAAAAAGAGGAAGTTAATGGTTAATGTCATTGTCAATAATGAAGATGTTTTAAACCAGTTAAAAAACAACGAGGAATTTTCAGCATTAAATATAACTAAAACTAAACATTTTGACATAGGCATATATAATATACCAGAATGGTGAATACCCTTGTTTCGCAATGGTGTTTGAGATAGTTAAAAGTATAATAAAAACATTTATTTTTTTTTTGAAAATCTTAAGTGCAATATGACTAGATGAGAAATACACAAATATATGATATTCATCTGTAATAGTTATAATAGTGAAGAGAATCGAAGGAACTAGAGGAGAGGGAATGAAGGGAGGGTTCGCTCGAGCGTGCCAAATTCTTTTGTCGCCCCAACCACGAAAAATAAAACCCATTCAATTCGCATAAAATTCCGCCGCTTCTTCTTCTATATATTAAGGGCCCACGATCAATGTATTGATCATTATGGCTCCTATGAATGTGAAAGGGGATTTGCAATGTTTTTGTGCCTGGAGTTGATGAGGATATTTCACTGGTTAAAATAAAGAGGGAAAAAAAATGTACTTATGGAATAAAGCCTAACTAAAAAAAACACTCGTGCACCAAACATAGCATCACACTGACCTCACGATCTTGACCCACGCACACATCTTCAATAATAAAGTGTTGGTGATTAACATTTACAAACTTGTTATCAGGAGCCGTCGACCCCCCCCCCCCCCTCTTCTCCCACCTTTAAAACTTACAGTATTGATTTAAGCATAAACGGGAAAACTTAGTTTTCGATATTTTATGTTGCCTGAAAAGAATTGAGCGAATTTAAACCGGGTACAAAATGTTATTTTAGAAAACAATAAGCTCAAACCTTTAAGTGGCTTTGAACAAATTATGTCTCCACCCGTCCTCAACCACTACACACACCCTTAAATCCCGGAATATAGATCAACAACACCGTCTCCTAAAGACACCTTTTTAATTAAACAACACCCGTCTCCTTAAGACACCTGTCAATTAAACGTATCTTCATCAGCAGCGTTGTAAGACTTCAGTTTCTCGTTCAGCTTCACATCCATCATGAAAAACTTTGAGAGTTGTATCCCACTCCGCCATGTTGGACTGTGATCACTTGAAACTGGGCATTAATACAGGGTCTCAGGCAAGATGATGAGTTTAATTTGAGAAATGGGCTCTAAGGTGAGTGCCTTAATCCTACGGGGGTTGAGTTGAGCACCGGGGACCAGGGAAGGGTATCACATTTAAATGGGTTTTCAATCAAGAAGACCACCCATAACAGACCATTCGGTTATTGAGAATCGTTTGAAAAAATTCAGTTCAACACAGCAGAGTTTAAAAACAACAACATTAACGCGGTACAGTTTAAAAACAACAACATAAACGCGGTACAGTTTAAAGACAACAACATTAACACGGTACAGTTTAAAGACAACAACATTAACACGGTACAGTTTAAACACAACAACATTAACACGGTACAGTTTAAACACAACAACATTAACACGGTACAGTTTAAACACAACAACATTAACACGGTACAGTTTAAACACAACAACATTAACACGGTACAGTTTAAAAACAACAACATTAACGCGGTACAGTTTAAACACAACAACATTAACGCGGTACAGTTTAAACACAACAACATTAACGCGGTACAGTTTAAACACAACAACATAAACGCGGTACAGTTTAAAAACAACAACATAAACCCGGTACAGTTTAAAAACAACAACATTAACGCGGTACAGTTTAAAAACAACAACATAAACGCGGTACAGTTTAAAAACAACAACATAAACGCGGTACAGTTGAAAAACAACATGATTAACGCGGTACAGTTTGAAAACAACAACATTATCGCGGTACAGTTTAAAAACAACAACATTAACGCGGTACAGTTTAAAAACAACAACATTAACGCGGTACAGTTTAAACACAACAACATAAACGCGGTACAGTTGAAAAACAACAACATAAACGCGGTACAGTTGAAAAACAACAACATAAACGCGGTACAGTTGAAAAACAACAACATTAACGCGGTACAGTTTAAAAACAACAACATTAACGCGGTACAGTTTAAACACAACAACATAAACGCGGTACAGTATAAAAACAACAACATTAACGCGGTACAGTTTAAAAACAACAACATAAACGCGGTACAGTTGAAAAACAACAACATTAACGCGGTACAGTTTGAAAACAACAACATTATCGCGGTACAGTTTAAAAACAACAACATTAACGCGGTACAGTTTAAAAACAACAACATAAACGCGGTACAGTTTAAAAATAACAACATTAACGCGGTTCAGTTAAAAAACAACAACATTAACGCGGTACAGTTTAAACACAACAACATTAACGCGGTACAGTTTAAAAAACAACAACATTAACGCGGTACAGTTTAAACACAACAACATTAACGCGGTACAGTTTAAACACAACAACATAAACGCGGTACAGTTTAAAAACAACAACATTAACGCGGTACAGTTTAAAAACAACAACATTAACGCGGTACAGTTTAAAAACTACAACATTAACGCGGTACAGTTTAAAAACAACAACATAAACGCGGTACAGTTTAAACAACAACAACATTAACGCGGTACAGTTTAAACACAACATTAACGCGGTACAGTTTAAACACAACAACATAAACACGGTACAGTTTAAAAACAACAACATAAACGCGGTACAGTTTAAAAACAACAACGTAAACGCGGTACAGTTTAAAAACAACAACATTAACGCGGTACAGTTTAAACACAACAACATTAACGCGGTACAGTTTAAAAACAACAACATAAACGCGGTACAGTTTAAACACAACATCATTAACGCGGTACAGTTTAAACACAACAACATTAACGCGGTACAGTTTAAAAACAACAACGTAAACGCGGTACAGTTTAAAAACAACAACATTAGAACGGTACAGTTTAAACACAACAACATAAAAGCGGTACAGTTTAAAAACAACAACGTAAACGCGGTACAGTTTAAAAACAACAACATAAACGCGGTACAGTTTAAAAACAACAACATTAACGCGGTACAGTTTAAAAAAAACAAAATTAACACGGTACAGTTTAAAAACAACAACATTAACACGGTACAGTTTAAACACAACAACATAAAAGCGGTACAGTTTAAAAACAACAACGTAAACGCGGTACAGTTTAAAAACAACAACATAAACGTGGTACAGTTTAAAAAAACAACATTAACGCGGTACAGTTTAAACACAACAACATTAACGCGGTACAGTTTAAACACAACAACATAAACGCGGTAAAGTTTAAAAACAACAACATTAACGCGGTACAGTTTAAAAACAACAACATTAACACGGTACAGTTTAAACTCAACAACATTAACCCGGTACAGTTTAAAAACAACAACATAAACCCGGTACAGTTTAAAAACAACAACATTAACGCGGTACAGTTTAAAAACAACAACATAAACGCGGTACAGTTTAAAAACAACAACATAAACGCGGTACAGTTGAAAAACAACATGATTAACGCGGTACAGTTTGAAAACAACAACATTATCGCGGTACAGTTTAAAAACAACAACATTAACGCGGTACAGTTTAAAAACAACAACATTAACGCGGTACAGTTTAAACACAACAACATAAACGCGGTACAGTTGAAAAACAACAACATAAACGCGGTACAGTTGAAAAACAACAACATAAACGCGGTACAGTTGAAAAACAACAACATTAACGCGGTACAGTTTAAAAACAACAACATTAACGCGGTACAGTTTAAACACAACAACATAAACGCGGTACAGTATAAAAACAACAACATTAACGCGGTACAGTTTAAAAACAACAACATAAACGCGGTACAGTTGAAAAACAACAACATTAACGCGGTACAGTTTGAAAACAACAACATTATCGCGGTACAGTTTAAAAACAACAACATTAACGCGGTACAGTTTAAAAACAACAACATAAACGCGGTACAGTTTAAAAATAACAACATTAACGCGGTTCAGTTAAAAAACAACAACATTAACGCGGTACAGTTTAAACACAACAACATTAACGCGGTACAGTTTAAAAAACAACAACATTAACGCGGTACAGTTGAAAAACAACAACATTAACGCGGTACAGTTGAAAAACAATGTTGTTTTTTTTATTAGAGACATTTTTTTTTTTTTTTTTGCGGACGTTTTGTTGAAATTTTGCTTTTGTAGAAATCTGCTGTTTACTAGAACCAAAATATGTTTTAAAATAAGTTCCAAATGGCATCATGAACAAGTCTTAGTGCATGAAGCATAATTCAGGCTTGTGCCGTAACGTGCCGCCATTCACACGTTTAAAGTTACCCTAAAGGCAAATTTATTCTTTAATGCACTTCCGCTATACACGTTCTACAGGGGCTTCACTTTAAACCAATCACCGTCTAGACATTTTTACGTGACGTCCCATAAACCCGAAATTTGCAAGAACATAGATCCAAAAAAAAAAATTTTTTTTTAAAGTTTAGAAAGGGAGTCAAAGTATTTATTGAGTATTAGGCTTACATCGCTGCTTAAGTACATTTAATCCGCCATTAAGCGTCTTTACCTTCACGCTAAACCTTGAAATATCGACTTTAAAATGTTACTTAAGTGATAGAAAATAGCAGCTAATGCGCCATCAGCCTGCCTCTAATGCTGAGAGTGGTGGATGGAGACCTGGTGTAGAGTGCTATTGGGTGGATGGAGATCTGATGTAGAGTGCTATTGGGTGGATGGAGACCTGGTGTAGAGTGCTATTGGGTGGGTGAGAGCCTGATGTAGAGTGCTATTGGGTGGGTGAGGGCCAGCCATTTTTTTACGAAACCAGAGTCTGAGATATTATGTTCATATTTGTTGGAATTATATTGAAAATGTGTTGTTGTTTTTTTTTGAATTACAATGGTACCTTGTGTTTATGATAACAACGTTGTAAGATTTTATTGATACACGTTTATCAGGGCGCCTTGTTCGTCCAAGTTAGTTACCTGTTAAACTTAGAGCACCGGGGTCGAACGAACCTTACACAGGGATCACCATAGATCATCGGAAAACACATATTTATGAAGTACTAACGGAAATAATTTTATGGTTGGGGGGTCGCCACAACATGAGGAACTGTATTAAAGGGTCGCGGCGTTAGGTAGGTTGAGAACCACTGACTTAGAGGACATTTTTTGTGTGTTTTAAATCGTTAGAATTTACTTTCTTACCGGTAGAGTAAGTTCATCCTAGTTATACTTTGGTATAACGTCTTTACTTTTCAAAACATACATTATATCGTTTTAATAACATCTACACTTTAAAAGTGCTGGACTTAAAAATCAAATCCTACTAATAAATTGGGAATTTTTTTCCCTTAAAGCGTAAACTCAACGCCACCGTTGCTGGGAAAGTAAAAATAGAATTGATTTCCACCAGAGTCTGACAGCGTCAGGGTGAACATGGACTCGACCGTCGGCTCAAAATTTCATTATAATGACGAGATTGAATTCTCATCTGACAGCAATTTTGTTCTGCTATTAATTTTTTTTATAATCCCCCACATTTTCATGGCAAAGTTTTCAAGTGTGAAGCTAAAATTATTTTCAACGGGATATAACATTAACACTTGTATTAAGACATCAGTAAATAAGCACATATCACTTTTTCTCCCCTTAAGATTTTTAAATTATAGTTTATAACAAACATTTTGCTATATCTTTTGCATGGGGGGAGAGAAAAAAAAGGGGGGGGAGAGATTTTCTTTTTTCTTTAAAATCTATTTCTCAAAATCTGTATAAATGTTTTAGATTTATCTCTTATAATTTGTTTTCACGTTTAATGTGAGTACGCATTTAAGTTTGTGAGAAAATCGCTAGGTATTTAATGTTATTATTGCCATACAATTTCTTAGAGAAACCGTACGTAAATAGTGGGAGCTTAACTACTACACAAGCTGGTGAATTCTTTTATATCTGGGTATGTATGTATGTATGGCATCTTTCCGTCTACGAGAGACGATAGATTTATCTTTTCTGATTGCAGCACTTGGTGTGGCTAGTGAGACAGATCCTCGAGTGGCAGTCTCTTTTGCATGTCCCACACACGAATGCTGTGGAGCAGTGTTTTCTGGCCTTTCTCCGCGCTCTCTTTACAGCTGCTTCCGCCCTGTAGAGCTCCTCGGCACGTAGTGAGCCTGCCTTCGCGATGTCCCGCCATGTGGAGCGATCCTCCGCCAGTTCCTCCCAATTTGAGATGTTGATGTTGGCCGCCTTTATGTCTCTTTTGCGTATGTTTAAGTATCTGAGACGAGGCCGTCCAACTGACCTTTTCCCTATCGCCAGCTCGCTGTACAGCACGTCCTTAGGTATGCGACCAGGCTGCATTCGCTTGACGGGCTCAAGCCAGCGAAGATGTCTTTGGATTAAAGTGGCTGGGACGCTGCACATATTTGTTTGAGACAGGACATCCGTGTTGGGGACTTTTTCTTGCCATTTGATGTCAAGGATGCGGCGCAGGCATCTGAGGTGGAAGCCATTGAGCCTTTTTTCGTGCCTGGTGTACGTGGTCCAAGACTCACATCCATAGAGGAGTGCGCTCAGTACGCAGGCCTGGTATACCTGCAGCTTAGTTCTTGTTGTGAGTTTGGCATTGGACCAGACTCTTTTCTTCAGTCTCGCAATGACAGTTGCGGCCTTCCCTATCCTACCACTTATCTCATCCTCCATTGAGATGGTGCTCGAAATGTTCGACCCCAGATATGTGAATCTGTCAACAGCATCCAAGTTGCAGTCGTCGATGGAGATAGTGGGGAGAGAGTCAGCGTCCTGAGCCATAATGTTGGTTTTCTTTAAGCTAATGGTCAGGCCAAACTCTTTGCAGGCAGCGGATAAGCTGGATACAAGGCTGTGAAGGCCGACTGCTGAGTGAGATACTAAAGCGGCGTCATCTGCAAATAATATATCGGGGTATAGTCATATTTATAACACTATATATAGAAAATTCAATGTGCATTAAAGCAATCGTATATTCATAAAAGTAGAATTTGAACCCTTATGCACTGAAATTGGTTTATTATAGATACATATATTAATATACCTGGTCATGAAAAGAGAAAGGTGGGGGGGGGGAGGAGGAACTCGCACCAAACACCATCATCAGAGTGTACCGAAATTGTAATTTTTTGCGCAAAATGTGTGTAAATATATATATCAATATATATGTTTTTGTGAAGAGTTCGCCTAAATTTAGGCTTTGCTTCGGGTGTAAGCTTTGGGTGTCACTGACCTGTATATGTATATATTAAAACCCCAAGTTTGTAACCACCTCTAAAGCTTTTGAAGCGAAAACCCCCAACGTACGACCCCAGTGAACTAAGGAAAGCCCGTCGTTTTAATTAATGGCTAATTGGCTCGTACCTCTCTACAAACGCTGAGTAGACTTATAATTTTTTTATTTTTTCGCCCGCTTTCGTTTTTTTTTTGTGTATCAGAAAATAGTTACTTGAACTTGCCGATGTTAACAATTTAATCACCTCGCAAGATGTTAACCCCATTTCTAAAAACCTAGCTCTTAATCAAACGTAATTGTCACGTAGACGACGCGTTTACGTCATCTTTCCCCGTGAATGAACTCTAGCTGACACCAAGCTCGGAACCGCATTTAGGGTGTGGCTGGCTAAAAATAGTCTCTCTTGACCTTGTTTACAAATTAATACCATTAATAGTCTGTTTCATTAGAATTATGTAGAAATATCTGGAGAACTCTGGAAAGGAAACCATTGGGTAAGATCATCCTAAACAGATCAGTAGAAATGACTATAAAAGCGTGTGCTGAGGAAGGTGTGCAACATTTTTTTTTTTTGATCACGACACATTTTGAGCGTGTGTTATTTTTACTACGAGGCAAGAAATTTGTTTAGCAATTTATTATTAACTTAATAAAATATATCAATTGTAATTAGCCCTTTTTTGAGTATCGTATTCTTTGTTATAGTTTTTAACTTATGGTATCGTCTTTTGTTTCGTAGTGTTTTAGAATGAGCCACAAACTTAAATAACAGATTAATTTCTCGATAGGAATAACAGTACGTAACAGTAATAATAAGGTAAATAATAAAAAAAACTTTTATTTTTTAAACTCTAGTCATGTTTAAGTTATAAACTTTAAACTCAGTACACTTATCGTCACAGGTTATGACTACCTCGCCTAAATTTAAACATTTTCAAATATCAAATCTCGCAATGTTCGGCAGCCAAACTATGGACTGACCTGCCGCCCACCCCATTCCACCCCGCCCCCATGATGAATCGATCAGATCGTTACCTATTTATAAGTATCAACTTAGAGTACACAACATCATTACACAACATCGCCGCACAACATCGCCGCACACGATCACACACACGACATCACCACACAACATAACCACACAACATTACCACAAAACAACACCACACGACATTACCACACGACATCACCCACACAACATCACCACACAACATCACCACACGATATCACCACACAACATCACCACACAACATCACCACACAACATCACCACACAACATCACCACACAACATCACCACACAACATCACCACACAACATCACCACACAACATCACCACACAACATCACCACACAACATCACCACAAAACATCGCCGCACAGCATCACCCACACGACATTACCACACAACATAACCACACAACATTACCCACACAACATCACCACACAACAACACCAGACGACATCACCACACGACATCACCATACAACATCACCACACAACATCACCACACGACATCACCCACACAACATCACCACAGTTTCATGGCATTTTTCTCTCTCAGTCCTAATCAGTCAGCCTATAAACCTTTCCATAGCACTGAGTCAGCTCTCTTGAGTGTCACCAGTGACCTCTGGCTGGCATTGGACAACTTTGATGTCTCCATCCTGATCCTCATGGAACTCAGTGCGGCCTTTGACAATGTTGAACATGAAGCCCTTTACAAAACCTTTAAAAATTACTTTGGCATTTCTGGTTCAATTTTGGCTTGGATTAGGTCCTACCTCTCCACTAGAACCCAGGCGGTCGCTGTTGAAAGCCATCTCTCCGGCAGTGCTGACTTGGTGTACGGAGTGCCACAGGGGTCCGTTATTGGCCCGGTTCTATTCACCATGTATACCAGGCCACTGCTCCTCTTACATGGGATGCATGTTGTGGAGAGCCAGTCATTTGCGGATGACACGCAGCTATGCAAGCATACCTATCCCTCTCTTGTCGATTCCGCTGTTAGAATTTGCGGGAGATCATTGGTGATGTCAATTCATGGATGACTCTCAGCAAGTTGAAGCTTAACGATGACAAAACGGAAGCACCCCTAATTCACGATCACAAATTATCCTTAACTCATGTCTGCCCACCTCATTTCAAGTAGGTAACATCATCCCCTAGGAGTCTTGGTTATATACTGTCTAACAACATGTCTCTCGATAATCATATATCTCACAGTTATCGGTCTGCACCGCTTTCAGTCAGATCAGCTCCATCCGCCACTACCTCACAGTTAGTTCAACAAAAAACCTAATCTATGCTCTTTTTCTCTCTCGTCTTGACTATTGCAACTCTCTTCTGTCAGGCTCACCAAAACATTTCTTAGAAAAATTACAAAATGTTAAAAAATCAGCTGCTAGGCTAGTCCTAAAAGGAAAAAAACGTGATCAAGTCAACACCACTACTTCATTCACTTGATTGGCTCCCTGTACAAGAACGGATTGACTATAAACTATGTGTTCTCTGCCACAACTTTGTCTCGAATTCCTGCCCTCCCTATCCACCCGAAATTCTCTCTGTCTATTCACTCCTTCGACAGGTTCGCTCCTCCGCAGACAGGCGTATTCTTTAAGTTTCTAAGACTCGCACAAAAACATAAGGTGAACGATCTTTCTCTTTCTGTGCCCCCAAACAATGGAATTCTCTTCCACTACACATCCGCAATATAACAACCATCACCGCCTTCAAAACTGCACTCAAAACACAGCTTTTTAAACTCTACTATCCTGACTGATCCCCGACCGTTTTGTCAGATGTTTAGTAGATGGGAAATTCACGCATTGCTGCCGCATTTGGCGGGCTATATCTAATGATTATTATTTTAATTATTAGGTTTGTGGTATAATTGTTTCAGCGTCTAATTGGTTTATTTTTAATTTAAAAACGGCAATTCAATTCGATTATCCCTTTCCACCTCTCCAATCTCTCTCTCTCTCCCTACACATTCTCATTTGTTTCTGTCTCACTCTATCACCCCATCCAAAACATCTATGCATCTCTCTTTTATGTTGCAGGTCGCCCTTGTTTATACATGTATGCACTTTTCACTCCCGATTCTCACTTTGATCTGTTCATCTCGCCAACACTCTCCCATGTTTATCGTGTGTTTCCCCCGGGTACACTTTGCTGTCCCTCTGTATCCACGCGGACGTGTTCAAATCAGATTGCAGGCGAAACTAAGATTGTGTTTGTAGTTTGGGGTAAAGGCGGGCAAAGGGGGAAAAAAAGAGGAAGTTAATGGTTAATGTCATTGTCAATAATGAAGATGTTTTAAACCAGTTAAAAAACAACGAGGAATTTTCAGCATTAAATATAACTAAAACTAAACATTTTGACATAGGCATATATAATATACCAGAATGGTGAATACCCTTGTTTCGCAATGGTGTTTGAGATAGTTAAAAGTATAATAAAAACATTTATTTTTTTTTTGAAAATCTTAAGTGCAATATGACTAGATGAGAAATACACAAATATATGATATTCATCTGTAATAGTTATAATAGTGAAGAGAATCGAAGGAACTAGAGGAGAGGGAATGAAGGGAGGGTTCGCTCGAGCGTGCCAAATTCTTTTGTCGCCCCAACCACGAAAAATAAAACCCATTCAATTCGCATAAAATTCCGCCGCTTCTTCTTCTATATATTAAGGGCCCACGATCAATGTATTGATCATTATGGCTCCTATGAATGTGAAAGGGGATTTGCAATGTTTTTGTGCCTGGAGTTGATGAGGATATTTCACTGGTTAAAATAAAGAGGGAAAAAAAATGTACTTATGGAATAAAGCCTAACTAAAAAAAACACTCGTGCACCAAACATAGCATCACACTGACCTCACGATCTTGACCCACGCACACATCTTCAATAATAAAGTGTTGGTGATTAACATTTACAAACTTGTTATCAGGAGCCGTCGACCCCCCCCCCCCCCTCTTCTCCCACCTTTAAAACTTACAGTATTGATTTAAGCATAAACGGGAAAACTTAGTTTTCGATATTTTATGTTGCCTGAAAAGAATTGAGCGAATTTAAACCGGGTACAAAATGTTATTTTAGAAAACAATAAGCTCAAACCTTTAAGTGGCTTTGAACAAATTATGTCTCCACCCGTCCTCAACCACTACACACACCCTTAAATCCCGGAATATAGATCAACAACACCGTCTCCTAAAGACACCTTTTTAATTAAACAACACCCGTCTCCTTAAGACACCTGTCAATTAAACGTATCTTCATCAGCAGCGTTGTAAGACTTCAGTTTCTCGTTCAGCTTCACATCCATCATGAAAAACTTTGAGAGTTGTATCCCACTCCGCCATGTTGGACTGTGATCACTTGAAACTGGGCATTAATACAGGGTCTCAGGCAAGATGATGAGTTTAATTTGAGAAATGGGCTCTAAGGTGAGTGCCTTAATCCTACGGGGGTTGAGTTGAGCACCGGGGACCAGGGAAGGGTATCACATTTAAATGGGTTTTCAATCAAGAAGACCACCCATAACAGACCATTCGGTTATTGAGAATCGTTTGAAAAAATTCAGTTCAACACAGCAGAGTTTAAAAACAACAACATTAACGCGGTACAGTTTAAAAACAACAACATAAACGCGGTACAGTTTAAAGACAACAACATTAACACGGTACAGTTTAAAGACAACAACATTAACACGGTACAGTTTAAACACAACAACATTAACACGGTACAGTTTAAACACAACAACATTAACACGGTACAGTTTAAACACAACAACATTAACACGGTACAGTTTAAACACAACAACATTAACACGGTACAGTTTAAAAACAACAACATTAACGCGGTACAGTTTAAACACAACAACATTAACGCGGTACAGTTTAAACACAACAACATTAACGCGGTACAGTTTAAACACAACAACATAAACGCGGTACAGTTTAAAAACAACAACATAAACCCGGTACAGTTTAAAAACAACAACATTAACGCGGTACAGTTTAAAAACAACAACATAAACGCGGTACAGTTTAAAAACAACAACATAAACGCGGTACAGTTGAAAAACAACATGATTAACGCGGTACAGTTTGAAAACAACAACATTATCGCGGTACAGTTTAAAAACAACAACATTAACGCGGTACAGTTTAAAAACAACAACATTAACGCGGTACAGTTTAAACACAACAACATAAACGCGGTACAGTTGAAAAACAACAACATAAACGCGGTACAGTTGAAAAACAACAACATAAACGCGGTACAGTTGAAAAACAACAACATTAACGCGGTACAGTTTAAAAACAACAACATTAACGCGGTACAGTTTAAACACAACAACATAAACGCGGTACAGTATAAAAACAACAACATTAACGCGGTACAGTTTAAAAACAACAACATAAACGCGGTACAGTTGAAAAACAACAACATTAACGCGGTACAGTTTGAAAACAACAACATTATCGCGGTACAGTTTAAAAACAACAACATTAACGCGGTACAGTTTAAAAACAACAACATAAACGCGGTACAGTTTAAAAATAACAACATTAACGCGGTTCAGTTAAAAAACAACAACATTAACGCGGTACAGTTTAAACACAACAACATTAACGCGGTACAGTTTAAAAAACAACAACATTAACGCGGTACAGTTTAAACACAACAACATTAACGCGGTACAGTTTAAACACAACAACATAAACGCGGTACAGTTTAAAAACAACAACATTAACGCGGTACAGTTTAAAAACAACAACATTAACGCGGTACAGTTTAAAAACTACAACATTAACGCGGTACAGTTTAAAAACAACAACATAAACGCGGTACAGTTTAAACAACAACAACATTAACGCGGTACAGTTTAAACACAACATTAACGCGGTACAGTTTAAACACAACAACATAAACACGGTACAGTTTAAAAACAACAACATAAACGCGGTACAGTTTAAAAACAACAACGTAAACGCGGTACAGTTTAAAAACAACAACATTAACGCGGTACAGTTTAAACACAACAACATTAACGCGGTACAGTTTAAAAACAACAACATAAACGCGGTACAGTTTAAACACAACATCATTAACGCGGTACAGTTTAAACACAACAACATTAACGCGGTACAGTTTAAAAACAACAACGTAAACGCGGTACAGTTTAAAAACAACAACATTAGAACGGTACAGTTTAAACACAACAACATAAAAGCGGTACAGTTTAAAAACAACAACGTAAACGCGGTACAGTTTAAAAACAACAACATAAACGCGGTACAGTTTAAAAACAACAACATTAACGCGGTACAGTTTAAAAAAAACAAAATTAACACGGTACAGTTTAAAAACAACAACATTAACACGGTACAGTTTAAACACAACAACATAAAAGCGGTACAGTTTAAAAACAACAACGTAAACGCGGTACAGTTTAAAAACAACAACATAAACGTGGTACAGTTTAAAAAAACAACATTAACGCGGTACAGTTTAAACACAACAACATTAACGCGGTACAGTTTAAACACAACAACATAAACGCGGTAAAGTTTAAAAACAACAACATTAACGCGGTACAGTTTAAAAACAACAACATTAACACGGTACAGTTTAAACTCAACAACATTAACCCGGTACAGTTTAAAAACAACAACATAAACCCGGTACAGTTTAAAAACAACAACATTAACGCGGTACAGTTTAAAAACAACAACATAAACGCGGTACAGTTTAAAAACAACAACATAAACGCGGTACAGTTGAAAAACAACATGATTAACGCGGTACAGTTTGAAAACAACAACATTATCGCGGTACAGTTTAAAAACAACAACATTAACGCGGTACAGTTTAAAAACAACAACATTAACGCGGTACAGTTTAAACACAACAACATAAACGCGGTACAGTTGAAAAACAACAACATAAACGCGGTACAGTTGAAAAACAACAACATAAACGCGGTACAGTTGAAAAACAACAACATTAACGCGGTACAGTTTAAAAACAACAACATTAACGCGGTACAGTTTAAACACAACAACATAAACGCGGTACAGTATAAAAACAACAACATTAACGCGGTACAGTTTAAAAACAACAACATAAACGCGGTACAGTTGAAAAACAACAACATTAACGCGGTACAGTTTGAAAACAACAACATTATCGCGGTACAGTTTAAAAACAACAACATTAACGCGGTACAGTTTAAAAACAACAACATAAACGCGGTACAGTTTAAAAATAACAACATTAACGCGGTTCAGTTAAAAAACAACAACATTAACGCGGTACAGTTTAAACACAACAACATTAACGCGGTACAGTTTAAAAAACAACAACATTAACGCGGTACAGTTGAAAAACAACAACATTAACGCGGTACAGTTGAAAAACAATGTTGTTTTTTTTATTAGAGACATTTTTTTTTTTTTTTTTTGCGGACGTTTTGTTGAAATTTTGCTTTTGTAGAAATCTGCTGTTTACTAGAACCAAAATATGTTTTAAAATAAGTTCCAAATGGCATCATGAACAAGTCTTAGTGCATGAAGCATAATTCAGGCTTGTGCCGTAACGTGCCGCCATTCACACGTTTAAAGTTACCCTAAAGGCAAATTTATTCTTTAATGCACTTCCGCTATACACGTTCTACAGGGGCTTCACTTTAAACCAATCACCGTCTAGACATTTTTACGTGACGTCCCATAAACCCGAAATTTGCAAGAACATAGATCCAAAAAAAAAAATTTTTTTTTAAAGTTTAGAAAGGGAGTCAAAGTATTTATTGAGTATTAGGCTTACATCGCTGCTTAAGTACATTTAATCCGCCATTAAGCGTCTTTACCTTCACGCTAAACCTTGAAATATCGACTTTAAAATGTTACTTAAGTGATAGAAAATAGCAGCTAATGCGCCATCAGCCTGCCTCTAATGCTGAGAGTGGTGGATGGAGACCTGGTGTAGAGTGCTATTGGGTGGATGGAGATCTGATGTAGAGTGCTATTGGGTGGATGGAGACCTGGTGTAGAGTGCTATTGGGTGGGTGAGAGCCTGATGTAGAGTGCTATTGGGTGGGTGAGGGCCAGCCATTTTTTTACGAAACCAGAGTCTGAGATATTATGTTCATATTTGTTGGAATTATATTGAAAATGTGTTGTTGTTTTTTTTTGAATTACAATGGTACCTTGTGTTTATGATAACAACGTTGTAAGATTTTATTGATACACGTTTATCAGGGCGCCTTGTTCGTCCAAGTTAGTTACCTGTTAAACTTAGAGCACCGGGGTCGAACGAACCTTACACAGGGATCACCATAGATCATCGGAAAACACATATTTATGAAGTACTAACGGAAATAATTTTATGGTTGGGGGGTCGCCACAACATGAGGAACTGTATTAAAGGGTCGCGGCGTTAGGTAGGTTGAGAACCACTGACTTAGAGGACATTTTTTGTGTGTTTTAAATCGTTAGAATTTACTTTCTTACCGGTAGAGTAAGTTCATCCTAGTTATACTTTGGTATAACGTCTTTACTTTTCAAAACATACATTATATCGTTTTAATAACATCTACACTTTAAAAGTGCTGGACTTAAAAATCAAATCCTACTAATAAATTGGGAATTTTTTTCCCTTAAAGCGTAAACTCAACGCCACCGTTGCTGGGAAAGTAAAAATAGAATTGATTTCCACCAGAGTCTGACAGCGTCAGGGTGAACATGGACTCGACCGTCGGCTCAAAATTTCATTATAATGACGAGATTGAATTCTCATCTGACAGCAATTTTGTTCTGCTATTAATTTTTTTTATAATCCCCCACATTTTCATGGCAAAGTTTTCAAGTGTGAAGCTAAAATTATTTTCAACGGGATATAACATTAACACTTGTATTAAGACATCAGTAAATAAGCACATATCACTTTTTCTCCCCTTAAGATTTTTAAATTATAGTTTATAACAAACATTTTGCTATATCTTTTGCATGGGGGGAGAGAAAAAAAAGGGGGGGGAGAGATTTTCTTTTTTCTTTAAAATCTATTTCTCAAAATCTGTATAAATGTTTTAGATTTATCTCTTATAATTTGTTTTCACGTTTAATGTGAGTACGCATTTAAGTTTGTGAGAAAATCGCTAGGTATTTAATGTTATTATTGCCATACAATTTCTTAGAGAAACCGTACGTAAATAGTGGGAGCTTAACTACTACACAAGCTGGTGAATTCTTTTATATCTGGGTATGTATGTATGTATGGCATCTTTCCGTCTACGAGAGACGATAGATTTATCTTTTCTGATTGCAGCACTTGGTGTGGCTAGTGAGACAGATCCTCGAGTGGCAGTCTCTTTTGCATGTCCCACACACGAATGCTGTGGAGCAGTGTTTTCTGGCCTTTCTCCGCGCTCTCTTTACAGCTGCTTCCGCCCTGTAGAGCTCCTCGGCACGTAGTGAGCCTGCCTTCGCGATGTCCCGCCATGTGGAGCGATCCTCCGCCAGTTCCTCCCAATTTGAGATGTTGATGTTGGCCGCCTTTATGTCTCTTTTGCGTATGTTTAAGTATCTGAGACGAGGCCGTCCAACTGACCTTTTCCCTATCGCCAGCTCGCTGTACAGCACGTCCTTAGGTATGCGACCAGGCTGCATTCGCTTGACGGGCTCAAGCCAGCGAAGATGTCTTTGGATTAAAGTGGCTGGGACGCTGCACATATTTGTTTGAGACAGGACATCCGTGTTGGGGACTTTTTCTTGCCATTTGATGTCAAGGATGCGGCGCAGGCATCTGAGGTGGAAGCCATTGAGCCTTTTTTCGTGCCTGGTGTACGTGGTCCAAGACTCACATCCATAGAGGAGTGCGATCAGTACGCAGGCCTGGTATACCTGCAGCTTAGTTCTTGTTGTGAGTTTGGCATTGGACCAGACTCTTTTCTTCAGTCTCGCAATGACAGTTGCGGCCTTCCCTATCCTACCACTTATCTCATCCTCCATTGAGATGGTGCTCGAAATGTTCGACCCCAGATATGTGAATCTGTCAACAGCATCCAAGTTGCAGTCGTCGATGGAGATAGTGGGGAGAGAGTCAGCGTCCTGAGCCATAATGTTGGTTTTCTTTAAGCTAATGGTCAGGCCAAACTCTTTGCAGGCAGCGGATAAGCTGGATACAAGGCTGTGAAGGCCGACTGCTGAGTGAGATACTAAAGCGGCGTCATCTGCAAATAATATATCGGGGTATAGTCATATTTATAACACTATATATAGAAAATTCAATGTGCATTAAAGCAATCGTATATTCATAAAAGTAGAATTTGAACCCTTATGCACTGAAATTGGTTTATTATAGATACATATATTAATATACCTGGTCATGAAAAGAGAAAGGTGGGGGGGGGGAGGAGGAACTCGCACCAAACACCATCATCAGAGTGTACCGAAATTGTAATTTTTTGCGCAAAATGTGTGTAAATATATATATCAATATATATGTTTTTGTGAAGAGTTCGCCTAAATTTAGGCTTTGCTTCGGGTGTAAGCTTTGGGTGTCACTGACCTGTATATGTATATATTAAAACCCCAAGTTTGTAACCACCTCTAAAGCTTTTGAAGCGAAAACCCCCAACGTACGACCCCAGTGAACTAAGGAAAGCCCGTCGTTTTAATTAATGGCTAATTGGCTCGTACCTCTCTACAAACGCTGAGTAGACTTATAATTTTTTTATTTTTTCGCCCGCTTTCGTTTTTTTTTTGTGTGTACCCTCAAGTAAAACTTCTTCCACATATGCTCCGAAAACGAGGTCAGAATATAAATCAAGTATTTTATCCATACCTTATTTGTGATACACCGGGTGGATGGGACTCTTTAACCTTGGACGGCAAACCATCTAAGAGAAGGGAACTCTGAATTTAAACCCGGAGATGGATTCCCGTAGGCGGATAACATTGATACAATGAAACATTCCGACAACTCCTGCGACGCCACTGGTGCGAAGCTGTATCATTCACATGATGTTCCCTTGGGTTATCCAGCGACGTGGAGAGAGGCGATTTGCTGTTGGGAACCAGCTCATAATCCTAGAAGAACGATCCCAGGCCTTGTGGAATTCGTCCCGCAAATTCCACACCATGGTCACATTGTGACGGACGGATGCCAGCAATTTGTGACATATAAATGCTATAGAATCTTTTAACTTGTAAGTAACCAGTTATATTAAATTTCCTTGATGAAATATAATACACATACTATAATACACATAATATAATACATATAATATAATACGCATAATATAATACACATAATATGATACACATAATATAATACACATAATATAATCCACATAATATAATACACATACTATATACTCCTGGTCATTCTATTCGTGTCACGGCTGAGATGGCGATGTGTTGTCTCAGAACGTTGGCATTAGGGACGAGTTTCCAATGAACATGAACATTTTTGAAAATGATTAATACATATTTTTAACGACGCTGTATTAAGATGAAAATAAAATGGTGTACTTCAGTAGAGAGGACTGCGAAATTAGTATGCGAGAAGAAAAAACAACAGTTTTTTTTACCACTACAAATTTTAAACATGCATACATCATTAAAGAATAGGTTTTTTTAGATATTGTGTAAGAAATAGCAGATAGACCCCACACGCTTACTTAATACGCCTACCCACCGGACAAGGTCTCCTTATAAACACATTAAGTGTTAATATTCTAATTCAAATCTGACCAAAATTTAAAAAAAAAAAAATAAGCCATGGTTCGAGAGATGTTTTTTTTCAAGTTTTTAGGAACTAAAATGACTAGTAAACTTAAATACACTCCAATTTTCAAAACAATGAAAGGGAATATACATTATTTTTCGGAAATCGAATAAATTGAAATATAAAAATAAAATATATCTGCTTACATTTAGTATATGCTTAAGTATTTTCATTATAAACGAGAAATAAATATATATATTTATTTATTTATTTATTTATATAACAATTCAAGAATACTTTTCAGTGTTTATTGAAATGTGAGCGTTAAGATATTATATTTAGTATCATCTATGGCAGTGGTTCTCAGCCTGGGGGTCACGACCCATTATCAAGTTCCATTAATATTAAACATATGTAGAGTATAATATAGGTTATATGTTGTATATATAAGGTCATGATTTTGCGTGCTTTTTTAATTAAATTTTATTTAAAAATTATTTTTTTTGTGAGGATACACTGCAATCAAATTGCGATTCATTTACATACGGTAAAAATGTATTTTTACATGCTACGACTTCGCAGATAGAAAGAAGAGCAATATGCATTGCATTATCAACCTGGTAAAACCGGGTCATATATTCTATTTTATTATATTATGACTATTTAACAGTATTTTATTTTTAATTTTTTTTTAAAGGAAACAGTTTGAAAATAAGATGATAATTTCAAGCAACGATTCTACTTCAATTGACGTGTCGAATTCTTTTGACCGAGATAATGTTAAGATTCTGACAAGCCTGGAGCGGGGCATGATTGGCACGTACAGCTAGTGCGTCCATTCGGGTACAGTCTGCCTGGGGGTGGGGGGGGGGGGGGTTGTACGTTCCTATGAACTAGACATCTTTATTTTCTGTACTCAGTCTATATACATTTGTGATTCTTTTTTTATTTTTTTAAAAATCATGATACATATAGATACATATATATAATGAGATAGTGATTGTTAAATTTATCGATCACACTGAGAAAACGCTTAGTTTTCTTCTTATCAACTGTTAGAGAATAGATCGATGCGTGGATGTGGACCAAATTTCCATTTCAAATATTTACAATTGAACTTCCAGTCTAAGCTAAGTTGTTTATATTTTCTCGCTTGTCTTTGTTGTTTTTGTTTTTCCTGTTGAAGACGTCCGCTGTTTTGTTTTGGCTTTTTTTCGGGGTTTCCCAGTCGCTTTATATTTGTCTATACGAAGTATGAACTATAAAAAAAATTAAATAAAAACATACAACTATTACTTGCTTCTCTGTATCTGCAAGTTTAAATTAAGTTTGGCTTGACTGGTAAACAACCTCAAAAACTTGCATCCACAATTCTGCTGGTAAACGAGAGGCTATGGCGATTTGAGTTCCAAACTAGATTTGAATTCTAAATCAGATTTGAATTCTAAAATAGAGTTGAATTCTAAACCAGATTTGCATTCCGATCTAATTTAATGTATAGAAAGTGTTTGCCCCTGCGATCAATAAAAAAATTACTTAAAAGTAAATAAAGTGGAGCAGATGCGTAGCTAAGGGGGGCCGGATGAGAACATTGACCCAGGGCGCCTGACTAAATGGGGTGCCCAAAATTGGTTTCGGTGGTATTTTAAATGAAAATATTTGGTTTCAGAGTTGAGGGAGGCTCATATAGTAAAAGCAAAACTCTGTTATTGTAGCTCAATCTCTCTCTCCGCTCTTCTCTCTCCCTATGTCAATAGACGTATTTATAGTCTTTTCGCTAACTTTTCTAGAAAGGGCTTACAAATTGTATCCCTATCTCGGTCAGGCTCGATATTTCTACAGAATTCTAAATTCGCAAGACGACTATTGACTGTTGTTACTAGTAGTCAAGGTCAAGGGAGACTAATTGTACTCAAGCCACGCCCCGCCGCGTTACCAAACTTGAGGTCATCCAGAGTTCATGCACGGGTTTCACAATGCCAACAAGGACGCCTATACGTAACGGTAATGCATGCTGGAAACGTCGTCAGCAACATCCTCAATAAAAATTCCCACCTACGCTCAGAATCACAGTGCCCGAATCGCGTCATCATTTGAATGTTTCTGTAGTGCCCCCCCCCCCCAAAAAAAAAAAAACACAGTGCCCGAATCGCGTCATCAAGATAGTGGTCATTCAGTGATAAAAATCATTTTAATGTTTCTGTAGTGCCGCCCCCCCCCCCAAAAAAAAAAAAACCACAGTGCCCGAATCGCGTCATCAAGATAGTTGTCATTCAGTGATTAAGCATAATTTGAATGTTTCTGTAGTGACCCCCTCCCCCACCACACACTTCCACAAATCCTAGCTCCAACGTCAGCCGTGTTTAATGTATCTGTTTGTAGATAGATTGCGACACTATTCTAATTATATCCTAGCACGCCAAAGTTTCTTTTTTTAAAAAAAAGTGATTCAGCACAATGAAGTGTTAACTGTGTGCTTTTAATTCAATTTCATCGGAGTCTATTTTTTTAAATTTTGTAACAGCTGAAATGTGGACATAATAATTTATCTCGGATAATGTATTGTTTTTTGGTAATTTTAATATGTACAGGAAGTTAATAAGATTATTGAGGTCATGCGCAGAAGAAGAGCGAATGGATTGCTAAGAAGGATGCACGATAATGGATGCTCTTGCAATGACCCATAGTTTTACATCTTGTAACATCGTGTGAAATCGTGTGATATGTCATGTGTGAAGGAATATGACGATATACATTATCTTTCTCCAATTGTAGGAGATATTATTATTCTTATGAATTGTGTCAAGTGATAAATAAATGTTACAAGTGATAAATAAATGTTACAAGTGATAAATAAATGTTACAAGTGATAAATAAATGTTACAAGTGATAAATAAATGTTACAAGTGATAAATAAATGTTACAAGTGATAAATAAATGTTACAAGTGATAAATAAATGTTACAAGTGATATATAAATGTTACAAGTGATATATAAATGTTACAAGTGATAAATAAATGTTACAAGTGATAAATAAATGTTACAAGTGATAAATAAATGTTACAAGTGATAAATAAATGTTACAAGTGATAAATAAATGTTACAAGTGATATATAAATGTTACAAGTGATATATAAATGTTACAAGTGATAAATAAATGTTACAAGTGATAAATAAATGTTACAAGTGATAAATAAATGTTACAAGTGATAAATAAATGTTACAAGTGATAAATAAATGTTACAAGTGATGTCTAACTTAATCTGACTGGTTTTATTGAAGATATTATGATGACTACTTAATAGGAAGATAGATGCAAGTTAACTCATCTAGCCAACAAGTTAAATGTAACATTTGCATCAAGAATAGTGATGTTGTTACAAATTGTCTTATATTTTTTTCTTGGTTTTATTTTTTTGCAAGCATTGCAATTTGGAAGTTATTCATTTTTTAACACGAATGTCAAGAATATGTTGAAAAAGAGTTCAGAGGTCAGGGTTACCAACATTAGCGTCGCAGCCTTTCTGAAACAGTAAGCTAAACGCGGCAAACGATTTTATGAATCTTTTTCAGATTGATTCCGCCACCTGGGGTGTCCGTAACTCCTTATATCCCAGCGGAACCGCAGGAATAGATTCCCGACTTAAAATAGATGAATACTTTCTATTTTAAATTATGATCTTATCTGAAATAGCTTCTGTTCTTAATGTGTGTCTTTTTTTTTTATTTTGGGGGGAGGGGCGAGGGCGGACTGTCGAAGGTTACCAGAAGGAAGTGAGCTTTAAAACGTTGGGCAGCGGAGTGTAGGTGTGTGTGGGTGTGTAATAAAGACCAGGGGAGATAAAGCTCAATGAAGGCAATATCATTATATTTCCCTTTTATTGAACCAGGACAGCAAAGTAAACATTAGCCACTGCGCCCCCCCCCCCCCCACACCCGTACCAAACTTCTTTTTATTAAACACTAAAACACATTAATGAGTTTGTATTTTGAGTACATAAAATACTAAATTCAGAAATGTGAAAATAACGTTTAAATGCGAAACAAGAATTGTATTAATCCTGAAATTCATTAGCTCACCACAAGAGAAGAGGGAAAAAAAGGCCAATTTATTGTGACGTCATTTTCAAATAGTTTGAGCTTCTTATGTTTTTTCTTTACTCCCACCATGACCGGAAAAAATACTACACAATAGAATGGATAGATAATTATTATTTACGTGAGAAAGCCGAAAATAAATGTGTTTACCCTAAAAATGACATCGTAAAGAAATTCATGGAAAACGTTTTAAAAATTCAGTTCATCAATCTATCGACAGAAGATGAGTCCTGTTCCAAAAAATTGCCGGAATTGAGAAACGGTGAATATTAGCACTGAAAGAAAAAAATTATGAAATACGAACCTAATTTTTCACCGTAACAACGAAAAGCCCTTACAAAAGCAAATTGTTTCTTAACAATAAACATAATTTTTTCCGAAACCGTGTGTTCGTCCCTACTCAATTGTGATCAGTGGCGTTGGAAGGGGGGTGCGGATGGGGGAGGTTCACCCCAGAGTGGCACTTCTTTTCTTAATTTGCAAGGGCAGCGTTTTCGGCAAACTGCAAAGCTTTTTTCTTGGGAGAGGGCGTCAAAAATGTTTTCCCCGCCCCGGGTGGAACTAACGCTAGTTACGCCACTGGTAAGATCCACCCAAGAGTTATCAGAAATATGTGGACATTGATGCGGATGTAGATGTGGATTTCTCAGACTATTGTCCTGTAATCATATCAAACAAAATATCTCTGATCTCAACACGGATTTTCCTAGGATCAAAGATGAAGGATCATTTGGATTATGTTACCGTATTCATTAATCACAACGTTCAAATTGGAGATGGAGAAGATGTATTAATGGGGGAGTGTGTTGGTGGATCGCTAAATGGATACACTATCTGATAGCCTGAATTACTGATTAATTGATTGTTCGACACCTTGATGAATGGATGGATACGGGCGAGTGATCAAGTGAGGCGACAAGGAGGTTGACAGGGCAAAAAAGGAAAAATGGGTTGGTACATGTGGGAAAACTCGACCTGAAAGACGGAAAAAAAGTTCTGGCAAATGATGGACTCTCTATCCTGCATGGGGAAGGTCCGTAACCTGCGTCCTTTGCAAACGACTACTGGCACGGCTACCACGGATGCCAAAAGTGCCGAGGCTTTGAATAACATTTTGCAAGGATTAACAGAAAGCAGAAAGAGTCCAGAGAGAGCCGGAACCTTAACCATCTTCGGAAACATGGAGAAGAGGCCCAACGGTGGGGACCGCATGACGAGATATTCACAGCCCCTTACACTATGGTTGAGTTGCAAACCGCCATTGACAAGTGCGACGCCGCCAATGCACCAGGTCCGGACAAGATCTGTAACGAAATGATCAAAAACCTTGGCCCGATAGTGAAGACAAAGCTATTGTCAATCATAAACAGATCATGGGTAACTGGAATCCTACCCAGAGCTTGGCTTAGCGCTACTGGTACCTGGAGAGTACCGACAGCCTGAGTCCAATAAGGGAATGCAGCCTGTAGACCAAGTGCTCCGTCTTCTCCAGGCCATCACAGATGGGCTCCAGAAAAAATCACATACAGTGGCTGTATTTTTTTACATCCGGCAGGCATACGACCGAGTCTGGAGGTCCGGTCTATTAGTGAAATTGCTAAAGATGTGAGTAACTGCCAATATGTACAGGTGGATTGCCGGTTTCCTTACAAACCGGACAATAAGCACGAAATTCGGCAGTGAAACCTCCAGGAAAAGAACCCTTGAGGAAGGGCTCCCACAAGGGTCAGCCCTCAGTTGCACACTTTCCTTGGCATACATTAATGACTTGCCACAAAATTTGGTAACCAATGCCGCGATGTATGTTGACGATTTGGTTATCTGGAGCACCGGTAAGGATGTCCACCGCTTGCAAACGCTATTACAGCAAGACCTTTCATCTATCAACGGGTTCATGCAGCGGTGACATCTGGAAATCAACACCGAGAAGACGGTCTATTCACTGTTTACAAACGGGCGAACAATTCTCAAACAGGAGATCGAGCTGAAGGTGGGGGATGTAGCGCTCAAATGGGACAAGCAACCTGTTTACCTGGGAGTCATATTGGATCAAAAGGTACAAATGCATAACTTTGTACAAGACCTCTGCTCCCAGGCGACCGCCAAGCTCAATCTGGTGAAAAAATTGGCTTGCACAAGTTGGGGCGCGGGCTCAAGTACGCTTAGAGCTCTATTCCTAAGCAGTGTAAGGTTGGTAATGGATTACAGCATGCCGGTCCAATCCTTTGCAAGTAAGACCGCTTTGGAAAAATTGGGTAGAATCCAGAATCAGGCTCTAAGATTCATCTGTGGCGCATTCAGGATCACACCCACAGCTGCTGTAGAAGTCTTGGCCAATGTAGAACCGCTTGAAATTAGGAGGGAAAAAGCTATTTTAAGTACCGTAGAGAGGTACCAACTGCTGACGGAAAGAGAACCGTCGTTTCAGATGCAGAATAACTGGGTTGTGGGCAGAAGACTAAAAAGATCCTTATTCATGCACCAGGTCGTGGTGCTTGAAAGGACTGTCGAGCTGCCCCAAAATAGAGAACGGCTGACCCAAATCCCAGTTAATCCGCCGTACGCGGAACTCTCACGTCCTTCCATACATTTGGCCTTGACCGATGCGGCAGTGACAAAACGGAGCCCTGAGCATGTTCAGAGAGCGGCCGCCCTTGAAACCATGGATTTGTACTCCAAAGTACTTGTGAAAGTGTTCACGGACGGATCGGCCAATCTGAGAGAAAGTACTGCTGGGTATGGTGCGCTCATACTATACCCAGTGGAGGGCCACAAAGTCAAGAACTCTCTGGGCCCTGTGGGACCACAGCATCAAACTTTGATGCGGAGCTTGAGGCTGTACACTTGGCTCTGGAGAGCGTGTATTACACACTGAGAGAAAATGATCTTGTGGGACTCGATGTGGTCGTGTTCTCGGACTCAAGATCTGCTCTCGAGATCTTGGGAAAGAGACAGGGTACCACTCACTTGGTTGACGTCATCATTGATGACGTGTGCAAAATCGGCGAACTAGGAGTCAAGGTAACAGTGCAATAGATCCCTGGCCACGTCGACATCAGTGGCAATGTGAAAGCAGACACTCTTGCGAAAACCGGGGATGCCCAGCCTCAGCCAGAAATACCAATGACTGGATTGGGAATAAAGAACTGGCTGGCGGACCATTTTAGGCAAAAGTGGTACAGGCAGTGGGCGGACAATACGACCGCTAGAGGCGTCTATTCAAACTTGCAAACTCCTAGCAAACAAGATCCATGGTGGGGGTTAGGCCGCAAACAGCAAAGTTTAGTGACGCAAATGCCCCCCCCCAGAATTGCCCCATAGGCACATACTTCTGGCGTCTAGACAACAATCGGGATCCTACCTGCCGTCATTGCAACCTGGTCCCGGAAACGCTGGCGCATCTGTTGACCGAATGTCCCTCACTGGAGCTTCCGGGGGAGGCCAGGGCGGAGGGGGAACCCTATGTGAGGAAAATGTTGTATGGCACAGCTCAGCAGATGGAGTTGATTGCCAATTTACTAGCCGGGGTCTTAAGAGATTAATCTCAGACCTTCACCAGAATATGTGTGTTAGTTAGTGAGGCGACAACACTTCACACATTTGCGTCTATTGCCTCCTACCTTCCAACCCCCATTTCCCGTGACAACACTTGACACATTTGCGTCTATTGCCTCCTGCCTTCCAACCCCCATTTCCCGTGACAACACTTGACACATTTGCATCTATTGCCTCCCGTCTTCCAGCCCCCAGTCCCTATATACCATCGCTAAGTACCCTTGCTACAAGTGAAGTATCCTCTACAAAACCATGCACAGAAACATCACAAACCGCCTCTACAAACATAGGAGCCAGAAGGATCAGTACCAGACCTTTTTACCCTCAAACTCTTAAAATCGTACAATATCATTACAAAATCGTTAAATACATTATCGTAGTAGTAAGAAATAAACATACAGTATATATAATGTATACACCTCAAAATCGTACATTGTACGCCAAAATCGTAAGAGCAAATAGGTCTGCAATACATTTGTCGTGGGCCCTCAAAATATAGAAGAGAAGAAGAGTCATCAAAGCATTATTTTTTGTAATTGGTTGATAGGGTGTATGCTTAAGTGGATACAACCTTGGATATTATTAATTCTTAGCAGCAGTTTAAAGTTAAAAAAAAAATATTTTGGACGCCCGTCCGTCTCGATAAGATGATGGTGTTGTTTTGCGCAGGCCAAAATCAAAAGGCCGGGGGTGGTGGGGGGATGAGGTGGTGTTAGCTATGGAAAAATGAGCTGTTTTCTTGTTAGCAGATCCCCCCGCCCTTTTTTCCCCTACCTTAAAGATAATTTATTAATTGATAAACTTGTTTGATGCTTATTTAATAAAATCATAAATATGATTGAATTGTACGGTCATTCATTGATCATTTGTGTAGGGTTCTGATCAAAGGAATGTTGTTGATTGAAGCCGTACAGAATAAATCGCCTCATTCACAAATTGAGTTTCAACAAATAAATGCCGCATGATTTGAAGGAGGAACTGGTCATTAGAGAGAAAGCAATTAGGTATTAGTTCGTGGGGGCTGTTATCTAACTCAGCCTCGAGACCCTTTTTTGAACTCCGAGTACATTTCTGCGTTTAGCTTTAAGATGCTATATTTAGTCAGCTATTGATGGATGTGAGCGGTGGGGGGTGATAGTCCACAAGTGGTGTGTGGACTGACCTGACGTCACATGAGTCTTCTGAGCTCAGATAAAATACCGATTGAAAACCGAATCACTCAAGGGGTGGTGGGATGCAGGTTTGAGATTATGTTTATATCTTATCCTTTGTTTTTTTAAAGAGACGTATATATATATAAATATATATATATATATAGAGAGAGAGAGAGAGCACGAGAGAGCGAGAGAGATTGCGGGAGAGATCAAATGAATATGTTAGCAACTCACCAGCTGCTATAACAGTTACAGATGTAGAAGACATGATATATATTTGCGTGGCTTAGAGCTATTACAGCAGTTCAGCTATTGGAAGCCTGCTCGACTTCAGTATAAGCTGGAGGTGTGGGAATTCATCGTCCTGCCCAAAACACAGATTAACTAGAGTAATCAAGACAGCTAGTACAATATCGCACAAACTAAACATCCTTCACTTGAAAAATTTTTTGAAAACAAATGAGGTGGTAAAACTTTTTAAAAAATATAAAAAATTAAATTTTATGATACACCCCACACACTTCATCACAGATACCTAAGATCACATCCCATACACATCTTCACAGATACCTAAGATCACATCCCCACACATTTCATCACAGATACCTAAGATCACATCCCACATTCTTCATCTCATATACCTAAGATCAGCTCGATCAGGAACAATTCTTTCTCTTAAAGTTAGGACCAAAAGAATTCTATCTTACATATGTATATAACTACAGACGACATGCACATGCCTGCAGCTCACAAGCGGTTACAAAGTTCCATCTTGGGTAGTTAATCTTTCTCGCGATGTCCGTCTGTCCCATTGCCTTGTTCCGATATCTGCTTATATAGAACAAACAAATATAAGGACATTTTTAAACAAAATATTATAAAATATAGACCCATCCGATGCAAGCGATCGTGTGACCTTGAATCAGACACCAAGATGCCTGTAACTGAATGGGCGTTAGATGGAGCTAATGAAGTGGAAAGGCCACGTCGTCGGCGCAGACATAATAATGTGCCGTGCACTTCTCTGTTGATTAACGTAAATCTATTGAATAAAATTACCGTTTGTTTATTTGTTTGTTTGTTGTTTTTTTGGGTGGGGGGGGCGGGGAATTTCAGTGTAATGTGCTTGGAAAATCTATATTTACTAATTATTTGGTGTTACAATATTTATATAATCACCATATCTTTGGCCTCCCGGTTTATGCTCGAAATTGTAAAAAAAAAAAACTTGTTATTTACAAGACAACAAATTGTCCATGTTTTATTTTATATATATATTTATATGTTGTTCGTCCGTCAAATCGACTAGGACCATCCAGTCATCCGGCTAGGGGGGGGTGGGTTACGGTGGGTTCGTAGGTGGCTTGCCAATCCTATACGTGCTCGGAATAGTCTGTGGCACCGCGGGCAGAGGATGGTTGGTGCAGTCGTGGATTTAATAATGTTCTTTTGGGCTTGCCTGCTTGTCTCAATGGTCGACATCCTACTGG
Organism: Omphiscola glabra; assembly: GCA_964017045.1. Lineage (NCBI taxonomy): Eukaryota > Metazoa > Mollusca > Gastropoda > Lymnaeidae > Omphiscola > Omphiscola glabra. The sequence continues at coordinate 27,307,480 of OZ024800.1, read as the reverse complement.
CTTCATAAGATTTAGCCCTTATCTTGACCGCTGATCTCCACCTGACTCTGTCCTGAGCTGTCTGCACCCATTTAGTAGTGTCGATGCTGAAGGCCTTTAGTGCCACTTTCAGTGAGTCTTTGTAACGTTTTTTTTACCTCCTTGGGAGCGCTTGCCTGTCTTGAGTTCACTATAAAATATTTGTTTAGGGAGCCGGTGGTCTTCCATACGGGCAACGTGTCCCATCCAACGGAGTTGATACTGCATCAGGGTGGTGAAGACACTAGGTATGTTTGCTCTAGTGAGAACCTCTGTGTCAGGCACTGTGTCTTGCCACCTGATGCCGAGGAGTTTCCTGAGGCAGGTTGTGTGAAAATGGTTCAGTTTTTTGGCGTGACGCTGGTAGACTTTCCACGTTTCACATCCGTAGAGCAATGTCGAGAGGACTGCTGCGCTATAGACCTTGATCTTCGTTTCACGTCTGATACCTCGCCTGTCCCAAACAGTGCTGCGGAGCCTGCCAAATATGGCACTAGCTTTTGCAAGTCTGGCATTCATTTCATCATCAATGATGACAGATCTGGAGAGGGTGCTGCCCAAGTAAGTAAATTTATCCATCGCGTTAAGACTCTTCAGAGTCAGCATTGAGGGCACAATCGTCCCCATACAGAAGCTCGTTGATGGTGATAAGTTTGACCTTTGTTTTAGCTTAAAGCCTCTTTAGGTTGAAGACAGATCCATCGGTGCGGAAACGGATTGGCAAGCCCGTGGTGGAGTCCCTGAACTCATCAGGCAGCATTGCAGAATACATAATACTGAAGAGCGCGGGAGCCAGGACACAGCCCTGCTTCACATCGTTTGTGACTGGGAATGCTTGAGATGACTGACCGTTGTCCTGCACTCTGGCCATCATGCCATCATGCAGCTGACGGATGATGTTGGTGAATTTCTCTGGGCATCCGTACTTCTTCATGATTTTCCACAGGCCACCTCTATTGACCCCGTCAAAAGCGTTGTTCAGGTGAATAAATGTGGAAGATAGGTCCATATGTGGATATTGATGCATCTTTGAGATCCTGTGGTACAGTTTCAGTCTGCCAGATGATCTGGAATAGACGCAATAGCTTATCCGTCAACGATGGTCCACCCTCTTTGTAGATTTCGGCAGGAATCATGTCGGAGCCAGGTACTTTACCATTGGACATATGACGGATTGTTGTATGTATCTCTACCGAAGTTGGGACAGCATCCAGTGACCTGTTCGTTGGGACCTGGGGCAGTCTTTCAATGGCCTAATCATTAATGATGGAAGGCGTATTCAGCACACTATTAAAGTGTTCCGCCCATCTTTCCAAGATTTTTTCCTTGTCTGTGATGAGTGTAGTACCGTTATATATATATATATATATATATATATATATATATATATATATATATATATATATATATATATATATATATATATATAGTTCGTCATTCGAAATGGACCCTGACACCTTAATCATTGCATATGTTAAATCGTGAACTTTGGCTGTGGGTACGAACGTAGATGGCTGATGAGGCCGATGTAGGTGTAAAGCTTCACATATATTGTCTTATTTACAAAATTTGTTTAATGTCTCATACATTTATTTATAGGCAACCGATTGATTCCCCCCCCCCTCTGGCCGATAAACGAGGCTGCTGGCTGCTGACCCTATCCTGTAGTGTAAAAGTGCAGAGGTGGGTCGGGTGAATAAGCATTTGTTTTTGTTTTGTTGTTATACAGCAGTTCTTTATTACATAAATTTATTTTATTTTAATGTCACGATTATGTCTCTTTTGCTAATATTTTTATGTACATCGTGGTTAGCCCAGCCCTAGACTAGGGTACGGCGGAATATAATACCACTAATAATAATACTAATAATTATAACATCCTTTGAGAGGGTGGATATTTACTGTTACGGCAGTCAGGGCAGGACGCCGGGTAAATGTCAAATGATCCGCCACTGCAGATTGTTTAATTTACTTGGGGCTTAGATTAAAAACTCGACCAAAACAATTGACACAGGGGCGTGTCACGGCGTTATGGTTTTATTATTTTAATGTGTTAACACAACAGAAATAATGACATAAACTTAATTTTTCAAGCACTTTCCTATAAATTGTAAAAGTTAAAACAAATTAAAACACAGACAGTTCGTTTCATTATTCCATATGGTTGTGCTGCAGTGTAACAACATACCAAGGTCACACGCACCAGACACAATATCATTGCCCCCGGCGCACTAAAAGGATGTGTGGTATTTATTGATCCAAAAATATTGCCCTTGAACTTTCTATAAATATTTTTTGATAAGACGAAGACAAGATGTTAGCGCTTCCCCTAGCTCCACAACCTCTGGGCCGCTGACGCTAGGTGTGTGCCGCTTACGCTAGGTGTACCGCTGAGGCTATGTGTACCGCTGAGGCTAGGTGTACCGCTGAGGCTAGGTGTACCGCTGAGGCTAGGTGTACCGCTGAGGCTAGGTGTACCGCTGAGGCTAGGTGTACCGCTGAGGCTAGGTGTACCGCTGAGGCTAGGTGTACCGCTGAGGCTAGGTGTACCGCTGAGGCTAGGTGTACCGCTGAGGCTAGGTGTACCGCTGAGGCTAGGTGTACCGCTGAGGCTAGGTGTACCGCTGAGGCTAGGTGTACCGCTGAGGCTAGGTGTACCGCTGAGGCTAGGTGTACCGCTGAGGCTAGGTGTACCGCTGAGGCTAGGTGTACCGCTGAGGCTAGGTGTCCTTTTCATGATGAATACTTAAACGCGTTTTAGTTGTGTTGTTTTTCCCCTGCATGTGAATGGCCCACGAACACTCAATAGATTTGGTCACGATTCAACACGTATTGACGAAGGAATCAGAAACTAAAATAGAACATAGAGGGCCTATACAATGGAGCATCATTGGGTCTGTAGAGCATGGTCGTGACCCGTGAGCACTGGATTGCGAGTGGAACACACAGAACACAGAAAACCCGGGAGAAGACAAAAATTCAGAATCACTTGTGATTCGCTTAACCCAGTGGTTCTCAACCTTCCTAATCCGCGACCACTTAACACAGTTCATCAGGTTGTGGTGACCCCCCCAATCGCAAAATTAATTTCTTTGCTACTTCACAACTGTAGAGTACATGTTTTTTCCGATGGTCTTAGGCGACCCCTGTGAAAGGGTCGTTCGACCCCAAAGGGGTCACAGGTTGAGAACCGCTGGCTTAACCTTTAGTGATCTGGGTTCACAGCAAGAATGCGTTTACTGTGTTGATGCACATTTGAACAGCAGGTTACCTTGTTAAACTTCGATTGCCCTTCTTTGAGGTTCCAGATACTCGTTGGCCGGAGATCAAATGTGCATTAATTATAGATCACTTTAAATATAATTCTTCTTTCATCTGACAAAGAATAATAATACTAAAATGATAAATAATAACAAGCGGCATGAAAACGATTACAATTTCCTTAACTCAACATGTGGCTTATACTTTGAAACGTCCTAGGACTGTTTGCATTATTAAACCGAAAACACGGTGAGTTGGACTGCGATAACGCGTTGAAGTAGATCTATGATACAAACAATGTGTGAAAATAAAGGATAATAAATGGAGGGCTGCAATGAAGCTGTGTCTAGGAAACTGTGAAACAAGGAACGCGGAAGCTTGAACTATATGGCAAGGACAATAAAAGAAGCAAATTTCGATCAACGCATTCCTCGCCAGACGAGACAAACGAAGAAACAACAAAAAAAAAAACAAAAAAAAATAGAACGTTTTCAAAAACTTAAGTGTTTGGAATTCGCCATTACTGTTTTTTGCCGGAAGTTTTTTTTTTCTCCAAAAGTCAAGATAACAGAGGGTAAAAGAATGTATGCATTAATATTGTGAAAAATTAGATTTTAACGGACTTAAAAATATTTTGGAAAGTATGTAATATGAAAGAACAGAAATACAGGGGAATTGAGGGTCGTTAGTAGGAGGGTATTTGGTTGATTCTAAATACTGACATTAGGCCGAAAAGCTGAATTAATTGGTTTTCTCTCTAACTCTCGCAGGTGTGTTAGTGCAGGAAATCAGTGCAGTGATAGAAACATCTTATGTCCCTTTGTGTGAATAAAACAATATATGTGTAGCTATTGATTGTGACTAAAACAATGGGTGGCTTAGCGGTCTAGCCTGAGTCAATCCCCAGCAACGGCCAAGACAAGCAAAGGTCTTGCCATTGGATCTAGTAGACAAGGATGAGAGAGTGAGGCTGTCGAATTGAGCAACTCTCCCTCACTTTATGCAAACTACAGCCCAAGTCAAGGCTAGAACTCAAGTCGAGTATAGTCTTGCTCATCTTCGCATGAGAAAGACGAACAATACATGATTAGACGAAATACAAATTTAAACAAAGGACTTCATCAGTACTCTAAAAAAACATTGGTATTTTAATTTTAATTTCTAATATTGTTTTGAGTCTCTTTCTCTCTCTTCCTCTCTCTCTCTCTCTATCTCTCTCTCTCTCTCTCTATCTATCTATCTATCTATCTATCTAGCTATCTATCTAGCTATCTATCTCTCTCTCTCTATATATATATATATATATATATCTTTCTCTGCGTGTGTGTGTGTGTTTCCTTATTTTCTACTCATGTAAGCATATTAGTCACCCTCACAAACCTAGTTCAATCAGATTGAAAGTGTTTTCTAATTTATTTAATGATTTTTTATATTTTTGTGCTTGTATATCGCCTTTACGCCACATGTTTGGGGATTTCCCCATGTGCGTCATTTCAAAGTTAACTCAATCGCGGCATACAGTTAGATGTTACATATATTTCATTAATCCCCTGGAACTAGAAATAACGACTTGTTATCTTTTGATGAACAGTGAGACTCCTGCAAATAACTATTGTACACTTATGTCTTGATTCAGGCTTCCCAAACTAGGGCGCTAGCAGCCCCAGGATATGGGTGGTGATATTTCAGTGGATGTGAGGTGACAATCAAGGTATTTAGGGTGATAATTCAGTGGATGTTAAGTGACACTTCAAGGGATGTAGGGTGATAATTCAGTGGATGTGAAGTGACACTTTAAGGGATGTAGGTGAAATTTCAGTGGTTGTGAAGGGACATTTCAAGGGAAAGGGAAGGGACATTTCAGTGCATGTGAGGTAACATTTTAAGGGATGTGAGTGGACATTTCAATGAATGCCAGGTAAAATTTCAGGATGATGCGAGGTGACTTATCAGGGGCTTTGGGTAACTTTTCATGGGGTTCAATGTGATATTTCAAGTGATTTGTGATGAGATTTAAAAAAGGGGGGGGGGGGGTTGGTAGGTGATATTTCATGAGGGTGAATGGTAATTATCCAGGAGATGTGAGATAATCTCTCAGGGATGCGGAAAGAGGTAATTTTATGAACTTATGGCAATGAACTTTTAAGCTATGATATTAATATTATTTCTTATGTGTTTTAATTTTCCTAAATAACATTAAAAATCTTAGTTGTGCAGTTCTATTTATAATTCACTAAGTAGAACATGTCGTCCATTTTTATGTTTTCCAATTTATAATGCATTGTTCGTTTTGTAGAGCAGGCGAGACATAGTCAAACAATTCGAAAAAAAATATGAGGGTGAAGGGCATATTGAAAAGATTTTGAAATCAGGTCAGGATTTTATAGGAAGGGTGTATGTATCAACATAATCCAAGAAACCACTGCAATGAACCCTAACCAGACCACTACCACTGAACTTGTTGTTTTGTACAACAGTGATAACAGGAAACCCGACAAGCACAAAACAAAATGGCATCGCACTTCCGGACGCCTACGACCTCTATTGGAAAAACTCTCCACCGGTGACTGGGTAGCGTAAATAAGACCGATTAAAGGGCGTCATTGATGTTTGAACTTGTTTAACCATTTGACCACCAGTTGATAACCACTTAATAATCACTTGGTAACCACTTGATGTGGAATCGTGCGCTGTTTAACGTTTGAACAAAATGCACCTTTTATTTTAAAAAGTTAAAATTAATTTTCACAACTATATATTATCCACTAAAGCACGTCATTCACTACCGCCTTATATTCACGACCGCATCTTATCCACTGCCGCCTCTTATCCACTTCAGCCTATTATCCAATACCAGCCTCTTATACTCTACAGCAGTGGCTCCCAACCTTCCTAATGCCGCGACCCTTTAATACAGTTCCTCATATTATGGCGACCCCCAACCACAAATTATTTTCGTTGCTACTTCATAACTGTAGAGTATATGTGTTTTCCGATGGTCTTAGGCGACCCCTCTGACCTGGTCGTCGGACCTCCAAAGGGGTCACGACCTACAGGTTAAGAACCGCTGCTCTACAGCCTCTTATCCACTGCAGCCTCTTATGCACTACAGCTTGCCATAAAACCTTTTTACACCACTAAGGGCTCTTTCGTTTTGACGGAGAGAATAAATGCTTCATTGCCATACCGCCTACGGAATTCCAACATCGGAGTTTGATTGCTAATATATCGTTAGGTGGCTAGACTCAGGATGACACACCTACGCTGTCGTTAAAACACGATCTCCAAATAAATTACTATATATTTAATTTCTTATTTTACTAAAACAAACAGATTTTTTTTTTATTCCAATCAATCTCGTGTCACGTATCCACTCCTGCCAATCCCTCTAGACACAATCCACGCGTTTATTCCACTTTTCACTCAGCATTTGTCCCCTTGACCCTGTACACTGAGTCACCCCGCACATCCTAAATGCCGGTCAGACGCTTCATATAGATTCTAAAGCTTCATTTAATGTCTGAGATCAATTCCACTCCCCTTTCAAAAAAAACCGCCTCCAGGCTGATTTGTTTTTCCCTTCTTCTTAGCCGTCTCTCTGATCGGTCATTGGTCTGGTGGTGAACACGTAGACGCTTACCCTGGGGCTTGGGGACGGGGGGGGGGGGGGAAAGAGGTTATTATTTGACAAATGAACAATCGTCCGGCGGAATAATTTTACACCGTTAAGAAGCAGCACAGATACAAATGTACCATTATATCTTTTTTTTAATGAAAATTATTGCTGTAATGTATACTTTCTGTACATTATTAAAGGTTATGTTTTGTAAAGCTGTATTTATATTCAGAGTGCTAACTCCACTATCTCTTATATATAGTTTGCTTCTGGTGTGTCCTGCTTACTTGTTTATATTATTTTATGCATTGGTACCTACGAAATTATCCTTATTTTTTTTAGTGCTACGTATTATGAATGAATTCTTGTAGGTCATTATATCGCCTATATATGAGTTCGCATTATCGTTAGGTATTTAGAAGCGCATTGCGACATAATACCCTCCCCTTCCCCCCCGCCCGCCCCCCTCCCCCAATTTTTTTATTTAACTTTTAGAGACGCAAAGGCGTTCTTGAAATTTTTATTTGAAAGGAAACAGCTACATAGTCTTAAGGGGAGTTTGGGGGGAGGGGGGGGGTCTTGTTTTCCCTAAGACCTTGACTCCTGGAAAAGATTTTACATTGGAACTGTTTGCAACAAGTGGGTTATTATTGTTTGTATTTTTCTCCTTTGTGTATGTATAATAGTTTGTTTTTTTAACGAGGAGTGAAACTTTTGCTAAAATTTAGCAAGTTATCAGTATCACGTGAGTTAACATTTTATTTTCATTACTTGATACAACCCAAATTTGATTTTAAAAAAGTTTACCTAATGTACGCAAGTTCCAATGGTGCATGTCCTGTCAAGAGATATCTCAACATATGCGCCCAGGCCACAACTTTGTAATTAACTTTCACGGGCTTAAATTTTGGATAAGGATAAAGTCATGGGCGTACTTTAAAAAATTTGCTTACAAGGTTGACGTGTACTTTTTTCTGTATTTTATCGTTATATCAAATAAGGCCGTACAGAATTTTTTTTCATTCAAAGGAAGAAATGTGAGTTATCGGGTCTGTTACAACGACGAATTCCGATGTGAAGCATTTATTACTGAATCTGCGCAAAGTCGTGTTTATTAAATGAGCACGAAATCTTACGTTTTTTTCTTTTCCTTTAAGAAGTTAGTAGATCTTTTAGAAGAAGTTAATGAATCTTTTAGAAGAAGTTAATGAATCTTTTAGAAGAATTTAGTAGATCTTCTGGAAGAAGTTAAAAGATCTTTAAGAAGAATTTAGTAGATCTTTCAGAAGAAGCTAGTTAATCTTTTAAAAGAGATTAGTAGATCCTTAAGAAGAAGTTAGTAGATCTTTTATAATAAGTTAGTTGATCTTTAAGGACAAGTTAGTAAATTTTTTAGAAGAAGTTAGTAGATCTTTAAGGCCTTGACAACCCAATTGGGTCATTGATCGGTAAGGCTGCGGTTGGCCAGGGCCTTGTCTTGCTAGATAGTCAGCTCTATCATTGGGAGTAAGTCCCACATGGCCCGGGATTCACTGAAGGACGACGGTCCGCCCATGTGACCTAATGTCTCGAATGAGCTCTAGAATTGCATTGGCCATTTTTGTGTCCAAAGAGCACCTGCTCACAGCTTCAAGAGCACTCCGTGAGTCGGTGAACACTACGATGGGTGGAAGTGTTTTAAGTGCCGCCCATGTGACCTAATGTCTCGAATGAGCTCTAGAATTGCGTTGGCCATTTTCGTGTCCAAAGAGCACCTGCTCACAGCTTCAAGAGCACTCCGTGAGTCGGTGAGCACTACGATGGGTGGAAGTGTTTTACGTGCCGCCAAATTGCTGCGCACTTTTCCTGGGCCATTAAGATTTCAATTTTCATACTCAATTTCTGCATCAATTACGGTGAAATTTTTTTCGGCTTGGCCCAGAAATCTCCGCAGTTGGTTGTACTCCCTTTGGGTACTGTATGAGTGCACCGTAGCCGGCCTGCTTCCCTCTGGCGAGATAGGAGCCGTCTGTGAAGACCTTTACCAAAGCGTCTTTTATACGACTCAATAGTCTGAAGTGAGGCCTACGCACCCCACTCTCTTTTTTTTTCCTTATGCCTGGGTCATGATAACTTTTTACATTTTGTTTAAAGGAGAAAAGCTAATTGATACGTTCAAAGCTGTCTCTTAGCGCCGGGCAAGGCAGTGAGATATATATAGAGAGAGCTTGTAAAGAAAATTTTTTTCGCGTGGCGGAGATGGGGAGTAATAGAGAGACAAGAGAGAGGGAAATAGAGAAATAGTTAGATAGATAGATAGATAGATAGATAGACAGACAGACAGACAGACAGACAGACAGACAGACAGACAGATAGATAGATAGATGATAGATAGATAGATAGATAGATAGATAGATAGATAGATAGATAGATAGATAGATAGATAGATAGATAGATAGATAGATAGATAGATAGATAGATAGATAGATAGATAGATAGATAGATAGATAGATAGATAGATAGATAGATAGATAGATAGATAGATAGACAGATAGATAGATAGACAGATAGACAGATAGACAGATAGACAGATAGACAGATAGACAGATAGACAGATAGACAGATAGACAGATAGACAGATAGACAGATAGACAGATAGACAGATAGATAGACAGATAGACAGATAGACAGATAGACAGATAGACAGATAGACAGATAGACAGATAGACATATAGACAGATAGACAGATAGACAGATAGATAGATAGATAGATAGATAGAGAGAGAGAGAGAGAGAGAGAGATGGGACTACGTTTAAGGTAAAGAAAGTCTGTACGTCGGCCTGTATCGGATCATGCTTCGCGTGTCACATCTGCCAGACGTTAATGAGACGGAGAAATCCAATACGTTGAGATAATGAAATCTTGTGGAGTTTCTTTTTAAGTTTCAAAATAAACAGGTCGTCTGAACTCTACACAACGCCCTCACCACCCCCCACTCCACCACCCACCCACACTTTTTTTTAAATCTTTCTTTTACATTCGTTTTAATCAATTATAAGGAAGGTTATAATGAATTCTACAAAGCCCAGACATATATAAAAAAATACAACATGTGAATTACATTACAGGAGACAGTTAAACACAACGCTTAGAACAGTTAAACGCAACACTGATAACAATTAAACACAACACTGCGAATATTTGAGAACGGATGGGTGACCTTGCGAGGCGGTAAAATAGATCAAGGGGCCCTCAAACTTATGCCTGCCCACGGGCCAGATCTAGACAACCCCACCCCCTAAAAAAAAAAGAGTGTCTTTCACCTGCCTCGCCTATCCGCAGTACGGGTACTCAGGTATGAGTAAGCAAAATAGATCCGACTTTCTCCATCTCATGCATCCCATTGAAATGATATTAAGTTTATTTTGATCAAATTGCTTTGTTCTTTCCACTGTCAATAAATAAAATATCGGAAATGTAAATGGGAATTTGTTCCTTAAAAAAAAACAGCAACAGCAACACCTCTTGTCCGGGTCATAGGAACAGTTTGAGAACATATGAATTAGTTTTATCAGTCATTCGCTGGTCACCAGTATCTCTTTTCAAACAGATCGGTGGTTTTCCTCGACCTGTCTCGGTTCCTAAGATGATGACACCATTGTTAAATTCCTAAAATACCTCTTTCATTTTACTTTATCCATCTCTCTTTGTCGCGGTCTCCTTTTTAGAACCATAGCTGTATCTTGCACTCCCTCAGTTGGACCGAAATAGTGTGTAAATAAAGGGAGGCTAGTCACGTAATGCATCAAGATTGATCTCCCTTGCTGCTTTCCTCGTGTTTCCTCTTTTTAAATGTGGTCATGGTTTAAATGCTAAAAATAGAATTGCTGGTGTCCTTGCAATCAAAGAAACTTAAAGATGAATTTAGGGCGCATTCTTTCTACTTTGTGTTAGTTTAATGTATGTGCAGCGCCTTATTTCTTCTTTGTGTTAGTTTAATGTATGGGCTGGGCCTTCTTTCTACTTTGTTTTTATGTATGTGCAACGCCTTCTATGGTCTGTCTGTTAATTTTAATGCATGAACGGGGTTATTGGTCTGAAGTTTATATTCTAAATTAAAACCATTTTATAAATTACTAGCGAGTACCCGGCATGCGTTGCAATGCCACTCATCGAAATAAAGTGTCTGTGTTTTAATAATTTTTTTTGTAAGTTCTTCTAATAACCACCTTTTTTTAACCGTCTCGTGCGTATTCGAATTAATTAGAAGGTTTTAAGGAGTGTCAGCAGACCACACGCAGCTGTCCGTGTGGGAATCATGGATTTTCCAAATTTAGTCCCAAAACTTATAGCGATTGATCCCCCCATGCAATAGCTATGTTTGAAATTATATTTATATGGCTCATTTATTACATATAAACAAATTTTGGGCCCCCGGCCCCAAAAGTAATATTGTGAAGTATTTGTACTAAATCAGATACCTATTTATTAAGTCACATATACAAAATGAAATATCACAGTTTATATTTAATGTAATTCCACCCACTTATGCAATAGCTCTGCTTGACGTTATATTTACATAGCTCATATAAGAAAAAAAAAAGAATTTAAGGCCCCCGGCCCAAAGCGGAATATTGTAAAATATTTGCACTTCTTTAGAAACCTAATGCGGGCCTGCACACAACAACTCACTGAAAGTTTATCGCATTCAGATGAATAGTATAGGAACTCATACGGAAATTATATTTAAAAAGCTCATATTAGAAAGAAAAACTACTATAGGGCCCCAGTCCAAAACTGGTAATTCTTTGTAAAATGAATGGGTTTTGATATTCATGGATATACTTTTGTAAATGTACTTACGTTGTGTTAACGTCATTGATTTTCTTAATTCGTAAAATGAGAATATAGCATCTATTTTTCACAACAGTAATATCATTGGATTTAAAGATATAAAATTGTACACACCCTATTTCCTAACCCCCATATATATGTACCCAAGAAGGCAAATTATTTTTCAAATTCATTTTGAGACGTATAGTGTGCTGCCATGTGCAAATTAAACTATTGAATTACACCTTCCCCCTCCCCCAAACAGAGTTTTAAAGAAATTAATAAAATCATCCACGGGATTGTAATCCACTTACTTACGCAAAAACAATTTTTTTGCATTTCAAATGCTTTGTTCTTATTTAAATGAGTGATAAGTGCATTAGTGGATGCTATTTGGATATGTAGTTTCGCTGCACTGATTGCATTAAACGGCATTTTCGTATTAAAAGTATATTTAAAGGTTAGTTGTTTTTTTTTACTAATTTATAAATTTCATAAATGTATATTTTTGGAAAGAATAAAAGTAAAAATTTATTAAACGTTAAAAATAAAAAGCAAAAATTGTATTTCATTTTTTAAATTGTAGCAATTTAAAAAGCAATCTATTATATTTATTAATTTTACTTTTAGGAAGGGGGAAATACATTATCAATTTTATTAGGCGCGGTTATTAAATCAGATAAATTTTTGCATTGAATAAATAGACAATTTGAGTTCTGATTTCATTTGCGTTATTATTTAGAACAAATTAGTTTTACTTTTATTACGCAATATTTGGAACGTACTTAAAAAATGCACTAAAATCAACAGATGTTTTGGTTTCCCAGATAAATGTGATTACAGTGTAATTCTTTGATCATAATTTGTTTTATTAATTTTCATAACTTTCAACCACATATAAAATGTTTAAAATAGTTCCTTAGTTGTTACTCCAAATTTATTTGTAATTTATATTATTAATACTTAAAATTTTATTAAAATTAAAGCGAATATACAATATATTTTTCGTATTACCATTGATTCGAGTTCCTTAAAATAATAGAAGAAAACTATGATTGTTTTAAAAAATGGGAACGTATTTAAATCGTATCGGTTCTTTGGAGTTAAGGTCAGCATAGATCATTCTTATATAATAGATGTATTACTACATCATTGCTATTCAAAATCACAACACATTTACAAAGCTAAATCCGATTCTAAAATACATCACAATATTCAAGCTTATTTATAAAAACAACAAAAATACTCTCTACACTAAACATGCAAAAACGTGTTTTCTCTGCTCTTGCTACAAATTTATGTCTGTTGGCATTTGTTCAAGGGCGGTTGAGTTGATAGCACCGTTTGAAATTATTTTGATAAAGTTTGTTAAAGAAAACAAAACGAATTTAAGGACATCGGCCCATGCGAAATATTGTAAAATGTTGTTCTAATTTAGAAACATTTGCGGGAGCGCACATATCAATTCACCAAAGTTTTTATCGCAATCGGATGAATGGTATAGGAATGCATACGATAATTATATAGATAATAAATGGTGGAAAACGAATTAAGGCCCCCGGCCACAAACGGAATATTGTAGAATTGTTGTATTACTTCAGAAACCTACTTATTATATCACAAAATTAAAAAAAGAGAAACATATTACTGAAGTTGTATCGCATTCAGATAAATGGTATAGGAGTGCATAAGGATATTATTTTTTACAAAGCTCATATAAGAAAAATAACGATTTTGGGGCCAACGGCCATAAACGGATTATTTTAAATGTGTTGTAACTACTTCAGAAACCTAATTATTATGTCACAAATACAATTTAATGTCGCTATTTGTATTTTATTAAAAATCTATCCATCCACACATTAGCTCTGTTTGAAATTGTATTTGTATAGCTCATATAGGAAAAATAGAACATAGGGCCCCTGGCTCAAAACAGAATATTTTAAACGGTTGAAATAATTTGAAAAGCTTTGCGGACGTGGGTAAAAAATTTTACTAAAGTTTTATCGCATTCAGATAAATGATATAGGAGCGCATACAGAAATTATTTTGTACAAAGCTCATATAAGAAAAAAAAAGAATTTGGGACCAGCGGCTGAAAACGGAATATTTTAAAAGTATTGTAATTACTCATAAACATGCGCGACCTTATGGAAACCTTTCAACAAAGTTTTGTTGCAATCACATGAATGGTGTAGGAGCGCATACGGTTTGAAATTATATTTATATAGCTCATATAGGAAAAATAGAACATGGGGTCCCTGGCTCTAAACAGAATATTTTAAACGGTTGTAATAATTGGAAAAGCTTTGCGGGCGTGGGAAAAACATCTAACTAAAGTTTTATCGCATTCAGATAAATGGTATAGGAGCGCATACCGAAATTATTTTGTACAAAGCTCAAATAAGAAAAAAAAAGAATTTGGGGCCAACAGCTGAAAACAGAATATTTTAAAAGTATTGTAATTACTCATTAACATGCGCGACTTTATGGACAACCTTTCAAAAAAGTTTTGTTGCAATCACATGAATGGTGTAGGAGCGCATACGGTTTGAAATTATATTTATATAGCTCATATAAGAAAAAACGAACATGGGGCCCCTGGCCCAAAACGGAATTATTTAAAACGGTTGTAATAATTTAGAAACCTTTGTGGGCATGGTTGCAACATCTCATCAAAGTTTTAGCGTATTCGAATAAATGGTGTAGGAGCGCAGACGAAATCTATTGTTTACAAAGCTCATATAAGAAAAAAAAACGATTTTGGGGCCAATGGCCAAAACTAAATATTTTAAAATTGTTATAATGAACCAGTAAAATGCGCGAGCTAATGGAATACAATTATCCAATGTTTTGTCGCAATCGCATGAATGGTGTAGGAGCGCATACGGTTTGAAACTATATTTATATAGCTCATATTAGAAAAAACGAACATGGGGCCCCTGGCTCAAAACGGAATATTTTAAAACGGTTATAATTATTTCCAAACCTTTGTGGGCGTGCTTGCAACATTTTACCAAAGATTTAGCGCATTCAGACGAATGGTGTAGGAGCGCAGACGGAAATATTTTTTACAAATCTCGTATAAGAAAAAAAACGAATGAAGGGCCAACGGCCGAAAACGAAATAATTGAAAAGTTTTTTAATGACGCAGTTAAATGCCCAGGTAGGTGGCCAACAACTCACCAAGGTTTTGTTGCAATCGCATGAATGGTGTGGGAGCGCATATGAGACAAACAGACATACATACATACATACATACATACAGACATACATTCCTTTTTATATATATAGATATAGATATATAGAGAAGATAGATACAGATTTAATGGCAAGAATCCCACAAGGCATACAAAATCCTCACATACCTCGAGGTAATACGATTTTGTCTTGATTACGTGGATGCGCTATTTAAACACAGTCATTATCCTTTTGAATCAGCAAACATAAATTTTATATTATTTTTCGAACATAAACACTTTATTGAATTATAAATTTTCAAATTTTTAGATGAAGGTAGTCATTTAACCTGTGAGTTTGCACAAAATCCTCGACCGACGAAGTTATTGAAGCAAGTTAATACAATTCGTCCCGTGTAGTAATTTTCCGGTGTTTTCTATATGAAGATTTTGATTATGGCCACATACTGCGACTTTTGATTGTTTCTACTGTGTGTTACTCAAACTGGAGCATAGCGTCAAATAGGTCTGTCCATTTACTACTCAGTCGAATAATTCAATTACGTTTTTTTTAAATATTAAATTTGTGTTCAAAGCATGCCATAGAAATTAATGTTCATTTGGTCAAAAGACGTTATTTTAAAAGGGGGGCAAAGAAGAAGTCTCTCGGAAGTCGTATAAAAATACATTCTTCAAGTTATCAAGAACACATAAATATTGATGCAAATACCATAAGCCTTCAACGCCAATCAAATATAACGGAAATCTTTTTGAAATTCAACAGGATATCGAATCTGTTTTGACTAACGTATTTTATTATTTATCGACGATCTAATTTCCTGCCGGACATTCACATTTGCGTATACACCGTAGTGTGGGTAAAATTATACAATCATTAAAAAATCGAAAATTTGGGAATACTCTTTAAAAGATACTAATTAGTTTTTGATTATAGTTAAGAAAACTGTGAAAGAGTTTGGTTGAAATTGTGGTTTAAACTAATTTTATGTTATTGTTTTAGCTTGAGAATACAAACTCGTTTTTTTTAAAAAGAAATTGTTCGAGTGTGGTGCTTCAGTAAAGAACGAAATATCAACATTGGGTGGTACAAAGTTCAAAGCGCTCTCAAGACATTATCTCAAGACATTATCAGAATCAATCGTGTGTGTGTGTGTGTGTTGTATTTTGGGCTTCCATAGCAAAGGGAATTCATAAATAAATGTTTAACATAAGTTGCCTCTTATCTTACCTCACAAAAATATATATTAAGCATGACGCACTTTCCGGTAGGGGTTCTAGAACAAAGAAAAAACTTGAAACAAACGCGCTCATTGGTGGTATTATTCGGATCAAATCGGCCAGCGCACATTCTTGTCAGACATGAATATACATGAACGGATTCCCCTGAGTTTCGATGATCTGATTGGCTGAGACAACAAAAGTCTGTTAACGAAGGTCAGCGACCAGCAGAAGTCTGGAGATCTAAAGATTGGTCTGCATCCATCGAGATCTGTGTGTGTGTGCTTTTAGCTGGACGAGTTCATTGAAGGCTACTGGCACTGCTGACCTCGTTTCGGGAAAGTGTATTATTTTTATAATACCCCACGTTGGTCGATGTGGTATGAAGGATATGTCACGTTTTAAAGACAATACAGTTCACAGATTGTCAATCATAAATACCATGACATTCTTATAACAGTTAGTACATTCAACTTAACCAATTGTTTTACTGGTGATACATTACAATTTGAAAACCCTTGTCTTGAAGCACCTCCAATGACTAATTATACAAGCCTCAAAAACAAAGCCTTTCTTATAAATCCTTTACATAAATTTTTGATTGCATTTATGCAATGGACTACGATGAATCGATTGTTTTGTCACGTGATAAGCGTAAGTACGAGTAAGACTTCCGGTAGGCTGTCTGCAACACACTAGTCGCTCACAAAATTTTCTTCAAACAACGTTCTTCCTTTAATCATAACTGAATTATAATTATTGTCACATTTAATAAATGTCATTTCAAGAAACGCGTGTATTCAAGAATATTTTGAAAAGTAAAATTTTTAATAAACACTGGGGAAGCGATGATGGAGACAAATATTTTGCTTTAAAATTAATGATAATGGCAATGGCTGGTCAGCTGTTATCTGTTGTTATGTGTTGTTATTTATAGCAGAAGGCCTACCAATG
This sequence comes from Omphiscola glabra, assembly GCA_964017045.1. Classification (NCBI taxonomy): domain Eukaryota; kingdom Metazoa; phylum Mollusca; class Gastropoda; family Lymnaeidae; genus Omphiscola; species Omphiscola glabra. Next base: position 27,290,400 of record OZ024800.1, on the reverse strand, counting down.
GCTGGTACGTATCACGTGACAAAACAAGGAAGTGACTCATCGTATTCCATTGTACGTGATTTATCATTTATGAAGAAGCGGTGACGTCAAAGGGTGTAAACATCTGGCGGAAAGACGATTCATGTTTCCTTCATTTTGCTCTTCAAAAATACGTTTTATATTGACTGCATATCCAAATACGTCACAAACACAAAACCCTCAGCAAAAGCTACACAATTAATCTCGACACCAAAACAAGCGCCCATGGAACCAATTATAATAATTTTATTCATCTTCATCGGCGACGAGTCTATGGGCCGAGTGTCAGTTCGATAGGATGACGGGAAGTGGGTCAGTTAGCCGTCCGAAGATTTTGCCTTCAACACAGAAACATGCGAACAGAAGCGGAGTTAGTATAAAGGATTTTTAAAAAAATTATGTATTGTCATAACATGTGCTGTCCTAACATGTGTTGTCCTAACATGTGTTGTCCTAACATGTGCTGTCCCCAAGGAAGAAAACCATTAAATGTGTAAAATTATTTTTTGTTACTTTTAATCAATTATACTGTTAAAATATATATATTTTTTAAAAAATAATAATTTGGCTAGTAATTAAAATACTTGTTGACGACGGGAAATTTTCGCAGTGTTGAGCAGGTCCGCCTTTAACTATATGAGTTTAAACCACTTCCAACCAGAAGATGCTATTGACAAGGGCGCTTCATTTTTCCAAAGTATTATGCTGCAACCTGGGGCCGCCACTTTGAATTTCTCTAAGTACCCAACAAGAAATCTTATATCTTTAGTATTGATTGTTTTGTGTTGTTTTTTTAAACTATAAATTAAAACTCTGTCCTCCACGTTACACCCAGTTGCCTCCACGTTACACCCACTTGCCCTCCACGTTACACCCACTTGCCCTCAACGTTACACCCACTTGCCCTCCACGTTACACCCACTTGCCCTCCACGTTACACCCACTTGCCCTCCACGTTACACCCACTTGCCCACCACGTTACACCACGTTACACCCACTTGCCCACCACGTTTCACCCACTTGCCCTCCACGTTACACCCACTTGCACTCCACGTTACACCCACTTGACCACCACGTCACACCACGTTACACCCACTTGCCCACCACGTTACACCCACTTTCCCAACACGGTACACCACGTTACACCCACTTGCCCACCATGTTACACCCACTTGACCACCACGTCACACCACGTTACACCCACTTGCCCACCACGTTACACCCACTTTCCCAACACGGTACACCACGTTACACCCACTTGCCCACCATGTTACACCCACTTGCCCTCCACGTTACACCCACTTGCCCTCCACGTTACACCCACTTGACCACCACGTTACACCACGTTACACCCACTTGCCCACCTGTTACACCCACTTTCCCACCACGTTAAACCCACTTGTCCACCACGTTACACCCACTTTCCCTCCACGTTACACCCACTTTCCCTCCACGTTGCACCACGTTACACCCACTTGCCCTCTATGTTACACAACGTTACACTCACTTTCCCTCCACGTTACACCCACTTGCCCTCCACGTTACACCCACTTGCCCACCACGTTAAACCCACTTGCCCACCACGTTTCACCCACTTGCCCTCCACGTTACACCCACTTCCCCTCAACGTTACACCCACTTCCCATCAACTTTACACCCATTTCCCCTCAACGTTACACCCACTTCCCCTCCACGTTACACCCACTTGCCCTCCACGTTACACCCACTTCCCCTCTACGTTACACCCACTTGCCCTCCACGTTACACCCACTTGCCCTCCACGTTACACCCACTTGCCCTCCACGTTACACCCACTTGCCCTCCACGTTACACCCACTTGCCCTCCACGTTACACCCACTTGCCCACCACGTTACACCCACTTCCCCTCCACGTTACACCCACTGAGTTTGAAATAAGTTTTCTCAAATTTTCATCTTATCTTAGCACGTATAAAATATTTAACCATGACATTTCTGTTATCTTATCAAACTATATTTAGCTCGGAAGCCTCTGGCAAAGCAAGCTAGAAAGAAAAAAAGGGGGTGGGGAATAAATAACACCAACTGTCGCCATGTCGTGACCTTCACATTCACAACCATATTTATCGACGTCTTTGTGCTTCTCTGACTTGAAAATAGCACGTGCGAATTGATTTTCGTGACCCACATTTTTATTTCTCTACAACTCTATTTATATTTTCATCTCAACTGCCCCCCACCCCTCCCTTGACCCCTAACATTTTTTGTTTCTCTCTTTCTATTTCTTATTCTCACTCTCCGGAGATGTTACGTCAAAAGACAGTTATGTAAAATAAATTGTAGCGTGCAAACCGAGCCTCGTTATGAATTGCAAAAGTTTAACTTTTTTTAAAAAATTTTTTTTATTTTTTTGGTGTGTTCTCATTAAAGCAGTGGCTCTCAACCTTACAAATGCCGAGACCCATTAAGTAAAGTTCCTCATGTCGTGGCGACCCCCAACCACAAAATTATTTTCATGGCTACTTCATAACTGTAGAATATATGTGTTTTCCGATGGTTTTAGGCGACTACTCGGAAAGGGTCGTTCGACCCCCAAAGGGTTCACGACCCGCAGGTTGAGAACCGCTGCATTAAAGGCTTGATTTGTTTTGCTTTATTTTTCCCTGGAGACAGGGGAGTGAATCCGATACTTCTACTGTTTTACATTAAATTGTAGAAAATAAATGACCCAACATGACATCAGCTGCTGATGTCCTATTGAAAGGTAAAAATACAAGTCCGGAACAAGACTGTCGAAGAAGAAGTTAGCTAGAGGCCTCCTCATTTGATGTAACTCCTGTAACCATGACAGTAACTCCTGTCACCATGACGGTAACTCCTGTCACCATGACAGTAACTCCTGTCACCATGACAGTCACTCCAGTCACCATGACAGTAACTCGTGTCACCATGACAGTAACTCGTGTCACAATGACAGTAACTCCTGTCACAATGACAGTAACTCCTGTCACAATGACAGTAACTCATGTCACCATGACAGTAACTCCTGTCACCATGACGGTAACTCCTGTCACCATGACAGTAACTCCTGTCACCATGACAGTAACTCCTGTCACCATGACAGTAACTCCTGTCACCATGACAGTAATTCCTGTCACCATGACATAAGCCTGTGTACTTTTAAAATAACAACAGCACTTTCAACACGTTTCAGCTACTGATGTCCTATTGAAAGGTAAAAATACAAGTCCGGAACAAGACTGTCGAAGAATAAGTTAGCTAGAGGCCTCCTCATTTGATGTAACTCCTGTAACCATGACAGTAACTCCTGTCACCATGACAGTAACTCCTGTCACCATGACATAAGCCTGTGTACTTTTAAAAAAACAACAACAACAAAAAACAACAGCACTTTCAACACGTTTCAGTGTCAGTGTTATTTTGATTACTTCGCTTTTAATCGATTTGTGATTGCATTAAATTGCAAAGCAATAACAATTGATGTTCAGTGGAGAAATGATAAAAAAAGGGTCATATTTTGTACACCAATGGAATGTGTTTTAAAAAGTCAGTGGACGACTTTTGATAAACATAATTCTATTGGGCAGTGGCCTTAATCGCAGCTCAGGGTCGTACGAGGTGAATGTAAAATCGTAAATTATGCTTCTTTGCTAATATTTATATATATATATATATATATATATATATATATTTTGTAGTTAGACATAAGTGGAGCCTAGTTTATTTGAGATATAGCGAGGCTGGGGTTAGTTTTTAGACTTCGCCTGTGGGGTGCCCAGTTTTAGCGCCACCCGGAGCTCGTCAGTTATTTTTTTCCGCTCCCTCCACGTAAAAAATTTCCAAGCGGCCGAATATACCACCCCTCAATATGAGGAAAAATAGTGCCCCCCCCCCCCCCCCCGGGTTAGTTATACCGCTGGGAAACCTACTACCTGTTAATGAGTTACTGATATTAACGCTCTTTCTAGACATAAATTGATATCAACTTTTTAATGCTACATCGGATCTTGTCCGCTATAAGACAGTGAACAGAGAATGCTGCATACATTAGAAAAGGACATTTGGGGAGACGGGGGAGAGGGGGGGTGGGGTGGGGATTTATCAAATTGATTTGGAACGCGGTCTGCAAACTTGGATTCGGTGGCAGATAGATTACAACCGTTTTGTGGGCGAGCTCAACACCGAGAAAATGTATTGGAACAGCTGTCGGGGAATGCTGTTGTTTAAGATCAATTTGCTGTTTTTATCAAATACGTGTTTGTCTGCTGTTATGGGCAATTTTAAACCTGAAAAGACCGAAAATTGCATTCTATATTACTGTTCTTTCTTCTAAAAAATAGATATGTATAAGAATGATCGGTTCTATTCTCTAACAGGTTTTAAAATCTACTTGTATTATTTAAATTCTTAACGACTGGTCACCGAAGTGGAGGGCTTGATAGTGGAGGGGTTGACAGCGTTTCCCAACATTTTCTATTGTCCGCAGCCCTATGAGTGATTTGACTGTTCTCCAACACCGTACGAAACGTTTGAATGTGTCCAGCATCCCTACAAAAACTAAAACTCAATTTTAAAAGTGTGCTTTTAATTTATTTATTGAATTGTAAAAAAAGACCTGTAGAATTAAGAAAAATAAAATTGTTATTAATTACATAAAGGAAAATGTTAGTGTAATGACAAAAAAAAAATGATTTCAAATATATAAACATGTATATGATAAAGTACAAGGTAATGTTTCATATGTTGTATAATCCCTTACCTCTTACCTATCATAATACCATCTCGCACCCCTAAGCAGTGGCGTAGCTAGGGGGGCAGGGGGGACATATGTCCCCGGGCACCTCATTAGTGGACGTCAAAATGAGTTTTAAAATACTTATTTAATTTTATTTTGATGTCAACTAATGTATCCCAAATACGTTTGCAAGATTGAATTTTGGAGCTCCACAAATATCTTCAATACAAACCAGTTGGCAAGCATGATTTTTGCGCCCCCATTGAGCATTAAGGGGCGCCATTCTACTCATAAACAAATGACACATCCACAATGTAGGAATGCTGATGGCGTTCTTAAAAACAAAGATCAGTTCCGGTTCAAATATTATTCTTCATATACTGAGAGTGGCATCTAGTTTTACCAATTATACAGGTTGGATAATTTCGAGTCGAATATTGGATTTTACGTGAGTGCAAGGAAGATAGAATAATACTTCCCATAAGCATAAAGGCAGTCTATTGTCATTAGCAGGGGAACGTTCGATTACTGCGTCATGGTTTAAACGCTGACTAGCAAATGGAGAGGAAGTAAATCGCTCGTGGCTATTATATTCACCAATTAATAAAGCTGCTTACTGTTTCTGCTGTCTATTGTCGACATCATCAAGTTCAAACTCACGATCTTCATTTGAGTTAACCAATGGTTTCAACAAATGGAGAAAGTCAGAAAAACTACAGTCTTATGAAAACAGTCTCGGTCACCGCAGAGCTTTTACGACATTGAAGGAAGCCGGGCGCAGGATACTTGATAAAAATGGAATTGATGTCCAGGTCCAAGCTCAAATTCAATTGGAATAACAACGTTGGCGCGATATTTTAAAACGAATACTTACCTGTATTAAGTTTCTAGTTTCACAAAATTTGGCACTGCGTGGCCATGAGGAACATATGCATAAGGACGAGGATAAAAATGTTGGAAACTTTCTCTCTGTGATCAAACTCGTTGCTCAGTATGATCCATTGTTAGAAAAACACCTACAACATGCCCGAGAAAATCCAGGTTCAGTATTTTATTTATCACCTGAAATTCAAAATGAATTTATCCACCTACTTGCATCGACTGTAAGGAATCAGTGAAATCAGGAAAAAAAACTAGCACTACAGTATCTTACTTGACTCAACACCCGATCTAGGCCACCGGGAACAGCTTTCTCAAGTCATCAGATTTGTGGATGTGGATTTTCAAACTAAAAAAGTAACCATAAAAGAATCATTTTTAGGTTTTGTTCAGATACATTCCAAAGACGCAGCAAGCCTTGAAAGAGTTATCGTAGAGAAACTGGAATCTGATAACATACCTCTAGCCGACTGTCGGTCATAATGTTATGACAATGCTGCTGTAATGACTGGGCATATATCCGGCCTTCAACAGCGAATATGTGCCAGAAATCACAGAGCATTGTTCGTCAACTGTGACAACCACAGCTTAAACTTAGCAGGAGTACACTCAGCTAAACATGATCCAGTTGTTATCACATTTTTTGGAACAGTTGAAAGTATATATTTGTTTTTCTCTCGTTCAACAACTCGTTGGGAAGAATTAAAAAGAGTTGTGCCAATCACAGTGAAGAGGGAGTGTGAAACACACTGGAGTGCACGATCAGAAGCTGTTAAAGCTATTTATGAAGGACAAGATGAACTAGAAGGGCTGTTGGAAAAATTATCAGAAGATGCAACTATGACGCCTGAAACCAGAAGTGATGCAGAAACTTTGCTGGCAGGTATATTCAATTTTAACATCCTAGTTTTGTTACATTTCTGGAACATCTTACTTGGGAAAATTGATCGTGTCCAGAAACGGTTGCAGGATCCTACTATGAATTTCAATGAAGCAGCATCTGATCTTGAAAGAACTTGTCAACATTCGTGATAATTCGAGCCAGGTTGCGGTAGAAACAATGGACAAACAAGATGCACAACTTGGGGAATCAAGGTTGACAGAAGGATTAGATGACATCGGAGGATGCCTGGAGAATTAGCAAGAGATGCAGGACTTACTGCAGAAGAATAAATTGCCCGTGTTATGAACAGCGTAATTGATAGACTCCAACAGAAGACATCAATACGTCTAAAAAAGCTAAACACCAAATTTGGATTTTAACTAGACGTCAAAACTCTTCTCGCTGAGACAAATGTCGATACACTTCGTCAAAATTGCTTAGTTTTTGGAAATTTCTACGACACTGACATCAATGGTCACGAATTGTGCACAGAAATCAGAGACTGCAAAATTCTGCTCAGTACCCGGGCTGAAGTTCTACCGGAAACTCCTTTGGATCTTTTTGGTTTTATTGTTTCATGTGGAGATGACGTATTTCCAAATCTGCGCATTTTATTGCAAATACTTCGAACAATTGCTGTTTCAATTGCAAGCTGTGAGCGGTCCTTCAGCAAACTGAAGCTTATTTTGTCTTATTTACGTGCTTCAATGGTACAAGATCGTCTGAGTGATCTCACACTTCTTAGCATCGAAAGAGAAACACTTGAGAATATTAATTTTGACAACGTGATTGACGAGTTTGCGACAGTCAAATCAAGGAGGATCAATTTGTTGTAGACTGTGTCTATTGCAGTCATGTGTAATTAGTAGAGTATTGTTTTTTTCTTCAAATAAATTGTTTACAATCGTATAGAGAATTATTAGTCTGTATTCTATTTCATTAAAATAAGATGCTTCGAAAATGAACCATATAAACCGTAAAATTTCAAAATTTTCTTGGGACCTCAGACTGAGCCCCCAGACTCTGTCGGTTCGAGAAGGGGCGCAAACTTTGTGTCATGTTCCCGGGCGCAGATGACCCTAGCTACGCCACTGCCCCTAAGCACTGCCTTAGGATGCCCCCCACCCAGTGGCGTAGCGAGCTTAAGTCGCGCCCGGGGCACAATACCTTTTTAGCGCCCCCCCCTATTCGAAAACCATACAATATTATATGTAAAATATACCATTTGGCGCCCATTTGTGAGTAGCGCCCGGGGCGTGACGCCCCCCCCCCTCGCTACTCCAATGCCCCAACCCCCCAAAGCTCGTGTTACATTTTCTCACAACAGTGAATCTACTAATGTCTTCGGACGTGAACAGAGTTTAGACGACATCTTCATCGTGATAAATGAAACTTTTAAAACCTCATCTGGTCAATAGTTTGAGAATGCTGCTCACAATTCCTATGCCGATGGCATAAAGATTTTGGCCTGACTTCAAGAGCTTAGCCATAGGATGTCATTGTTGGCTCTTAAAATAGAATGTAGGACAGATGCGGAGGCGTAGCGAAGGGAGGGTCATGGGGGATAGATGTCCCCGGGCTCCAGCTATTTAGGGGCGCCAAAATGTCCTTTGGTATTATTTTATTGATGAAAATAATGAGTTTGCGAGTTGAAAAAAGGATAGTAGGTGCTTTAAAATGTATCTTGTTCCCGGGCGCGAATCTTGTCCCCGGGCACCAAACACTCTAGCTACGCCTCTGGACAGATGATATTTATTTGGGTTTTGCGTAACGATTGGCCTAAGATTATATTCCTCTCTACTGACCTTAAAATTATGAAGCTTTGTTGCCTATTCTTTTTTATTTCAAAGCTTGTGAACTGACGACACTGAGCCAAAGAAAACTGATGGCTTCTCATCAAGAGATTTTTTTTTTCTTTCAAAATTTGCTAAAAAAAATAACAAAAAGTGTAAAAAAAAAAAAATGTGTAATTTGATTTGTGTCTGTTAAGGACTGTAGAAACCACGCATAGAAGGAATACATTTTAAGAAAAATATGTGATGTAGAGTTTAGAATATTAAAAAATTAAAAGCAATTTTACGCAGAAAATCTACCCCCACAGAAAAACGTGTATTATGTGAAGAAGAGTTTTGTTTTGTTTTGGTGAAATGTTTTAAAATTGAATAAATAAATAAATGTATTTATTTATTTAAAAACGCTAGCACAAATAACGGATTTCAAAGGTACACACTTTAATCAAAAGCGATTTTTAATTAAAACTTTAAATAAATAAATACGTGATATTAAAAATAAATTAAAGAAACCAGATTTCAAACCAACATCTTTATAGAACCTATCTAAACTTACTGACGATTTAAATATTTAAAACAAAATAAAAATGCAATTAATTTTAATCGCGAGCAAACCGTTTTCTTAATCTTTGTTTCGCTTCTTTCAATGTAGCTCTCCGCTCCATGTTGTTTCGTTATTTGACAAAACCCTATGAAATGTTGGTGTTCTCCAGTTTTCTTAAATGAACTCTTTGCTTCAAGATCACATGATGTTTCGTCATGCCGGTCATTCAATGGTCTAGTATTGATCTGTATTAACCCATCGACTCCCCTTCCGTGTCTGTCTGAGGCTCCCCCCCAAAAAAAAAAAAATCAACAATCGGCTGACTCCTCATCTCCACGGGGTGGTAAATCTTATCTGTGAACGGGTGTCCGTACTTTTAGGAAAAGGGACCATTAACGCTGATTGGGTATTTGGAGCGCGCGCCTGTTAATAGGGCCTCTTTTCACATCTCCTTAAGAACCATAGCTGGTTGGAAGGTGAGAAAATATCCACGAAACCTAAAGTGCACATGACTTTAAGGATGCGTTTGTAAGCCTATTCAGAATAGATAATGTTCGCTAACTCCAATATTATGGATTCATGCTTGCGCTAAAGCAACACAAACACATATGACCATGTTCAGCCTACTAACAATGAGGCTGTTCTCGTTGTGTTTGCATTTCCCTCATTAATTCTTAAAAGAAAAGTTATGGCTTTTTTTTTTTCGTGTGGATAATTTAAATAACTGTGAACATTTAAGTTGATGAAATATGTCATGTTTTTAGAACATCCGAAAAATGTATCTCCAATATATGAACATGTTTTTAGCAACTGCCTAATTATTATGTTCTTACAACGACACAAGGCCGTGTTCGCGTGCTAGAGTAGCAGAAACCTAAAGTTGACTGAACGCTGATGAATGACCCGAAATTAAGTTCAATTATTTTTAAACTCCCTCTCTCTCCCTCCCCTCCCCCTCCCCCTTTCTCTCTCCCTCTCCCCCTCCTCTCTACCTCTCTCTCTTCCTCTCCCCCTTTTCTCACTCTCGTTCTCCTTATATCTTTCTCCCCCCTCTCTCTCTCTTTTTCCCTCTCGCTCTCTCTCTCCCCATCTCTCTATCCCTCTCCCTCCCCCTATCTCTCTGCAGACAAGCTCGTTTTATTCTTGCGTCTTTTTTTTTTCCTTCAGATCTTCCCATACTCTATTCCACTTATTTTCAATGAAGCCATGTACCAAGCTTCATGTCAACAAACTTGACAAAACCAATTCAAGCACATTTGTGATTCTTATTGTATATGCAGAGTGGGTGGTGGCAAAGATTTGTTTCCCTTTAAATTCCAGTTGATCGACTTCACTGAAAACTTTTTTTTTTTTTTTAAACTAAGAATTGACTAAATGACCGGACATAAACTTGGCATCCGGACATTCACGAATCTAATCCAAACAAGAATGTTCATGTTCAATCCCATCCAACACCCAGGGCTGGATTAACCTCTAGGCAAACAAGGCACGTGCCTTGGGCACCAAGCGTTTGGGGGCACCACAAGTCCTCAAGAATTTTTTTTTGGAACAAATTTAAGCCCAGAAACAACTGAAAATTGAACAAGCGCTATGAAAATGAAGAAATACATTATAATAAAAATTCACATTCAAGTTTGGTACAATCTTGAATGCTTAAAAATTAAGCGCATAAAATTTTTTAAAAACTCCTGGTACATGGTAATGAGCAAAATGCGGACCATGCGGACCATGCGGACTCACTCGGCTTTTAAATAAATAATGAGGTCGTATTCGAATTTTAAAAAGTTTTGGGAAGATGTATAAAAAAATTTAAACCAATTTTATGTTTTCAATAAAATAATAACATTAATTAATTAATTCGACCGGGAATCCCTTAATAATAGACACAAAATGAGCATGTGAACTTGAAAACGTGTGCTGGTTTGTATTCTTCACTAGCAGATCACTTGCATAAATCTAGGAATGAATTTGAAAAATTTGAAGAAGCTGCAAAAATAATAACACCAGGTGTAGATTATAAGTCAACTTTGACCCGTAATCGTAAACGAACAACAGTGGTCATTGATGGTGATGCCACTGAGGTATCTCTGAATGCCATAGACAAATTTCGTATATCTGCATTCTACGCCATTGTTGACAAACTTTGACAGAAATGAGTAGACGAGGACAAGTATATAATGATGTAGCAGTTCGATGTTCTTGTTTGGTCGATGTATCACTATCACAAACATCTCAGTGCTGTGAAGAACTAATAAATGCTTATCCTAAAGATCTGAACAATACTTTATGTACTGAACTACAACAGTTTCATTCATATATTCGCCACAAGTTTTCTGCACGAAAATCGGAAAACAACACGTTCAATCATGGAGAATTATACAAAGTAATAGTTAGAGACAACATCGAGTGTGCCTTTCCAAATGTTGAAATCGCCTTGCGCATATTTTAAAAATTAATGGTTACTAACTGTTCAACTGAGCGCTCTTTTTCTCAGTTGAAACGTACAAAAAATCCAAATAGATCATCAATCTCTGCTTATGATCGAGGCAGATGTGTTGCGCAAAATTAACTTTGACGATATACTCAAAAACTTCGCTTGATGTAAATCTAGAAAAAAAAACTTTAAAATGTAAATGACAATATCTTTTTGATTTTTTCATCTAATAAAATATAAATTATTTTTGTCTATTACTATTTCAATATTTATTAACTATTAATTTTAATACAGAAATACTTTATTGTAGGTTTTATATAAGTGATAGTAATACAAACTACAAACATATTTGTTAACAACTGTTTTCTTTGCATAATATTGAACATACCAGCGGTCACGGTCAGTGAAAGATCAGGGGCCCCGGGCAGAAGGGGGCACCCATGTGGGTTTGTGCCTTGGACACTAAAATGGCTTTATCCGGCCCTGCCAACACCCTACAAGCCCGAGAGGGAATAAAAAAAGAAAGTCATTCTGCACTATAAAGATAGGACCATAGAACTTATCCCTCGTGGGGAAATCGGCAGACTTAAAGATGGGAATTGGAAATCTAAGTTACATCGAAGAGCTCCCAAAATGGCGGTGTGGGGCTATTTTTAGTCGAGTGCGTTATACAGCCTCGGTTTTTTTTATGTCTCTCTGACGTGGAGGACTTCTCTTCTTTTCTTCATAACTTTGCTGTTCGTTACTTCGTCTAAAGATGCGATTTTAAACATTTACCATCGTAACGTTCTTCTGTTCAACCGTTAAAGAGTTGTTGGGTTTGTTTTTGGTGAAAATGTTTACCGTACCTATAAGCAGTTGCTTCAAATGTACGAATGTATAAAATATAATTAGCATAGTCGTGTCACAGGGTATGTCGTGTCAAAGGCTGGGCCGGATTTACAGACAGGCCGACTAGGCCGTGGCCTAGGGGCCCCACGAAATAAGGGGCCCCAAAATTGGGATTAGTATATACAAAATATATTTTTGAATTAAAAAAACTTGTCAATATTTTTTTTTTCAAAATGGGGCCTCAAATGTTTTTTGGCCTAGGGCCCCTAAAATTGTAACTCCGGCCCTAGACACACGGGTATTAAGGGACTCTAGTTGTGTCACAGTGGTATGACGGGACTCTAGTCGTGTCACAGGGGTATGACGGGACTCTAGTCGTGTCACAGGGGTATGACGGGACTCTAGTCGTGTCACAGGGGTATGACGGGACTCTAGTCGTGTCACAGGGGTGTGACGGGACTCTAGTCGTGTCACAGGGGTATGACGGAACTCTAGTCGTGTCACAGGGGTGTGACGGGACTCTAGTCGTGTCACGGGTGTATGACGGGACTCTAGTCGTGTCACGGGTGTATGACGGGACTCTAGTCGTGTCACAGGGGTATGACGGGACTATAGGCCTTTCATCATTTGTAAAGCTGAATACTTGGTAGTTTTTATGTGTAAAATATTGCAAGGTCGTTATAGAACACAAGCTTTTTAGTTCTAAATCTAGCGGCTGTTTAGGGTAATGCCATCAATAATTGCATGTTTAAAAAAAAAACAAGAACATTATTTAATTTACGTTTACAGAATGCATTTATACTATGCGGCAAAAAGAATTCGAGTTATTTTCGGCACCTGATTACTCGACGTAAAGAAGGCTTAACGAAGAATCGATGTTGATCATGCCACCGTGAGGTCAGGGAGTTCGGGTCGTGTTTGATGTACAGTCAACGAATTTATGGTCGTGCATCGTGTGGCCATTTCTTTCTTTTTTGTTTTTAAATGAAGAGATCCATTCTTAGAAAGCCAGAATTTCTGTGATTAAATAATTAAGCAGGGTGTTCTAATGGTGATGATTTTCGTAACCTTGGTCTGGTTAATTCATGGGAGACGGTCGGAACTTCGATGTAAGTCTGAAGGGCTGGGGGGCATAGATTGAGAAAGAAAGAAGAAGAAAAAAAAGTGGGGTGGGGGGCATGCTATAAATAAGGAGATTGCTGCTAGTAATTCGAGTTTTGAAAAACCTCTGGACCAGGGATGCATATTTATAGTAGTGTCTTGAAATATGGCTGCATGTGTGGAGTTTTGTATTGAAATATTTTAAGGTTAAAATTGTGTCTTTAGGCTTGGGGTCTGTCTTTTCGGGAGGATTAGACTTATAAGAACCTGTTAACGTATTTATTTTTTTTAAAAATGCATACAAATAAAGTGCACTAAAAGCTATATATTGAGTAATTTATATATTCATTTCATTTCAACCAGCATTATTTGTCAACCAGCATTGGATGTCCACCAGCATTGGTTGTCAACCAGCAATGGATGTCCACCAGCATTGGTTGTCAACCAGAATTAAATCTCAACCAGTATTGGATCTCAACCAGCATTTGATGTCAAACAGCATTGGATGTCCACTAGCATTGGATCTCAACCAGCATTGAATTTCAACCAGCATTGGATGCCAAGCAACCGTTGGGTGTTATCCAACATTGGATGCAAAGCAGCATTGAGTAACCAACACCCGTGTCCCATAATAAAAAGAACAATTTTGTTCAATAACTTTTCTTTCTAACAACTCTGTTCTCGATATGAAACAAAACGTTAACATTTTAGCGGACCCAACGTCTGATCTAATTCATAAGACCATTACGCTCAACGTCTGATCTAATCCATAAGAAGACCGTTACACATCTGTTTTCTGCGAGCTACTTGCATTGGGGTGGGGGGGGGTGGGGGGGGGTGGGGGTCGCGACTTTTTAGCGGTTGGTGTGCGCTACGGTCAACCAGTCAGTGGCGTAATGAGGGGGGCAAGGGGGGGGGTATCATGCCCCAGGCGCTACTCACAAAGGGGCGCCAAATGGTATATTTTACTATAATATTGTATGGTTTTCGAATAGGGGGGCGCTAAAAAGGTATTGGGGGCGCTAAAAAGGTATTGTGCCCCGGGCGCGAGTTAAGCTCGCTACGCCACTGCAACCATTTTCCTGTCCGTGGTACTGAAACAGATGATAAGAGTATCGAACGGCAATAAAACTTTAAAAAGAATTTATTATACACCGAAAATGTGTGTAAATAAAACAATTTACGTTCAGGTTTAATAATTGTTATACAGCATACACATGTCAAAGTTTCGGCAAATGCCTTCATCAGTAACTTTGATATAAGTATAAATTAAATTTACATATATATATATATTTATACATGTATCCTATTTAAAGAGGAAAGAACAAGAGCGGCGCAAGTTCCTGACAAAAAACTAAGTTGAGAAGAACGGAAAGAAAGGAAACCAATGGTTAGTGTCTAAGTAATCTACTGAAACGGAGTATTCCGAGAAATTAAAAATTAAACTCATCACTGTTGCCGTTTGCAAAGTTAATTTCTACTTATCTTTTGTAGTGTTTCTCCCCGGTTGGCAATTATTTTCTTTATAAATATGAACTGAAGGGCGATGTTTTCGCACAATTGCGAAGTTTTTTCCGTGGCATTGGGGGGGGGGGGACTTGAACCCCCACCCCTCCTGAGCACCACTTACTCTAGCCACGTTACTGCTTGTAACATAGATGTTTAAGTTTACCTTAATTATTATTTTTTAATTACAAAAAAATTACATTGTTAAAATATCCCATAAATCTTAGTTCTGTAAAGTCAAATAAATTTCTTAATGAAAAAGATGAGAAAGTAAAGAATTTAATGGAAGATGCGTTTATATGAGCGTTTATCAATAGCTGAAAGGTTGTCGTCTCGGTCGTCTGTCAAGAAAATTAAGTGCTAAATATTGCTTGGTAAACAGAGACCAGAAACAGAAGACTTCAACCTTGAACTGAAACTGTTTTTAGATGAAATCTGGGAAATCTGACCCAACAATAAATTACTACTAATCTGGATAAATCTAATGAATTTCTCCGACAGCGGTTCTCAGCCTGTAGTGCTTGCGCTCTTGAATACCTTAGGTGTTCTTTTATTCAGGATATTCAGGCATTAGTGTAATTGAATTAATAATTCTGTGTTTTTGGGGAGTTGTCCCCCTCTAATTCGCTGGTTGATATAAAGCAATGAAATGAATTTTCTCGTTCACATACATTCTTCGCCATTGAAGAAAAAATGAAAAGGAACTGCCAAAATATTGATATTAATTTAGGTGCTGACATCTACAGAATGTATCCACGTTTCAACAAAAAATCTTTTACGCAGCTGTAGTGTAGTCAGAGTGTAGTCAGGGTGTAGTCAGAGTGTAGTCAGAGTGTAATCAGAGTGTAATCAGAGTTTAGTCAGAGTGTAGTGTTATGCAGACGACGTGTTTACGTAACTCTAGCTGACCCCAAACTCGGAACCGTATTTAGGGTGTGGCTGGCTAAAAATAGTCTCTCTTGACCTTGTTTACAAAAAATAAAATTAATTGTATGTATCCTTAGAATTCTGTAGAAAAATCTGGAAAGGAAAACCTTTGTGTAAAGCCTTTCTAGAAATATCAGTAAAACAGACTATAAAAGGAGACACACGAGAGATTCTTAGCTCTCATTTATCCTATACGAGATAGAGATTTGTTTACTAACTTTTGTAAAGTTAGTGTGTAGATTCCTTTTCATCACTGTACCTGTTTACAACATTGTTTCTTCTTCAATATTGTACCGGTACAAGCCAATCATTATTATGTAGGTCAATAGGTTTAATTTTATTTCTTTTTTATTTTGTTATTCATTATTAACTAAATAAAATGTATTAATTGTACATAGCCCTGGTTTGAGTATCGTATTCTTTGTTCTTGTATTTAACATTTGGTATCGTCTTTTGTTGTGCACTGTTTTAGAACGAGCCATTTACTTAAACAATAGTTTAATTTCTCCATACTGATAACAGTACGTAATAGTAGTCAGAGTGTAGTCAGATTATAGTCATTGTGTAGTCAGAGTGTAGTCAGATTGTAGTCAAAGTGTAATCAGAGTGTAGTCAGAGAGTAGTCAGAGAGTAGTCAGAGTGTAGTCAGAGTGTAGTCAGAGTGTATTCAGAGGGTGGTCATAGCGTAGTCAGAGTGTAATCAGATTTTAGTCAGAGTGGAGTCAGAGTGTAGTCAGAGTGTAGTTAGAGTGTAGTCAGAGTGTAGTAACCACAAGAAACTATTTCGGTCACTGTTAATAAAAAAATGTACATTTTAAAATAAAAATTCAAATACGAAAATAAAATGCACATTTTACCACCCCCCACCCCCCACACACACACGTACCATTTCAGAAACTCTCAAGTAACCCCTGATATTTTGTCATGCCACCCCTCTCTCCCCCCGCCCCCCCCCGACCCAGAGGGTCTAGACCCACAGGATCAAAACCACGTCCAAAAAATTAACCATGAAGCGTAGCCTCGCTGTGTGCGTTAGTGATGCTTGTCGCCGGTTGGAAGCAGCCACCAGCTTTCTGACACCAACGTACGCTCATCATTTTAACAACTATCCATATCGTCGTCGTGGCAATACCATCGTAACCTCCCTTAAGCTTCGACAATCGCATCACTTGTTAAATTAGTGTTAAACTTCATTACAATCATTCAATTCGTCCCGCCACTACTAACGTCCCGACCGAAAGACTTCTTGGGCGGTGGGGGGGGGGGGGTAACGCAACATTTACCCTCCGGAGTGGAAGCAAAGCCGTCCTGACCACGGATAGTGGACTGCGGACGCTTTAACCGCAGCGTCAACGGTCGACCGGGCTCCCCTTAGGCATGGGGTGAGTTCACGGCGTCCTTCCGCACTGGCTGGCGTCGTGGAAACCTTCAGTGCGCTGGCTTGTGTGGGGGGGGGCACCGGGGGGCATTAAGAGATCGCGCTCGACGGCCCACCGACGCCATCTCCAATGCGACATTTTCAATTCTATGACAGAGCATAGAAATGGTCCACACATACACACACACATAACACACGCACACACACAAAACACACACAATTTTGCCTACTTAGTAGCATCAACCAGACAGCATGTGACATGCATATTGCTTAGACAAATCATTACACACAATTCGCAGCATTTATTATTTATTTAATTCAGGTAAAATATACAAAAAGATTGTGTAAAAAAAAAAAAAGATTTACTGTTTTCCACCCCCAACCCCACCCACCTTTTTTGTGGATGGAACACATGAGACGATAACTATTTTTTTTTAACACCCGGACCCGGTTCCATTTTTTTCTCGCCGGGTCTGGGTATTGCCGGGTGTGTTAATACTCGGAAATGTCCGGGTATCTGGGTCAGTCCACGGCTCAGCTCTAGTTCTAAAGAAGACAAATCGGGTAATTAAGATTTTGTTGAAAAATCGATGGCCATTGAAAGGTAACCCAGTACTACAGGATGATATAAACGGCTCGCTTTATCTCCACTGCCTGAAATGATCGAGGTTATTTCCAAGGTTCTCAACTCGGTATTTTATCTTAATTTGTGGATGTCGAGTTGTATCTTTCCTTTACTTTGTCAGTCGAGGGAGTAAAGGGAAAGGAGGAAGAGCAGTAGCACAGATGATATGTTCTAAAATTAATTGAAAAAGATTTTGTTTAAAAGTTTACCTGCTAGTGTTGTATACTCTCGAGCCTGCAGCATCGGTCTTAATTCCAAATATAGACCGGTATTTAAGGTGGGCGATGGTATCCATTGGTGCAGGCAGGGAATATACTGTGGACCTGTTTTGATTTGTATATATTTAATGTTAAAAGAAGATATTTAGGGCTTGGCCCAGGGGTGGTGTGGGTTGGGGCCGGGGGACTAGGCCTGGGGGGGCCTTGCCGGGGGGGGGGGGCTTGGTCCTGGTTGGGGGTCGAGGTCTGATCCTGGGTTGGGGATCGACCTGTGTTTCACATCTTTGAATTAAGGATAATGTTACTGCTGAAAGATAAGCGGATAGGTTTATGACATGGGGTTATTTGTGGAATTCAGTTTGAAAAAATAACAACAACAAAACCAACAACAAAAAACAACAACAAAAAACAAACCAACAAAAAAAACAAAAAAAAACAAACAAACAACAACAACAAAACAACAACAAAAAACAAACCAGCAACAAAAAACAACAAAACAACAACAAAAACCAACCAACAACAAAAACAAATCAACAACAATAAACAAACCAACAACAACAACAAAACAACAACAAAAAACAAACCAGCAACAAAAAACAACAAAACAACAACAAAAACAAACCAACAACAAAAACAAACATAAACCAATAAAATAACAAATTATACAAGGGGGTGGTGCAAGAGTGATAATATGAATGAGTTCTATGAATGGTTTTATAAGGGGAAATTTATATGGGATTGTACAAGGGATAATGATGGGTAAAAGAAAATGTAAGTGTGGGTGGTGGTGGGATAGGATACATAAGATGGCATGGTTGCAGGTAGTGTGAGTCAAAGTCAAAATAAAGCATTCATTAGGAGAGAGGAAAAAAAGGTAGGCAAATCTGTTTGAAATATCAGAACGAAAACTCGAACAAAACTGCTATTCCTTTCTTATTCCTTTCCTTTTTCCTCCTTCCTTACTTTTTTTTCTCCTTTCTAAATTCTCCTTCTTTCTTTCACTCCCCGCCTCCCACTTTTCATGTTTTCCTCTTGCTTCTCCCTTTCATAATTCTTTATCCTTCCCTTTTCATCTTTCCTTTTTGTTCTCCTTACTCCTTCCTACTCCTTCTACTTTCTCTTTCCTTCTTTCTCCTTCCTTCTCTTTATTTTATGTTTTCTCCTTACTCGTTTCCCAATCCTCCTTACTCCCTCCTTCCTCCTTTCTGCCTCCTTCTTCCTCCTTTCTGCCTCCTTCTTCCTCCTTTCTGCCTCCTTCTTCCTCCTTTCTCCCCTTATGTTGTATGGGGTCTTAAAACTGATTAAATAGTAAATCAAGTGAGAACCAATATTTCCGGATTCACCACACCCCCACCCCACACCCCCACCCACTTTGCGACTCAGAAACATTTTTTGTTTTTATGAATGATACGAGTTTGTAACACTGGGCTCGATATTTTGGGGCTATTGGTTCAAATGTGAGAACATCTGCCCTGTGGTATCTGGTTATCTGGGGTTTGCCGTTGTATTATTGTGACGTGGGCACACGGTTAATGAGGGCATGTTGAAGACCTTGCTATGGATACACTGTTCTTGACATGTGAGGGGGCGAGGACAGTGGCGTGTTCCGGAAATGAGACGGTTTTGACGGTTTCATCAAAATTTCCCAGTTTTTTTTTGTTTTTTTTTAAACATTTATTTTATGTTTTTATGCTGCCTTTTTTAAGGGGCTGTGGGATGACGTGGCTGGGGTGTGGGGGGTGGGTGGGGCGCAATGTGGTTCATATTTGTGTTTTACATATCTCGGAATGGTTTTTCTATTGTTTGGCTTAAGTAATTTTCTGACATTTTTTTTGAAAATGATTAGGAAGGGTTTTGACATAACTTCTAAATGTCCCCTCCTGTTAACCATCACTGCATACACCTATGCCAATGACGTCATGAAGAGCATGACCACCATAAAATAAATGCGTTTCTATGGAGCAGCCTTGAATATTTATGTGTGTGTGTGTGTGCAGCGTCCCCCCGCCCCCGGGCTGTATTCGTGTGGGTGCAGGTATGCTTCAGTGTGTTACAGGGGAGTTGAGATAACACGTATTCAGAGGCGTACCGAGGGTGTGGCAAGGCATGACACGTGCTTTGGGTGCATTTTGAAGTGGGGGCAAGGGTGGTGGGGCTAAATCGGAAAGCCAGACAACACGTTTGTTGATTTTTTAAAATGCATTTTTTCTTATAAGAATAAAAATCTTCTCTTTACGCCCATCAGTGTGTAGTCATAACCTTGAATGGATTTTTTTGTTGTAACTACACATCTATGTGCAACTTGATGGGATGTTTGTTCTAACTGCACATCTATGTGTAACTTGATGGGATGTTTGTTCTAACGACACATCTATGTGTAACCGGGTAGGATGTTTGTTCTTCTAACTCTTCATTGTATAAAAACAGGTCTCACTAACTTGCCTAAGGCGGCAAGTTTAGCACTTTGAGTTGGAGCAATACATGCTCGGTACGCATCTGCATGTAAGTTAAGAACGCCATGCTATAGATGTTGGTGATAGTGTGGAAAACGTCGGTCTAGCCAGTTAAGAGATCGTGGTGACTAGGGCACTATGGTGAAACAACTTCAGTTTATTCATCCAGTTACTTCTTAGACAATGAAAAGCTCATCATTAAACCCGCTCACTTTTTTCTATTCTGATTTAAATCTAAACGCTTACTGTTAAACAAATTGTGTGCGAAAATACTTAGAGTAGTGGCGTAGCTTGTGCGACACCGCTTAGACTAGTGGCGTAGCTAGGGTTAGTTCCGCATGGGGCGGGCCAAGAGCTTTACCGCCCCTCTGCAAACAAAGAAAACTCTGCGGTTCTCAAAAGAAATAAAAATAACCCCAACCATAAATTTGAAGAAAAACAATTACGCCCTGGGTGGATCACCCCCCTCTGTCCCCGTCCGCCCCTCAAACTTTCTGACACCACAGCTTAGAATTCGATCATCTGAATCTCTGTGCCTATAGATGATGACTTATATTCTAACCTAATGGTTCGACGTTATGCACGCTCTGTTGCCTGACACTCGTCCCTGGTCTTGCTTCGGGGGGTGAGGCGGGGGGGGGGGGGGTGTGGCTCAGTGGATACAGGATTTACCAATATTTTAATAATTCCCGAAACTTTTTTTCAATACGTAATTTTTTTTTAAAGTTTAAGTTGTCTTTTTAAACACAAGTAAGTCACGTGGTTCAGTTTGACAAAGTTATTTATTTTTTTTGCGTGTGTTGGTTTTTTAATTAGTTTTCGTTAATGACCACGTTAGTTTTTTTGTTTTGTTCCTATCATCTTATGATCATTTCTTTATTCTGAGCAACGTCTCCACAAATTTTTGCAACAAATCATCCGGATCTTAGGAGCTGCACACAACGACCTTCACCTCGATCAAACCTCTCTTTACTGTTGACGTCGGCCGTCCAGACAAAAGGTCACAAATCAACTCAAGGCTGCAAGAGAGGATGTTGACGTAATGAGTTACTGTTTATCATTGCCATGAGCGGTTGTTTTTTGTGTTGGTTTTTTGTCAATAACATCGGTTCACCTGACAGGTGTATTTGGCGGGAGAACAAAGTCTCTACGCCAGACGTATTAGAAAAAATCATGTGTGTGTTTGTGCCTATTTACGAAAACAAGGCGTATCCAGTGGTAGGTGCTAGAACCCGGGGCTGTTTGCATGAGGAGACGTTCATCAAATTTAAATCTAGTGCCATCTTTTTTTCTTTTTTTTTCTTTTTCATCACGTCCATGATAATTTACAGCAAACTTTTAATGCAAACGTCCACAGTAAATGAAATGCTTCAAATATCTTTTAAGCCGTCAACAAAATAAATAGCTATATTTAAATAAACACAGTGGATGTGGACGCGTATATTTTTTTTGAAACTCTCTTATTAATAACTTGATGTAATGATATACGGAACGACATTGGGATGACACTAAAAGCTGAGACGTGGAATGACATCGGGATGACACTGAATGCTGAGACGTGGAATGACATTGGGATACCACTAAATGCTGAGACGTGGAATGACATTGGGATGACACAAAATGCTGAGACGTGGAATAACATTTTTGGTAGCGATGTTTATTTTTCTGTTTCGCTTATCCCTTCCCAAAAGAACGACAGTTTTTTTTTTTTTTTTTTTTTTTTTTTGAGTTTGTGCTATTTTGCCCGTTCACACAGTGTCAATAAAATCGTTCCGTGCCGCGATGTCATGGACAGCGTTATTTCAAGGATTATTTTTTTTCCAGATTTCACAGTAACAGATGTTTAATCTCTGATAAATAACAACTAGTAAAATACTGTTGCAGTTTTGTTTTTGTATACTGCTATGTAGGTGACGTGTTTTGCTGCACGCTTTCCTCGTGCATAAACCCTATGAAACCACACTGCGCTATTATTAGGTGAGGCTTACTAAAAAATAGTCTATTTTGACCTTGTTATAACTAAATAAAATTAATAGCCTGTTCCTGACGAATATTTCGAATAATATAGAGCAGCGGTTCTCAACCTGCTAGACCTATTCACAAGGGTCGCCTAAGATCATCTGAAAATCATTCACTCTACATTTATAAAGTATCAACGGAAATAATTTTGTGTTTGGGGGTCGCCACACCATGAGGAACTCTATTAAGGGGTCGCGGCATAAAAAGGTTGAGAATCGCTGATCTAGAGTATGCTGGAAGCAGTTACATTGCGTATTCTGTTTCTGAAATAATCTAACAGAAGTAGACTATAAAAAGTCCGAAGATTGACTGAAGGAGGCAGATCCTTTATCACGAGACTTGGAGCGTGTGCTATTATGTGTTACTACACCGTGCTTTGTTTACTGTGTATATGTAGCTTTCTTTTCCTCATTAAACAACTTTTGCACACTGTATTTGTATTGACATTGTACCGGTACCATCCAAACTGTAAGTCAATAGTTTTAATCAAATTTGTTTATGTAGGTGAAATGTTTTTTTCCACATACATGACCTCTCGTAGTCAGCACACTCGAGGACCCGTTCTGGGATGTGGCTAGCAAAATTTAACCTTGTTTACAACGAAGCTTATTATCGTCCGTCCAGTCAGGAAAATTTTCGAATGATCTAGAGGATGAGGGAAGCAGTGAGACTGCGTATTCTTTTGAAGAATGATCACTTGAAGTAGACTATAAAAGTATATTTTTTTAAATTTTTTTTTATATATAAAAGCTTATTATCGTCCGTCCAGTCAGGAAAATTGTCGAATGATCTAGAGGATGAGGGAAGCAGTGAGACTGCGTATTCTTTTGGAGAATGATCACTTGAAGTAGACTATAAAAGTATATTTTTTTAAATTTTTTTTTATATATAAAAGCTTATTATCGTCCGTCCAGTCAGGAAAATTGTCGAATGATCTAGAGGATGAGGGAAGCAGTGAGACTGCGTATTCTTTTGGAGAATGATCACTTGAAGTAGACTATAAAAGTATATTTTTTAAAAAATTTTTTTATATATAAAAGCTTATTATCGTCCGTCCAGTCAGGAAAATTGTCGAATGATCTAGAGGATGCGGGAAGCAGTGAGACTGCGTATTCTTTTCGAGAATGATCACTTGAAGTAGACTATAAAAGGGCTAAAAATTGAATGGAGAGAGTGAGATCATTTTATCACGAGACTGGGAGCGTGCATTATTATTGCATTTTGTTATGTGTAGATTTTCTTTCATTGTGCAACTTTTGCTCATTGTATTTTATATTAACACAGTAATGGTACCAGCCAAGCTGTCAGTTAATAATTTTAATCATATTCTCTTGCTTTTGGAATTCATTGAAAGTGACACATTAAAAAACGTATTAATTGTAATTAGCTCTGGTTTTCAGTGTCGTATTATTTGTTATTGTTTTTAAAATTTGGTATCGTCCTTTGTTATGGACTGTTTTGGAACGAGCCAAGAGACTAAACTAGAGACACTATTCTCCATTAATAGCAGTACGTAATAATATTCTTTTGATTTTGTAATTTATTATAATAAATCATTAAAAAACGTATACATTGTAATTAGCTCTGGCTTTGAGTATCGTAGTATTTGTTTATTGTATTTAAAATTTGGTATCGTCTTTTGTTATGTACTGTTTTAGAACGAGCCATACGCTAGAATAAGAGATTAAGTTCTCCATATTAATAACAGTCCGTAATAATACTTTAACCAATTTTCCGATATTTTTAGTAAAGGAATTTGTCTTCATCATCCTGATCCAGTCGCCAGTTGGGCATGTGCCCTTCGGCCTGTAAGCCGGGGATCTAAGACGGTGGCGTATCCCGACAGTTGGGCATGTGCCCTTCGGCCTGTAAGCCGGGGATCTAAGACGGTGGCGTATCCCGACAGTTGGGCATGTGCCCTTCGGCCTGTAAGCCGGGGATCTAAGACGGTGGCGTATCCCGACAGTTCGGCATGTGCCCTTCGGCCTGTAAGCCGGGGATCTAAGACGGTGGCGTATCCCGACAGTTCGGCATGTGCCCTTCGGCCTGTAAGCCGGGGATCTAAGACGGTGGCGTATCCCGACAGTTCGGCATGTGCCCCTCGGCCTGTAAGCCGGGGATCTAAGACGGTGGCGTATCCCGACAGTTCGGCATGTGCCCTTCGGCCTGTAAGCCGGGGATCTAAGACGGGGGCGTATCCCGACAGTTCGGCATGTGCCCTTCGGCCTGTTAGCCGGGGATCTAAGACGGTGGCGTATCCCGACAGTTCGGCATGTGCCCTTCGGCCTGTTAGCCGGGGATCTAAGACGGGGGCGTATCCCGACAGTTCGGCGTGTGCCCTTCGGCCTGTTAGCCGGGGATCTAAGACGGTGGCGTATCCCGACAGTTCGGCGTGTGCCCTTCGGCCTGTAAGCCGGGGATCTAAGACGGTGGCGTATCCCGACAGTTCGGCATGTGCCCTTCGGCCTGTAAGCCGGGGATCTAAGACGGTGGCGTATCCCGACAGTTCAGCATGTGCCCTTCGGCCTGTTAGCCGGGGATCTAAGACGGTGGCGTATCCCGACAGTTCGGCATGTGCCCTTCGGCCTGTAAGCCGGGGATCTTAAGACGGGGGCGTATCCCGACAGGGTCATTTAATAGGATCACGCTAAGACACAAAAAAACAAAAAAAATGGCAGTTTTGGATCTCACCGATTTTTTTTTATGTCTCTCGCAATTGAAAAGAAAATTAATTATTCGCGACGCAAGAGGTTCATGCGCGTCTAGACCTGTGGTTTTTAACCTTCCTAAGGACGCGATTCTTCGATACGGTTCCTCATGTTGGGGTGACCTCCCCCCCTCCCCAGCCATAAAATTATTTTCGTTGCTACTTCACAGACATGTGATTTCCTAAGGTCTTAGGCGACCACTGTGTAAGGGTTGTTCGACACCCAAAGGGGTCGCGACCCTCAGGTTGGGAACCGCTGGTATAGAATGAACACTGGAGAGTGACTTACCTAATATAAAAGCAGCAGATGTGAAATGTGTTTGTTTTTTTGTTGGTGTGGGATTGAGACCAGGACTAAAACACACTTCTGTGGAAGGAGTTGGGCGGGCCCCTTATAGGTGCCTAAATATAAGAACAGAGGCGTGACTAGGGAAAGTGTCACCCAGTGCGGTAAACTAATTGTTTCCCACACCCTTTCCTCCCACCACCAATCCACAGGGACATGCAGTAAGTAATTCAGAATCAGATCATATATAATGGATGCTTGTTTGTACACTAAGTCTTAGAGCCACAAAATACTTAAGAAGAAAACACACAATGTAAAATAACAAATAAAAAAAAAAACTTTGTAAACACTGCCGGAAAGCCTGGACTTTTCCATGATAAACTGCAAATAGTCATTTACAAATAACACCTTACAAATGCTTCTATCATATGAAGGAGACACAGATCGTTAGAAATAAGTATGAGTTTAATGGGGGATTCAGACAGATTTAAGGAGAGAATTAAGACAGATTTAACGAGAGGATTGTGACAGATTTAACGAGAGGATTGTGACAGATTTAACGAGAGGATTGTGACTGATTTAACGAGAGGATTGTGACAGATTTAACGAGAGGATTGTGACAGATTTATCGAGAGGATTGTGACAGATTTAACGAGAGGATTGTGACAGATTTAACGAGAGGATTGTGACAGATTTAACGAGAGGATTGTGACAGATTTAACGAGAGGATTGTGACAGATTTAACGAGAGGATTGTGACAGATTTAACGAGAGGATTGTGACAGATTTAACGAGAGGATTGTGACAGATTTAACGAGAGGATTGTGACAGATTTAACGAGAGGATTGTGACAGATTTAACGAGAGGATTGTGACAGATTTAACGAGAGGATTGTGACTGATTTAACGAGAGGATTGTGACAGATTTAACGAGAGGATTGTGACAGATTTAACGAGAGGATTGTGACAGATTTAACGAGAGGATTGTGACAGATTTAACGAGAGGATTGTGACAGATTTAACGAGAGGATTGTGACAGATTTAATGAGAGGGTTTGTGCCATAAAAGCAATACATTTTGCGTACTCTTTGTGTAGCCAAAGTCCTGAAGCTAGTGATTCCATTTCTTATGGGGAAAAGTAATAGACGATTTGGAGCCACACTGTTCTTATGTCACTCTGTCTAGGGGCACCCTGTTCTTGTGACTAACTGCTCTTGTGACAACCTGTTCTTGTCTCACTCTGTCTGGTGGGACATTGCAATTGTGTTTAACTTAGCTATGTTATGAAACAGACTGGAAATTTGTAATTTCCATTTGGTTTCACCCTCTTCATTGTGAGGGTGTCATCTTGTGTGGTCCTCACACACCACACCGTGTGGCCCCCACACACCACACCGTGTGGCTCTCACACACCACACCATGTGGCCCACACACACCACACCGTGTTTCCCCACACACCACAGCGTGTGGCCCCCACACACCACAACATGTGGCCCTTACACACCATAACGTATGGCCCCACACATGACACATTGTGGCCCCCACGCACCACACCTTATGGCCCCCACACACCGCACCGTGTGGCTCTCACACACCACACCGTCTGGCCCCCCATACATCACACCGTGGGGCCCAACACACCACACCGTTTAGTGGTGCAGCTGTAAGGAACTACAATTGAAGACATTTGTTTGGCATCCGTCCTTCACAAATTGACGATGGTGTAGACTTCGCTGGACGAAACCACAAGGCCTTGGTTCTTATTGTTTGTTTTTTTTCCTTCAGGAAATTTTGCCGGAATTTTCATTGTTTCAAAATAATTCCGCCTATGTATCAATGCGCACTAATCTTCATATCAAATATTTGACTCTCGTAGTCGTAAGGGGTTCTGTTTAAAAGCGGAAATAAACAGACTTTTGTGTTTGGGTTGTTATGAAACATATTATTTTAAAAGCAAAACATGAAACAGTTTTTGGTATGCTCATTATGATATGATATTACAGGATATGATATTACGTGATATGATATTATGGGATATGATATTACGTGATATGATATTATGTGATATGGTATTATGTGATATGATAGCATGTGATATAATAGTAAGTGATATGAGTTTGTTTTAAAAATCAGAAAATAAATATGTCACGCGCACAAAAGGTATGACCAAGGTTGAATATGTGCAGACGTTGACTCACAGGTCAAACGAGCATTGGCAGTGAGTGAAAATTCATGTAACAGAGAAAAAGATTTCTACATTTTTTATTTAGAATATCGTGTTTTTTTTATAAGGTTTTAAATTCCATACATTAAAACATCAAATACTAGAGAAAAAAATATATACATGAATTTCATCCCAAATCATGTAATATATCAGAATGAATCAATGTTTGAGAGGGGGGGGGGGAGGAGTCTCTCATGGCAAAGCGATGAACCATGTAATACATCTGAATAAATCATGTTTGAGGGGGTCTCACATGGCAAAGCGATGAACCATGTAATACATCTGAATAAATCATGTTTGAGGGGGTCTCGCATGGCAAAGCGATGAACCATGTAATACATCTGAATAAATCATGTTTGAGGGGTATCACATGGCAAAGCGATGAACCATGTAATACATCTGAATAAATCATGTTTGAGGGGGTCTCACATGGCAAAGCGATGAACCATGTAATACATCTGAATAAATCATGTTTGAAGGGGTCTCACATGGCAAAGCGATGAACAATGTAATACATCTGAATAAATCATGTTTGAGGGGGTCTCACATGGCAAGGCGATGAACCATGTAATACATCTGAATAAATCATGTTTGAGGGGGTCTCACATGGCAAAGCGATGAACCATGTAATACATCTGAATAAATCATGTTTGAGGGGGTCTCACATGGCAAAGCGATGAACCATGTAATACATCTGAATAAATCATGTTTGAGGGGGTCTCGCATGGCAAAGCGATGAACCATGTAATACATCTGAATAAATCATGTTTGAGGGGGTCTCGCATGGCAAAGCGATGAACCATGTAATACATCTGAATAAATCATGTTTGAGGGGGTCTCACATGGCAAAGCGATGAACCATGTAATACATCTGAATATATCATGTTTGAGGGGGTCTCACATGGCAAAGCGATGAACCATGTAATACATCTGAATAAATCATGTTTGAGAGGGTCTCACATGGCAAAGCGATGAACCATGTAAAACATCTGAATAAATCATGTTTGAGGGGGTCTCACATGGCAAAGCGATGAACCATGTAATACATCTGAATAAATCATGTTTGAGGGGGTCTCACATGGCAAAGCGATGAACCATGTAATACATCTGAATATATCATGTTTGAGGGGGTCTCACATGGCAAAGCGATGAACCATGTAATACATCTGAATAAATCATGTTTGAGGGGGTCTCACATGGCAAAGAGATGAACCATGTAATACATCTGAATAAATCATGTTTGAGAGGGTCCCACATGGCAAAGCGATGAACCATGTAATACATCTGAATAAATCATGTTTGAGGGGGTCTCACATGGCAAAACCATGAACCATGTTATACATCTGAATATATCATGTTTGAGGGGGTCTCACATGGCAAAGCGATGAACCATGTAATACATCTGAATATATCATGTTTGAGGGGGTCTCACATGGCAAAGCGATGAACCATGTAATACATCTGAATAAATCATGTTTGAGGGGGTCTCGCATGGCAAAGCGATGAACCATGTAATACATCTGAATAAATCATGTTTGAAGGGGTCTCACATGGCAAAGCGATGAACCATGTAATACATCTGAATATATCATGTTTGAGGGGGTCTCACATGGCAAAGCGATGAACCATGTAATACATCTGAATAAATCATGTTTGAGGGGGTCTCACATGGCAAAGCGATCAATCACGCTGCTTAAAATTATAATGTTGAAATCATTCGAACAAATCATGTATTTCCCTTCCTCTAGCTTGTCTGTAAATTTGACTGTTCAGCCATTCGTAGGCCTTTCCCCACCACACCCTAATCCGCCCCAAAAGAACTTGTGGTTGGGGGGGGGGGGGGGCACTTTAAAAACGTAAATTCTCGACATTTAAATTTTTTATTTAAAAAATTCAACAACATGCAATATGAAGGAAAACTTTAAATCGCTATATTATTCTGGGAGTGGAATGTACAGGTGTCTACAGATGTGAACAGCTGGGAATTTGTAGTTTAAAAAACGGATCACGTTCTGGATTCCGAACATACATTTTTTTAAACATTATTTACGGCAGTGTTCGAAGGTGTCTTTAAAAAAAAACATTTTTTAATGATAATAAAAGTTTGTTTTTTTTTTTTTGCATGGCGGTGGCACCCAACGAATGTCTTCAGCGGCGTAGCTCTTGTCTCTTACTAATGGCGTAGCGCTTGTCTCGTACCAGTGGCGTAGCTCTTGTCTCTTACTAGTGGCGTGGCTCTTGTCTGGTACCAGTGACGTAGCTCTTGTCTCGTACCAGTGGCGTAGCTCTTGCCTCGTACCAGTGGCGTGGATATTGTCTCGTATCAGTGGCGTTGCTCTTGTCTCGTACCAGTGGCGTAGCTATTGTCTCGTACCAGTGAAGTAGCTCTTGTCTCGTACCAGTGGCGTGGCTCTTGTCTCGTACCAGTGGCGTGGCTCTTGTCTCGTACCAGTGACGTGGCTCTTGTCTCGTACATTCACAAGAGCACTTCTGTGCGGCACTGGTGGGAATTGAATATCTTGATAGTTGTGAGATGGGCTGTACTAAATTACATGCTTGGTGACTGCATACTAAAATATATACATATCAGCCGTGGGACGCCGGAGTAGGCCGTTAGTAGGCCGTTAGTAGACCGTTAGTAGGCCGTTAGTAGACCGTTAGTAGGCCGTTAGTAGGCCGTTAGGCCGTTAGTAGGCCATTAGTAGGCCGTTAGTAGGCCATTAGTAGGCCGTTAGTAGACCGTTAGTAGGCCGTTAGTAGGCCGTTAGTAGGCCGTTAGTAGGCCGTTAGTTACAGAGGTTAATTCAAACTACCTGATAAAAAAGATTGCCGTCATGTCAGGAGTGAACTTAAAGATTTTAGTTTTCTTTTAGAGCCATCAGTCCAGAAATCCGTTTAAATTGATGAAAATATAGGTTGTTTTTTTTTAGAAGTGGGGATGAGAGTATCTGGCAGACGCGAGTGTCTCGCTTAAGGAGCTTTAGTGGGAGGTTAAGCTTGTCACGAGAGAAGCCGAGTCTATAGCCGAGATTTAGCTTTTTTGAGAGCTCATTTATAGAAGGGATGAAATAATTATTAGTTCGGCTGGTTCTTTAGCGCGGGTGGATTTTAAATAATTGATTGTATCTGCTTCGCTTTGGTCCACGACGTGTTTGTAATTTTTGTTGTATTCATAAATCTGTTGATTAGAACATATAGAAGAAAGTGTTTGTAGTTTGTTTTTTCTCTTCATAATTCCGCGCTACTTGTTCATTTGTGTGCTATTCAATCGATGACCAAAAGTAAAAGCTAACATGCGGGGTAACAAGTCAGACATGACGTGCATGGTTAGGACAATGTCTACTGAACTAATAAGGCTTCTACTTTCAATTTTGTTTTAAAAATGTGTTTCACGCAGAGCTTTTGTAACAGTGTAACTCTGTGCAGGCTAATTTGATATTACGATCAAATCAATTGATCAAAATTGTATGGATATAACGGAAAAGGTTTAAGGCTGCCATGTTGAAGTTCAAAGGTCGTGTTGTGATTCTTGGATGCAATAAATTGTGTAATAAATATGAGGACGAGGGCAATTATATATCTTAATCAATATAGAAGTGAATATATATATATATATATATATATATATATATATATATATACTGTACTGTACTGTAGGTGATGTTATATCTATACGTTTCCTCTACTGTAGGTGAGTGTCATAGGCGTCTCATTTACTTTTCATTCATCTTTTCTGGTGAATGAACTTAAGCTGACCCCAAGTTCAGCAGCGCTATTAGGGTGTAGCTAACTATAAATAGTATCCCTTGACCTAGATTACAACTAACAAAAATTCATGGTCTGTATTATTATTATCGAGATAGGAATACAGTACGAAAGTCCGTTCTAGAAGTATCTATGAAACATGCTATATAAACGCCCAGAGAGAGGATGGAAGATGAGGCGAAAGATATTTTTGAGCCCGTACTATTTTTGCTATAGATCTTTGCAACGAGACAGAGATTTGTTTACTGTATGTGTGTAGGTTCCTTTACATCATTCTATCTTTTTACAACATAGTATCTTCTTCAGCTTTGTACCTGTACAAACCAATCTATATACTGTAAGTCAATAGCTTTAATTATATTTCTTTTTGATTTTGTCATTTATAATAAAAAAATAACAAAATACAATTCTTAAATTGCAATTAGCCCTAGTTTGGGTATCGTTTTCCTTGTTATAGTATTTAACCCATGGCATCGTATTTTGTTGTGTACTGTTTTAGAACGAGCCGTTTAATTAAATAAGATATTAATTTCCCTAATCGTTCAACGGCACGTAATAGTGATGCTATAAGTATACGCATATACGCTTTAAGTGACGTTATTATTTCATTATGTGAATATAGTTTCGTTGAAATAAAGCACCTGGTTATATCAAGTGAATAAATAATTCATTTTATTGTCATGTCGATTATGTCGCAGGGACAGTTAAGTAACACATTAGTTTTTAAGATAACAGATTAATCTAGCTATCATCTGTTTTACAAACAACAGCGATAATACAGCTTCAAATAAATGTGTGTACAAACTTTAGACGTGACTGGCTTTGACGATGAAATTTCTATTGATCTAGGATACACATGAGTGGATATTGCGAGATCGCCAGTCCCTTTTAAAATATATTGATATAAATTTAGCCTGAATGCGGTTTCGCCGGTATCTCAAATAATGAATTTCTAGGTACGCCAGAATGTATGGCTGTTACCCTGTGTTCAATAGGTGCGCACAATAAAATTCCCAGAAGTAAGCACTAACTGGGATTCTTAAAAAGCGCGTCACTTAAATGTCTACGAGCTTTAGTCGATGGGAAGTTCACGCACTGCCGCCGCCATTGTGTGGCGAGTTATTTCTAGTTACAATACGATGCATGATTGACGTCCAAACCAACACAGGAACGACAAGCTTCGTTGTTGTTTCAAAAGTCTTAAGTTTGGTTGCTAAGAAAGCAGCAAATAAAGAGTACGTAGGTTTAATGTTAGCAATTCCTAATGACTTTAAAAGCTTAATAGAAAATAAAATTCATCTGCACATTTTTTTCATGAATATGAGATTACGCTGGAAAAGTCATGTTTGTTGACGACTTTGACTTGACATTAAGAATTATTCCGTGAAATGTAACACATTCAAATAATTATCAATGAAAATACTTTACAACTTGATGCACTCAATGCAATTTTCATTATAAGAAAAAAAACTAACATTGGGGGTTAGGGGTGGGGGGTGGAAATCGGCCCTCCCCGCGACACTTTCTTCTTCGCGTTGCTTATTCTATAACCCATGAAAATGTTTCGCCTGCGCGGAAATGGCTTCTCCATCTCTCTCTCTCTCTCTTTCTCTCTCTTTCTCGCTCTCTCTCCTTCTCTCTCTCTCTCTCTCTCTTTCTCTCTCTTTCTCTCTCTCTCCTTTCTCTCTTTCTCTCTCTTTCTCTCTCTCTCGCTCTTTCTCTCTCTCTCTCTTTCTCTCTCTCCTTCTCTCTCTCTCTTTCTCCCTCTCGCTCTTTCTCTCTCTCTCACTTTATTTCTCTCTTTCTCTCTCTCTTTCTCTCTTTCTCTCTCTCACTATCTCTCTTTCTCTTTCTCTCCCTCTCTCACACATTCTCACTCTCTTTCTCTCTCTCTTTCTCTCTCCCTTTCTCTCTCTCTCATTCTTTCTCTCTCTATTTCTCTCTCTCTCTTTCTCTGTCTCTCTCTCTTTCTCTCTCTTTTTCCCACGAATTTGTAAACCTAGTATGCACAATGCCTTTAACCTGCGCATGCGCGGTCTGACGTAACACAAGACATAACAAATAATGTCATGTTACTTGCTTACGTCTGCCTACTGTATTGGCTTAATATAAACAAAACAGCTTCTGCTCAACGCTTTCCACCACCTGCAGGGATTCTCTAATTGTTTGAGCAAAGGGCATACCTACAAGTTCAGTTTGCACGATAAAAAATATCATTTAACATTTTATTTGAAAACGTGATTAGGTTTTGTAATAATGCAGACCTATTTACTCTTACGATTTTGGCGTACAATGTACGATGTATACATTATATACACTGCATGTTTATTTTTTTACTATTAAGATAATGCGTTGAACGAGTGTATGATGTTATTGTACGATTTTAAGAGTTTGAGGGTAAAACAGGTCTGATAATGAAGACCATTATTATTATTATTATCATTATCATCACTGGTATTATTATAATTATTGTTTCGAACGATATTAGAAAAAGAAATCAGAAAATGACCTTTGTATCATTCCACTGGCGCAAAAACAAAAAACAAAAGAAATAAACAAAAAAAAAGAGACGTTTTTTGCAGTACTTGGCTTTGTTTCAAGTCAAAAATGACCCTGAATACTTCGTCATTTACAGTGAACTGGTTCCAGTCCCTGGTCTCTCTGGGGAGAGAGACCAGTGAAGGACAAAGATGGTAAGAGCATACCAAATGAGGAGCAACAGAGAGCCAGATGGAAAGAACACTTTGAGGAACTTCTAAACAGGCCAGAGCCAAGTAACCCACCAGATATTCAGCCAGCTGACAGTGACCTGGCTATTGACTGCAACGCACCCACCAAAGAAGAGATCCGTATTGCCATCAAACAACTTAAAAATGGCAAGGCTGCAGGACCGGATGGCATACCAGCAGAGGCACTGAAGGCTGACGTGCACACCAGTGTAGATATGCTTCACCCACTGTTCTTGAAGATCTGGGAGGAGGAACAGGTACCTTCGGAGTGGAAGGAGGGATATCTCATTAAAATCCCAAAAAAGGGGGACTTAAGCTCCTGCTCCAACTATAGAGGGATCACCTTACTGTCCATCCCAGGCAAGGTTTTCAACCGCGTACTACTCAACAGAATGAAAGAAACTGTTGACCCCCTGCTGCGGGACCAACAGGCTGGCTTCCGGACCAACAGATCCTGTACTGACCAAATTGCAACACTGCGCATCATCCTAGAGCAATCCCTGGAATGGAACTCACCCCTCTACATCAACTTCGTTGACTACGAGAAAGCCTTTGACAGTGTGGATAGGCAAACCCTCTGGAGACTGTTGAGACATTATGGAGTCCCGCGGAAAATCACGGACTTGATCAGAAACTCTTACGAGGGGATGACCTGCCGAGTGGTCCACGGACAACAGGTGACGGATGCTTTCCAGGTGAAGACCGGTGTGAGGCAGGGATGTTTGC
Source organism: Omphiscola glabra (assembly GCA_964017045.1). Lineage (NCBI taxonomy): Eukaryota > Metazoa > Mollusca > Gastropoda > Lymnaeidae > Omphiscola > Omphiscola glabra. The sequence continues at coordinate 27,255,624 of OZ024800.1, read as the reverse complement.
TTTCGCCTTTCCTGTTCCTATTGGCCATTGACTGGGTGATGAAAACTTCCACACAACAGAAGCGGAATGGTATTCAATGGACCTTGTGGGACCAGCTTGATGACCTCGATTTTGCTGACGATCTTGCCCTTCTCTCCCACCATACCCAACAACAGATGCAGGAGAAGACCAGAAATATTGCAGACACTTCTGCACGTATTGGTCTTAATATTCACAAGGGGAAGAGCAAGGTCCTCAAGGTCAATGCCGCTACCAATACAGCACCCATCAGGCTCAAAGAGGAAGCGCTCGAGGAGGTAGAGAGCTTTGTCTACCTTGGCAGCATCGTGGACAAGCAAGGTGGGACAGATGCTGACATCAAAATAAGGGTAGGAAAGGCACGGGCAGCCTTCCATCAACTAAAAAATGTCTGGGCCTCCAAACACCTAAATACCAAACTGAAGATCAGAACCTTCAACACAATGGTGAAACCGGATCTACTGTATGGTGCAGAAACATGGAGAATCACTGCTGGGAATATGAAGAGAATCCAGTCCTTCATCAATAACTGCTTAAGAAGGATTCTCGGGATTCATTGGCCCGACAGAATCAGCAACCAGAAACTGTGGCAGCGGACAAAGCAAGAACCTGTAGAACAAGAGATCCTCCAGAGAAGATGGAGATGGATTGGCCATACGCTCAGGAAACCTGCCTCCAGCATAACTAGACACGCCTTGAATTGGAACCCTCAAGGAAAACGGAAAAGAGGCAGGCCTAAGAACACTTGGCGCCGTGAAGTGGAGGCGGATACCAAGAAACTTGGCCACACTTGGGGGAGGCTGGAGATATTGGCTCAGGATCGTGATGCCTGGAGGGCTCTTGTAGGCGGCCTATGTCCTAATCACAGACGTCGATGAAGATCGGCTGCTGTTCCTCGAGGACGAAAAGGCGAAAGAAGGTTCCAGTCCCTGGTTAAGACGCTGCCTTTTCCTGGCACAATCACACAATAGAGAAAAGGTGAGAGGGGGGTTAGAGATTGAGAGAAGAACGAGACGTTAGAGAAAGAGAGAGATAATGAGAAATTTAAAAAAAAAGTGAGAGAGGGGTAGAGAGAAGATAAAGACGGCGAGAAAGAGAGAGACAATGATAAATAAAAAAAGTAAGAGAGGGGGAGAGAGAAGAGAGATAATGAGGAATAAAAGATGTGAGAGATAGAGAGAGAGAGAAGAGATAGGCGGAGAGAAAGAGTGAGATAATGATACATTAAAAAAGTGATAGAGTGAGAGAGAAAAAGAGAAGAGAGGGCGGAGAGAAATGGAGAGATAATGAGAAATAAAAAATTGAGATAGTGAGACAGAAGGAGAGAGAAAGAGAGAGAAGGAGGAGATAAAGAGCGAGAGGGTGAGAGAAAGAGTGAGAGGGAAAGAAGTTCGATAATGCAAGAGATAAATAGCATATGAGAAAGAGTGAAATTTTGCGAAAGAAAGAAAGAATTTTACGAAGGTTAAAATCAGTTAGTGCGTATACAATTACATTCAATTACCGCTTACCTGGATTTTTAAAATACAAACTATTTTTTGTAAGGGAAAAATTAGTTTATAAGAGATCCTCAAAACTATCTTTCTATATTTTCTTCTCACCGGCACAGCACCGCAAGCGTTGATCGTAAATCTCTGCTTTTATCATTAGCTGACGTCACGATGACATTTGCAGACGTCGATGTAAACACAGCCATTAACATCTTCAATGTGCTGGCTCGTCGACGTGTTTATTTATTTCGTTAAATAAAACACGGGATGAATTCTGTTGTTTTTTTAAATCGATGTTGTTACGCGGGACCACACGCCCACCAAGTGGATCATTTCAGCAATCACACGTTCGGAAAAGGGGGAAGGGGGTTATTTTACCTTTTTCATTCGACAATTAGTTTGTGTGTGGGGGTGGGGGGATATCTAAAGAATTCAACAATGGTCATTTTTGAAACGCTGTCTTACAGATAATTAAGTTGAAAATGGCGCACTTCTCTCCCCCCCCCCCCCCCCCCCCAAAGCAGTGGGTCAAGTTTGGCAGTCGGGGACAGAGATTAAAACTCTGTAATATTTTGTAACAGACAATGTAGCAGACAATGTAACAGACGATGTAACAGACGATGTAACAGACAATGTAACAGACGATGTAACAGACGATGTAGCAGACAATGTAACAGACGATGTAACAGAAGATGTAACAGACGATGTAACAGACGATGTAACAGACGATGTAACAGACGATGTAACAGACGATGTAACAGACGATGTAACAGACGATGTAACAGACGATGTAACAAACGATGTAACAGACGATGTAACAGACGATGTAACAGACGATGTAACAGACGATGTAACAGACGATGTAACCGACGATGTAACAGACGATGTAACAGACGATGTAACAGACGATGTAACAGACGATGTAACAGACGATGTAACAGACGATGTAACAGACGATGTAACAGACGATGTAACAGACGATGTAACAGACGATGTAACAGACGATGTAACAGACGATGTAACAGACGATGTAACAGACGATGTAACCGACGATGTAACAGACGATGTAACAGACGATGTAACAGACGATGTAACAGACGATGTAACAGACGATGTAACAGACGATGTAACAGACGATGTAACAGACGATGTAACAGACGATGTAACAGACGATGTAACAGACGATGTAACAGACGATGTAACAGACGATGTAACAGACGATGTAACAGACGATGTAACAGACGATGTAACAGACGATGTAACAGACGATGTAACAGACAATGTAACAGACGATGTAACAGACGATGTAACAGACGATGTAACAGACGATTGTTGCTATTTCTATGCAGAATTGCTGAGATATAGCCCAAGTCCTGCGTTATTACACGTAACCAATATTTCCCAAGCTTTGAACACGACTTTAAAAAAAAATTAATGACAACATATCTATTCCATGAGAAACACTTTTTGTTTTGTTATTTATGTTTATTGTTTTAATTACTGCCGGCTTTTAACAATCGGGTTTTGGCTCAAACTTCATTTGAATACGAAACACGTTAAATTTTATAATACTACCAGTGTCACTGAACGAGATGAGGGCAGAGTCGTACGCCCCGTTTGGTTTCACACGAACAAGTACTTCGTGACGTGAGTGTGACATTGTGTTGGCGTGACCACACAGCTCTAAATCTAATGATATTTACGAAACGTGGTCCCAGAAGGCGGGGCACATCTGCTCCATGTTGAGTACAAATATCTGGCTCTGTCCTCAAAATGGGGTTGGGGGGGGGGGGGGTATCCAGGTGCCGAACCTAGGAGGGCGCGAAGGAGCGATGTCTACCCCCAGGCGGCAATTTTGGAGTTTATGTTTAACATACAACAAATGGTGTATGTGGGTATGTGTATGTGTTTGGCGAGCGCACTTTTGAAAGTCCAGCCTCGTTGTCCTTTATTCAAAGTACGCCACTGGTTCAGCCAATTTTGCTGAGCGTGATGAAAAAGGCACGACCATCAGGCGAAGTGTTTTACGCTATTTATAATATCAAAAGTTTGATCTACCAGTTACCATGGAAAACAACAACAACAAAAAAACACCAAAAATAAAAGACATTGTACAACTTCCAATTTCATGTAATTTTTTTCTTCAAATTGTTACTTTGAAGAGAAATCAAGAAAAAATTTAACGCCCCGGCCATATATGTCTATATGTCTATATGTCTACTCACCAAAAAAATGAAATAAATGAAAACGTTATTTCTCAAAAATGGTATAAAATGTGAATGTTCACTTGGATTCTATATTATGTATTTCAGAAATAAAGCAGTTTGCTCAAAACTGATCACGGTCCAACTCTCTGGTCTTTCACTGACACAGTGGCAAACTGACACACTGACACAATGATACATTGACACACTGACACACTGACACGGTGACACATTGACACACTGACACGGTGGCACACTGACACACTGACACACTCACAATGATACATTGACACACTGACACATTGACTTTAGTTCAAGGAAATAAATGAGCCTTATTTGCCTTTCAAGTAGTTCGGAGGACTTTAATTACATATTTGCATATTTACATAATAACATATTAGATACATATTGAACTCAGGCGCGCATATTTTGTAGCATACTTGTAGTTTGTAGATGGAGTCATACTTACATAAACGTTAATGAGGATAAAACAAACTACAAATAATTATTTTATTCTAATTTTTTTTCTGGCAAATGCCTTACCTGTGCTGCAAGCCTGGCCATACGGCGTTGCTAATTGGAAGAGACAGTTGTTTCAAAGACACATTGTCACATAAGGTATGGGAATCCTTATAATATGAGAAATTTAATGGCTTAAATATTTACTTTTCTATTTCATAAGTTTAAAAAAATCTAGAATTTTCCCATAATACGTTACGTACGCCCCAAGGACCAGTCATGTCAGATTGCTGTGGGGGCGTTGCATTACTCATAATAGGTCACGGAATCGGGACGCCTGTAGGATGGCTTGGCTAAGGGCTACTATTGGCGCCAATCGATAGCAGTCGAGTTATTTACGGCAGATGTGTCAGGGGCCAGCAACGTTGAGCAATTACCGCTAAGTGTGATTAATAACGCCAGAGAATTGTTCCTTAAACTAGGGTCCTCATCGGGGATAAGTGGCCGGCGTGAATTAAGGAGCACGCGTTATTTGGGAAACATATTGTGCTTCAGTGGGAAATCAGTATGTATGTGGATAAAATCCAGAATTATGATTTGTTTTATCCCAACAGGGGCGTGGTGAGGAAAAATGACGCCTGGGGTGAAGTATGAAAATGGGGCCATTCAATATATATAGAAAAAAAATTCCGCCTAGGATAAATGAGTAAAAAGGGCGATTTTGGGCGCCCCTTGTCTCTGTGAAGTACATTGGAAATTATCGTTTATTTTACTAGTTTATAACATTGTCATCTCATCACTTTATTTCGAGTCCTTTTAATAACATTGCCATTGAATGCGATAACAAAGTGATTTAAAGCCTAATTAAAGGGTCGAGATGACTAAATCAATTATTTTACCTTTCCGCTTTGACGAACCAAAATGTTCAGTGATGGGAAATCATTTATCACAGCGTGATCACGTAAAAGGTTGACAGTGGCTCTAAATTCGAAGGATGAATTTTACATTTTATTTTTAAGATATTAAAATTTTACCTGAGAAAATTAACTAGATGGAATATTAGCATTTTTTAAAATTCTTAAACTTTTTTTTGCAACTTAACTCACAGCCCATGAAACGCTTTGGGCTTATGTGTTTGTTTTTTTTTTTTTTTACTTTTCTTTTGTAGACTACCGGTAAACAAAATGTTCATAAAACTTTCAGGACCTCAAAATTGCGAAACCGCTTATTCAACTTCTTAAGACAAGGGAGCCTACTTTAACAGTACTTTAACTTACAATTAAATTATAATGATATTAATTTCGGTTAATGCTTAGAGATATCACCGCGTGCCGCCATCTTGGTTGCAGCAACCCGCGAATTTATGTCCTAAGTTTATCCCTAAACCTAACCTGAACCCTAAATCTATCCCTAAACCTAACCTAAACCCTAAACTTATCACTAACCTGGGTTTTGACCCTATCGGCATCGGAACCAGGGTTTTGACCCTAGTGGAACCAGGGTTTTCACCCTATCGGAACCAGGAACAAAACACGCAAATGACGTCAGGGTGAAATCTCTCAGCATTAGCCTATTCTTATAGCTGCCCTTTTTACGAATTGTAATCTTTTTGTCTGTTTTTTTATTTACAAAAGTGCTTTAATCATTGCAAGGACAAAAATACTTTGTTCTGACTACTGCCATTTCGAGTAATAATAATAATAATAATAATAATAATAATAATAATAATAAAGTTTATTTGAAAAATCACGCTTCATCCCCAAAGGCTCGAAGCGCGTTACAAAGTCAAATCTAGGAGATTGATTGATTGATTGGAGTTATTATATAGCGCTCATTCCATAGCATGCTCACGGCGCTCCGCTGTTCGATGTTCGAGAGGTCTCACTGCTGCCAGTTAGGCGCATGTGAACTCCATCTCCCCATCTCCCCATCTCCCCATCTCCGTAATATATTTTAAGTATTGACGACTTTCATTATTGAAAACTTCTTTTTAAAAAGAAAAAAAGTTAAATTGACCAGACAGAGTCAGAGACACTCATTGTGACCCATTCGCACTCACTAGCGGTAGCCGTGGCAGACTTATCAAACTAGCAATAGTAGCCAGAGGCGTAACTGGAATTTTGGGCGCCCTTGGCTAATTTTATTTTTTTAAATAATAAAGATTTAAAAATTAGAGATTTAGCGGCGCCCTTTTGAACAGGCGCAGGCCGACGCCCCTTGGCAACTGCCCCAATGCCAAGCTGTTGTTACGCCTCTGATAGTAGCAGACAAACAGAACTAACTCTGTCACCTTGTTTTTTTTAATATCATAGCGACAGTGGACTGTAGTGTTTCTATCAGTGATCAGTGGGGATATTGAATTATGAGCATGCCTTGCCTTATGCTTTTGGTTGGTAGTGACGCGGTAGTGGCTCTCTGAAACTGGGTGGTCTAGTTTGGATGATGATGAGGAACCAACGTTTTTGCCAAAGCCAAAAACACGGCTGTTCGGAACTGTGCGGAATGGACTACGATGAGTCGATTGTTTTGTCATGTGATAAGAGTAAGTACGAGTAAGACTTCCAGGGGGAGGCTGTCTGAAACACACTAGTCGCTCACAAATTTTTCTTCCAACAACTTTCTTCGTTTAATCATAACTGAATTATAATTATTGTCACATTTATGAATGTCATTAAAAAAAAAACACGTGTATTCAAGAATATTTTGAAAAGTAAAATGTTTAATTAACATTGGGGAAGCGCTGATGGAGACAAAGCTTTTGCTTAAAAATTAATGATAATGGCTGATCAGCTGTTATCTGTTGTTATGTGTTGTTATGTGTAGCAGACAGCCTACCGAAGGCTTACTCATATCACGTGACAAAACAAGGCAATGACTCATCGAAGTCCATTGATTAGATCCTAATTTCAAATTAATTTAATTATAAAAATTCAGCTGTGTCTAGTTGGCCGTGTATTAAAAAAACGATACATCAAACAATCATATCATTTTACTATTACTATACTCATTATACTGAGTTGAGTAGGCTTTTATTATTATTAATACTGTTTTTCTATTCTAAAGATTTTAGAGCTTTTGTACTAGAAATAAACAACTAAGCTCTAGTCGCATCTTTTGTCATTTACTTGTCTGCAAAATGTGTTGTCAAAAGGAGAGAGCTCTTCCATCACTGAGGTTTTCTTCTTAAGGAAAACATCAAACATTGGGTAACAGCAAAAAAAAAAAAAAAAAATAAGCCATTTATTTATTTAAAATTCTTTATTTTTATAGAAAATCTCCTTAAAAATAAAATGTTTCTTTATTATTATGGGATTTGGGTTGCATTTTGTTAGCCTTTCCTAAACCAATCCTAGTCATGACAAACGTTAAAGGGGACAGAATCCGAGAATAATTAAGAATGCTAACATAAGATCACAGGTTTTATACCTTTAATTTACTATTCTAAAATTGCAAGATTACCAAACTCCCCATCATAAGATCTTATCATACATTGTGTCAAGTAATTTATATTTTTTCCTCTGGATTTATTCCAGAAGCCATAACTGATTCCTGATATACGTTAAGTCACTCTGGTCCAGAGTCAAGACTGGAAAATTACTGCCATTTTTCATAGTACCGTAAAATGTCCCAAGATGTTCCTTCCTTCCTAAAATATAGTTACCATGCATGGCTAACGTAATGAGTCCATTCCACCCAACTAATACTATAACCAAAACTGAAGGGAAGCAGCCCAGAAGACATTTTAACATTTAAAACTCTAAGAATGAGACAGGTAATGCTACCACTTTGCAAAGCAGGCTGATTGCAGTGTCTTTAAAACAGTCGTTGGCTTGTAAACACTTTAATCTTCATTATTACAATTCATGTCAGAAATTATTGAACATTATCAATTTTTGTTGTATTTATTTCCTGGTTCGTCTTAATTCAATCTAGATAATGTCATATATTATAACTGAAACTAATTTCTTTGATTTTTCTCCACCCGTAAACAATTGTAAAACATTTTATTTAATAAACAGAATACTATGGTAGTATAAGAGTCTCACTTTTAAAATATAAATGTATACTCTTTCATTTTAATAACTGACACTTAAATACATTGTTAAGCATATTTTTTTTAATTAAAAAAAAAAGCTTGGACTAATTATTATTATTACGACTATACATATTCTTTATTTGTCATTGTTGTCTCTAGGCTGTGCCTACGAAAATGAACAGCCCCTACTTCCTCCTTCTGGTTAATAGTGAACGTTTCTGCTGCGCTGGATAAAAAAAAATGAAGTATATTTTACAGTTTGAAACAATATTCCTGCAAAAATAGGAACTTTACAAGTGGTTTTTTTTTTTAAATATTATATATTTATTTATTTTAATTATATCATATACTTTTTATTAATTAAGCCATACTTATGGCAAGAAATGCAGTATAAAGCTTTGCATTTTGCATGGCTCAACTAATTTCCTTTGATTTTTAGGACTATTACTATTAATACATTTTTATTTTTCTCTTCTTTGAACAAGTAAGGGTTCAAACATCATTAAATGTTGAACCCATCATTTAATGTCACAGAAGTGCACAAAACTTGTAAGTGGACATTGATCTGGTCCCTTTATTAACTTATTGTAGCAAACTTAATCAAACTCAATACCCAAGAGGCAAATAGTTTTTCAAATTCATCCTTCTATTAGGGAATTTCTATGGTTTTTAGAAAAATGAGAAGATGGCTTCGTTTATAATGTAACAGCCTTTACCTTTTAGAAATAATTGTTTGTAAAAACATGTCTTTTGGGTTGTGTCTACAGGCACAAAGTCACTTCTTAGAGATGTGAAGACAGAACATCAGTCTTGTATGTTACAGTTGACTTTTGAAAAAATGGTGGACACAATAAAAAATATAATAATCGGTTTATGAAATGGTATATAACCAAATTTTATTTCAATAAGTTACTTAGATACGATAAATTACTACAAAAAAATTAACAATACAAATCAAAATTTTGAACATTTCTTAATTTTCAAAAATGTTATTAGTGTTTTTGCCATTTCTTTTCCACAATCCTAACAATTTATTTTAGACTTTATTGGAGGCTCAATTATGTAACAATTTGCTTTCTCTCATGATGAAACTGTTTGTTTTTCAAGTGATGGTTGTTGTCCAACAACTAGAAGTCAGAAATAGTGAGATTTCTTTTAATGCACAAGCTGGCCAACAAAACGTAACATTTTTACTTCGTTTTAAAAATTTAATAATGCAAAGGAATTTTCTGGAAGGAGTTTTAAAAAACTGATGGACCTTCACCTGCATCGCTTCTCATGGGCAGACGCCTGAGATCAACCCTTCCAGCTACTGATGGATCTTCACCTGCACGGCTACTCATGGGCAGACGCCTGCTATTAACTGTTCCAGCTACTGATGCCTACCTAAAGCCAAAAGTTCCAAACCCAAAAGAAATGGCCAACAGCTGGAACAGAAGAAAAAATGAGCGAGGAAGATATTACAAGACATGCAGCGAAACTGACGGGCCGTCCACAGCTTCAGCCTGGGAGCAGTGTCCATATACAGAACATGCCTCGAAGCTCATGGAAGCCAGCAGTAGTTATCTCAGAAGCCTCCACGCCAAGGTCATAGAAGCCTCTACACCAAGGTCATACATTGTCAAAACACCTGATGGGGTGACATATCGGCGAAATCAGAAAATGTTAAAAGAGAGATTTGGTGCGCAAAGCAGTACTCCAGATGTATTCGAATTGGACAGCCCCGATACAACACATGAACCCCAACGCACCAATCCACACGTTGTAAAAGAGACTGTAGTGAATGTGTCTCTACAAAGTGTCGCCAATCCTAATCCTATTCCAGCACAAGTGGTAACAAGATATGGCAGGAAAGTAAAACCACCAATACACTTCCCTGATCCAATAGAGACGTTTAAAATATACATTGATATACAATTACAATGCAAATTAATATTTGAACTATTTGATGTTGGATAATATTTCACTATTACTATTGATATATAAATATAAAGATGTATGCATAACTTTATCTTGATTCTTTATTGATTGCATTATTAAGAGGGAGATGTGATAGTATGTGTGTCTGATGATTATCGTTGTGCATTGAGTGAACGGTGTGACCTGATTTGTTCTGTGTTTTTGTTGTCATGTGGTATGACTGGACGTGGTGAGTCGTGTTCATGAATGTTTACATTTAAAGTCGTGAATGTGGGTTGGAGAAACAGAGTGAGCGATCATGTGATGAGTGGTCTAAAAAGAATATAGAACGAGGAATAAAGATAATTTTTTATGCAGACCACAGATGAGTTGGGATCGTATTTTACAATTACAAAATGCGTTGTTGCCACTAGCTAGTGGCGGATGTTGACGAAAACGTGCTGTCTGTAAGTGTAAGAAAAAAATAAACAAATTAACGCTACCCTTAACTTAAACATGTTTCTGTTTTGATATCACGTTTCATGTGTTTGGAACAGCTTTTGAAATTGCACTATTTTTTCTTTTGAGAATGGCGTGCATGTAACAAATATATGTGTTTATTAACTTTTAAAACCCTTCATCTAAGGTTGAATATCACCAAATGGTGTGGACAGTTCTATCTTTCAATAACGTTCGATTACTATGTTGAAATCCAGATAATTAGTTCAATAAAAAGTAAAAATGAATACGTGGCCATAACTCCACACCCCAAACCCCCCACACACCCCCACCCCCACCCCCCCCCACACACTTTTTTTTACGTATTGACTTCCCAGTTGTTGTTTTTTAAGGTTTGATGACGTATTTTTTTTCTTTAAAGAGAACAAGGACTACCGGTACTGGAATAAACATTTGAACGGATTGAGAGTTAGGCGCATGGCATACCTACCGACGCAGAATGATAGTGCCCAGAATAGACATGACGCATGACCTTACATATTGACAACATGGAGATAAGAAAACAAATCGGAGGAGTTCTGAGATTCGATATGTTAGGGGAATTACTGTAATTTAAATATTTTTTAAATGGTACTACAATGAAATATTATCTTGTCATTTTTCAGGAAATAAATATAAAGAAACACTGTGGTAGTCAAATATTACAGTTCATTGTTTTACATACAATACGCGGGAAACAAAAGTCCCACTTAATGGCATCCTCCAAGCTGACTTTTAAAAGTGTTCACCCTTGGTTCTTCAAAATGTCTCTCACCCCATTCAAAATAATATTCCTGTCAGTGGCGTAGCTGGGGTTAGTGCCGCCCGTGGCGGCCTAAGATTGTTCAACGAAAAAATCTATGCAACTGGCCGGAAATGCCACCAATAAATGAAGAGACAAAAGTGGGCGTCCCCCTTCCCGATCCCATTAATACGCCCGTGATTCCAGAGCTCCTCATTTATTTTAATAGCCCCCCCCCCCCCGGGCCCAATCACAAAAAACATTTAAAAAATAAAACTCATTAATCCTACTAACCAACAGAGAAATGAATACGGAGATCTCTACAACTTTTTTATGCTGCTTACAATAAAAGTAGATATCCCCTTGCACAATGTTAACTTAATACGCCTTGTTGTTGTCGAGATCTTCAGATCAGTGAGTCAGTCAGCGGAATTTGGCTTATATATATATATATATATATATATATATATATATATATATATATATATATATATATATAGCAAGTGCTCGACATACGACATATGCAACTTACGAGCATTCGACTTTACGACCACAATCACTAGCCATATTAGATTTCAGATGTATTTCTGCCTCAATTATCAGTCGAACGGCGTTGTCTGTTATGAAGATGCTATGCTGCTGGCCGGCGTCATCAAGCTCTAAGACATAACACGGTCACACTCAATAACTATAGGTCCACTGACTTCCCCGAGCTCGGCTAAAGCTCGTTGATTGGAGAGCTCGTTTATTGGAGAGTTCGTTGATTGGAGAGCTCGTTGATTGGAGAGCTCGTTGCGATTGGGAAAATGTTTCCTATAGTATTTTCATCACCTTTATTCTGTATGTTTTGCAAATATTAAAACAGTTGTACATGTACAGATAATGCAGTGTTTTTCTTAAACCTGAAGATGTAAAAATAAGAAACAAAATGGTGTAGAGATGATAAAAATGGCATAAAATGAACATCGAAAATTATGATTTATAATAATAATAAACGAAACTTGTGATATGATTTAACTTAAATATTTTTTATAACATCACTTCACATTACTGTACACTTAGCGTACTCAACTTACGATCAAATCGTGTTACCACCGGTCTGTCGGAACCGATCGTGGTCGTAAGTCGAGCACTATGTTTACAGATTCCTAAAAGCACCAAGTTTCAAATAGTCATCAACAAAAAAATTCTCAATTAATCTCGAAACCATTACCTTTTCACTAAACAAAACAAACATTCCAAATCATATAGAGAAATATTCTACTAAACAGACCTGGTTGTTGTTGAGATTGATTCAGTCAGTGATATTTGGCTTATATATATATATATATATATATATATATATATATATATATATATGTGTGTGTATGTATATGGCTTCCTTCCGTCTTCGCGAGACGATGGAGTAACTATGTAGGAGCATACTAAGCACACATGCCTGTTAGACACTTAGATTTGTTTAATCAGTAGGATTGAGAATATTCCACACCCGCTAATTCAGTTTAGACATAGTTGCTGCTGCTTTTGCGATCCTGATGTTTACCTCTTTGTCAATGGAGAGAGAACTATAAATATTGGATCCAAGGTATGTGAAATGCTCAACAACCGACAGATTATGGCCCTCAATAAATAGGATTGGAGGGGGTGGTGCTTCTTGCATCGTGACATAATATATTAATATATTTATTTATTTTTTTATATTTATATACCTATGTAAACAGTTACTAACTTTATGTTCTGACGAAAATCCATTGTAATAATACATCCTTAGGGAAATTCATGATATATCGATCTTTATAAACAATTCTCCATTATTTTTTTTCATAGTATTTGTAAACGATACAACAAATGTTGCACGCGATAATACCATTTTTTATTTGTAAATAAAAAACAAGATCTACACAGCTGACCTACTACGTCACGTGAAATAGGACTTTCCCTAAGTCACGGTGTAGGGATTTTAAAAAACAACACACACAAAAATAACTATAAATGTAACAAACCCAATTCATTAGAACATGTTACAATGTTTTTCAACACTAGTGGGTAGAGTAAAAAACACACGAAAACGTAAGAAATTTTAATTTGATACCTTTTCTGTTATTTTACTGGTATAAATGTATTTCCTACAGCCATGATAATTGACATTTTAGTTGGGTTTGTGACATATTATTTGGTAGGAGTGAGGAGAGGGGGGAGGGGATTTCTTTCACTCACCATATGTTTCTGTTTTGTTCAATAATCTGCTTAGATTTAAAGCTTATACAATCTTCCAAGGGAAACACCATTATATTATTATCCAAAAACCACCACTTGTATACAGTCATGTCTTGTTTATACATATACATGGACTGATAACTTATTTTTTTCCAATTATATTTCTTGTGTGACGTGATTCGTAGCTCTGATTGTCTTTGGCACATTTTAGAACGTCATTCTGCTATGTTATATTACACTGGACAACAACAAAAATAAGTATTTTTTTAAAAACAATAATAATAATACATACATTCGTCTGCTGCTGGACATCTATCAACTGGTTTATATTGAACCGTGAGTGATGATTCCAAATCTGAAGCAAGGTTTCGAGTAGTATGTCTACGTGTGAAAATTAAATTTTGAATTAGTCTACATATTACAAAACTAGTATTTGCTTATCTGACAACTAGAATATATGACCCGATGTTATCGGGATAATAATGGTAGGTCCTTTAATTTCTACCTGCCATTGCAAAAACTCATCACAATTCCTAACTTTAATAAGAAGTATCTATGTAATGATATTTACATTTCTAACATTATTAAGTTTTGAGAAGTATTTATCTGCTATATATTATATGCCTACCCTACCCCCTTTCACGCCTCTAAACTACATTTTTTTCCCCTCTAAATATGACCTTAAATTACCCAATCTAAATTATGACTAATTATATCACTTTGGTCACTAAAGGAGTTAATTGTGGAACGATTTATACGCTAGAGAAATGCTTTAGATATCTTTTGTTTTTAAATTGTTAAATGTTCGGCCAACCCCCCCTCCCCCCCCCCCTTTTTTTTCATGCCTTTGAACTACAACTTTTATCTCTAAAAATTACGAAAACTTAATCTTAAATTTACAACAAAAACTATATATTATTATGTGATATCAATATATTTTATATTAAAAGAATTATATATATTGATATCTTTATCAAAAATGTAAACAAACTTTTGAATTGTTTTTTTTAAATTATACATTATTAGAAAATGGCAAAAACAAAGAATTCTTTTATCTAAAGAAGAATCTCCCAACCTTTTTTCACGTCTATATCGGACTTGAGTGTCATTTTAAAAAAAAATTTAATCTCATAAAAATATACACTAACACTTTTCGAAAACTAAAAACAAAAATATATTTTCATTTGTTTATAAAGAAAATATTACCCATCTCCATTTTCAAAAAAAAAATTATCAAGTGTGTAAAATGGTTGTATTTTGATATTCATGGGTATACTTATATAAATGTACGTTTTGGGAACGCTATTAACATTCTTAATTGGTAAACATATGTTTATTTGTAAAAAGAGACGGTAGCATCTATTTTTTCACAAATATAATACCATAGGATTTAGATATATTTTAGTCCACGTAAAACTGTACATATTCTACCTCCGATATATGTGTGTACCCAAAAAGGTCAATTATTTATCAAATTCATTCCTTTATTTTGTGACGTATCTTGTTCTGTTTGGGGCAAAATGAAAGTATCAACCCCCCTCCAGATTTAAATAAAATTAATACAATCTTCCAAAGGATTGTAGTCGCCCTTATGGTGAAACTAATATATTTTGCACTTCATATGGTTTGTGCTTATTTGGATGAGTTATGCTATTTGGCGTATCCGGAAATTTGATCGAAAGAAATTTGGTCGACGGAAAATTGATCCACGGAAATTTGGTCGAATCGTTTTTTTTATTTATACGTTAAAATTTTGCGTCAAATTTCTTTTTGAACGCATTATTTTGTTTTACTATATAGTATAGTGCGTTCAAAAAGAAATTTGACGAAAATTTTAACGTCTCGACTGAAAAAAAGATTCGACCAAATTTCCGTTCGATCAAATTACCGTCGATCAATTTTGCGTCGACGAAATTTCTTTCGAGCAAATTTCCGGTAACCGCTATTTGGCTATGGAGTTTTACTGCACTGATTGACTTAAATGGCATTTACCTTTTAGAAGTATATTTAAAGGTTACATTATTTATTACTTTATAAATTAAATATATCGTATATTTTCTGAATTTAAAAAAGTTAAAAACTTATTAAATGTCAAAAATACAAAGCTAAAATGTGTAGGTGTGTTTCATTAAAAATTTAAAATGCAATAAATTATATTTATTAATTTTACTTGCTAATTGGTATATGTATTGATGGTATTAAATCAAAGAAACTTAGAGTTTTGGCTAAAATAGGCAATTGACGCTATGAAGTAATTTGCGTGTTTATTTAGAACAAATTAATTAATTTTTTTTTCAATAGTAACAACGCACTAAAAAGAACTGATATTTAGGTTTCCCCGAAAAATGTGATTACGATGTAATTCTTAAATCATATCTATTTATTTTTTTCATAACTTTCAAAATATAAAATGCATAAGGTAGTTCCTTAAATGTTATTTTAAATGTATGTATAATTTATAATAAAAATACTTTAACATTTATTAAAGTAAAAGTGGATGTAAAATATTTTTTGCGCATTTAAATTTATTCGATATCCGTAAAATAATAGAAAATAACTATGATTGCTTTTAAGAATCTGAAAGTATTTAAATCTCTTCGGCTCTTTGACGTTACGGTCAGCCTAGCTTATTTTTTATATATATGCGACTCTACTCGAGTAGTCATAACAACAAAAAAGTAATATTCTTTTAGAACTTGAAATTATTATTTAAGCTATTTCCAATGAGTAATTATATGTTAAAAGGTACATTTAAAAACAACAAAATCAATAGCAAGTCTTAATATAAAAATATGCCGAAAACTAATAAAAATGACAATAATTTTTTTAAAAAGAACAAATAATAATAACTCTATATGTATGTATAGGCTGTATCGTCGCGTTCAATAGACGAGTAAAATAAAATCACCAGAAGTTAGAATAAATTGGAATTCTTATAAAGTACGCTACTTGAATGCATGCTTTATCAAGTATCTTAGTTAATGGAAAGTTCACGCATTTCAAACGCCATTGTTTGGCTGGTTATTTCTAGACTTATGATAATGCTTTTAACCCTTTTTAATAAATATTTGCATGTTACTCATACGAAAGTCACATTTAATAATGTTCGTCTCCAGTTAAACTCTTTACAATTTCAAACGTGCTTTAGGCACGCGTGAGCTGACACTGTTGCACGCTGCAGAAACCAGCAGTTGTCAACACTGGTGTTGGACATTCATTGTTATGGATAGTGTGCTTCCAATGCGAAGACGGCTTGATGAAATCTTTCTCCGTGGTCATCGCTTGCATCACCCTAGTTTCGTAGTTTTAAAAAAAAAAATCCAGATTATTATGTAAGAAATACATTTTTAGTAACATCGGGCAGCCGAGTTGCTTGTAGCTGTTGGCATGTTGCTAACGAGTTCACCTTAGTTCTGAGCTTGGTGATGCCCATGCATGTTACCAGGCGGCAAGTTGAGGCGGGTCCAGCTTGTTTTTATATACAATAACAGGCATCAGTTCATATAGTTCTGGCCAAACTAAAAATTCAGCTTTCATCTAAGCATCAGTTTCGATAGCTTCAAGTTACTCTTTCAGATTCTGGAAACCTTGTTCATATGGATCCTCTGCTAGTACATTTGTTGTTTTCCACGCGGCACAGTTTAATTTAAAAAATGGCGATAAGTACACTTTCAATGGATCAACCAGTGATTCGTGTTGTAAGTGTTGCCGACCAATAGTTTGCTCAAGCACATATAGGAGGTCACAATTTCACTTTGTAATGGTTGCTATCCTAACGACCTTTCCTCAAGCCAAAAAAAAAGCATATATGTTTTTTTTGACCCGAGCTATAGTCCTAACAGAAGTGCTACCACTTACAGGCAGCACAGATGTTACACTTGGGTTCTGAGCAGTTGAAACATTTATCATTGGATCATGTGTCTATTTTTAATTTTACCAAGGAAATACATTCAATATAACAAGTAAAAATAATTTGAAGTTTTTTTTATGCGAAATTGAAAGTAAGATATCTCTTATATATATTTGCGTGTGGTGTGTCTGCTTCCATTTCCGTATAGCGCGAAATATAACTCCCGATAACGCTAAATTTAAATGATTTTATAATTTTAAAAAAAAACTCAATTTCGTTTAGTGCGTAATATTATTTTCTTTACGGGAAATGAAATCGTCTCAATTTAAATATTGTGTAAAAAAAAAATATTCGATTTTAAAAACGTGGCGTGACATCAGAATATTAATATAGTTCATGTTCGTGGAATGAAATATGTGCAGTGACTTATCATGGAGGAAGGGGTGTAGCGAAAATTGGGAATCTAAAATGTGCGTTACTTGAGTTCATGTTTTAACAACTAAATTTAGTAGATTGGAAGTTCATGTATTGCTGTCGCCAATGTTTGGCGGGCTATAGCTAGTTCTTTTTATTATCATAAATTAGAATTCTCTTTTAATACTAGCGAGAACCCGGCATGCGCACGCCACTCAATGAAAAAAGTGTTTGTGTTTTAATTAAGTTTTAAAGTAATTTTTAAATAGAAAATATTTATTGTTTTTTTTTTCGTCTAGTGCGTACACAAATAAATTAGACGTTTTTTCAACGCGTGAGCAGGCAACATATAGCTGTCCACATGAGAAGCGTGTATTTTCAAAATTTAGTCCACACCTTGAAGCGATTCATCCACCCCACGCAGTAGCTCTGTTTTAAATTTATTTAGATAGCTCAAATATTTATTATTTTTAAAATAAGGCCCCCGGCCCCAAACGTAAAATTTTAAAATGGTTGTACTTATGTCACACACACACTGAAATTTCGTTTGTATTTGATTGATTTCTAGCCACCCATGCAATAGCACTGATTGAAATTATATTTGTATAGGTCATATAAGAAAAAATAATTTGGGGCTCCGGCCCGAAAAGGAATATTTCAAAATGGATAAGCTAATTCAGAAACCATTTGTACGCACAACAACTTACCAAAGTTTAATCGCAATCGGATGAATGGTATAGGAACGCATACGAAAATTATATTTAGCTCATAAAAGGGGGGGGAAAGGAAATTAGGTCCCCGGTTCCAAAACGGAATATTGTAAAATGTGTGTAATAATTCAGAAACATTTGCATTTTTTTTTACAATTCTCACAATTTTCATCACTTTGGATTGATGGTATAGAACGGGATATACTTATATAATGTATAGATATAGTTTACCGAATTAAGATAACTTTTTTGCAATTATTCAAGGATGATCTGTCTGTCTGTATGACTGTCTGTCTCTCTGTCTCTGCCTGTCTCTATGTCTCTCTGTCTGTCTCTCTGTCGCTCTGTCTGTCTCTCTGTCTATCTCTCTTTCTCTCTGTCTGTCTCTCTTTCTCTCTGACTGTATATCTGTTTCTCTGCCGGTCTATATGTCTCTCTGTCTGTCTGTCTCTCTGTCTCTATGTTTGTCTCTCAAGCTGTATCTCAGTCTGTCTCACTGTCAGTCTCTGTCTCTCTGTCTATCTATCTGTCATTATGTCTGTCTCTCTGTCTATCTCTCTGTCTGTCTGTCTCTCTGTCTGTCTCTATGTCTGTCTCTCTCGGTCTCTCTGTCTACATCTCTGTCTGTCTGTTTGTCTCTCTGACTGTCTCTCTTTCTGTCTCCCTTTCTGTCTCTCTGTCTGTCTGACTGCCTGTCTTTCTGTTTGTCTGTCTGTCTGTTTATCTATCTATCTACCTATCTATCTATAATCTACCTATTTACCATCTACCTGCCCACCTACCTACCTACCTACCTACCTATCTACCTACCTACCTATCTACCTAACTATCTACCAATCCAGCTACTATCTACAGACCTGTTTACTCTCAAAATAATAAAATCGTACAATTTCATCACAAAATCGTTCAATACATTATCTTCATAGTAAAAAAACACTCAGTATATATAATGTATACACATCAAAAGCGTACATTGTACGCCAAAATCGTAAGAGTAAACAGGTCTGTATCTATCTACCCATCTATCTACCTATATCCCTACCTACTTACCTACATATATATCTACCTACTTACATACCTACTAACCTACCTGCTTACCTACCTTTCTACCTACCTATCTATCATCCATCCATCCATTCATCCTCTCACCCACCACCCTTCCATCCATCCTTTCATCCATCCATCCGTCTAGCTATATTTTATCTACATCTCTATCATATATCATCTATCTGTGTATTTGTCTGCCTGTCTGTCTGTCTTTCTATCTCTCTATGTAATAAAATCTCTATTTTTTTAATTAAATTTTCACTTGTGTAAAGTGATTGGGTTTTGATATCCCTGGGGATAATTATGAAAATATTTTTATGTTTTGTTAAAGTCATTGATTTTCTTAATTGGTTAACATATGTTCATATGTAAAATGAGAATATAGCTTCTTTTTTTTTTACAACTGAATTGTCATTGGATTGAAAGATATTGTCATCCAAGTAAAAATGCATGAACTCAATTTCCTACCATCGATATAAAGGTATCGAAGAAGGTTAATTATTGATCAAATTTATTCTGAGGCTTATCTTGTGCAGCACTGGGCAAAATGAATGTATAGTGTATAGTGGGCTACACAGAGTATTTAAAAAAAAAAATAAATCAGCCATCGGATTGTAGCCCCCTTACTTACGCAGAAGATTTTTTTTTGCCTTTAATAAGCTTATTTCTAATCTAGATCAGTGATAAGTGCATTAAAAATTCTATTTGGCAATTTAGTTTTGCTACACCAATTTAATTAAAAGGCATATTCTTATTAAAATTATTTTCAAATGTAGAATTTGTACTACTTTATAAATGTAATAAAAGTTTATTTTTGGAATGAATAAAAAGTACAAACTTATTAAATGTTAAAAATACAAAAGCTAAATTAGTATTTAAGTTTACCAATTTAAAAAGCAATCGATGCTATTTATTAATTTTACTTATAAGAAGGGGAATGTACATCATCAGTTTTGTCACGCTCCCTTTATTAAATCAGATAACTTTTAGCTTTGGCTAAATAGGCAATTCGCACTATGACGTCATTTGCGTGATTATTTAGAACTAATTAATTTTAATTTTATTTCGCCTTATTGACAACGCGCTAAAGAACGCACTAACAACAACTGATGATTAGGTTTTCCGGATAAATGTGATTACTGTGTATTTCTTTGATCATATTTTTTCTATTTAATTTTTTTTATATAACTTTTAAACGCATTTTAGTTGTTTCTTTATATGTATTTGTAATTTATAATAATAATACTAAAACTTTTGCTAAAATAAAAGCGGAAATATATTTTTTTGCGCATGTAAATTTATTCGATTTCCGTAAAAAAATAGAAAATAACTATGTTTGTTTTTAAGAGTCCGAACGTATCACAATATTTTCGGCTCTTTTGCGTTATGTCCCTATAGCTCATTCTAATATATATATATTTTTTTCTAAAATCAGATTTTTACTGAAAATCCAAACATCTGTAATATATATCGCGCAATTAATTTTATGTTTAGCGTACTGAAAAAAATGACTTCAAGCGATATCAAATCAAAATTTTGTTGAACCCAATGATAACCAAATTTAGAATAATCGTATTAAAAATTAATTTAATCGGGCAAATTGAAAGCGATTCATTTCCTTGATTGAGAGATAAAATATTTCTATGCCATTTTGAAATGAAATCCCGATACCCAATTTTGGATTTTCCTAAAGTGCCTGATAAAGGGAAATTGGCAAAATTCCATCATCTGTGTATTAGAATTACTATTAATAATTTGCAAGCAAATACATTTTTAAAAATTATTTAGTTAAATATAAACCTCATTGTGAGATTGTATTTTTGTATAAAAGGTATTATATGGTAAATATTCGTGACATTAAAATTATTTTGCATTAACATTAAGTTAAGATGATCTTGATGTACTTATTATAAATTGTAAATCCAATTAAAGGCTTATTTGCTTAAATAACTCCAATAACACCATGATATATTTTTGTGATTTTAACTGTGTGAAAAATGCTTTATTTTAAAAAGACGGAAGTTTGTTCCATTTTTGTTTTCGGTTCACGCGATCAAATTTTTTAGTCAAGTTTCGTTTTGAACGCATTATTTCAAAAAGAAATTCAATTTTAACTTTTTGCCTAGTTTCGCTTCGGCCGAAATCAGAAAATCACTTTCGGTCGGTCTCAAGTCACCAACCACCTTTTCTACCACACAAGCCGCAGGTCCACAGGGATCGTCTGTGTGTGTGTTGGGTGCGGGGGGGGGGGGGGGGGGTTGAAGTTGGATCTATTCTTATTTGGTTTTTTATTATGTTTGATTTTTTTTTTTGCCTGCCAGCAATAACTTGGAAATCTTTATCATAAGTGTGTTATTTGTATTAACAAGGTATGTGGAGCAGAATTGTTTTGGGCCAAGCACACATTTTTGTCAGCTCCGCTCCTGTTCCGCTCCGAGCTCCGGGATGGTTGAGGGGGTGCACAGTTTTTAAAGAGATGTGTTTATTCTTGTCCCTTACCCAGCTAATCAACAAGGTTTTAGAAATACATGTACCAGCATCAGATCTGCAAGTAAAGTGTGGCAACAACGCTGATAGAAGAATAGGACAACTCAGCTGGTAGAAGAGAGGGGCAACATTGTTGTAGAAGAGTGAGCAAAAGCTGGTAGAAGAGTGGTGCAACATAAATGATAGAATAGTAGGGCAACATAAATGATAGAAGAGTGGGGCAACATAAATGATAGAAGAGAGTAAGGCAACATAAATGATAGAAGAGTGGGGCAACATAAATGATAGAGTGGGGCAAAATACATCACAGAAGAATGAGGCAACATAAATGACAGAAGAGTGGTGCAACGTAGCTTTTGTGCATGATGTGTTCAACAATTCTTCTAAAAATATAAAGCAGGGCTTCCCACACCTCCGATGCTGGCAACCCAAGGGGAGGGGGGTGAGGGTCATAACGTACTTCATGTCACACCCTTTTTTCTGTTGTGAAAATAGATATAAGGGGGGATGGTGGGTGTCAATCATTGTAAGAAAACTATTATTTGTTCGTTATTTTAATTATGATCTTCTCTCATTTGGCAACGTTAGCGAGAGCCCTCGGTCATTAAGGATATTTCACTTCCACTAGAGAAGATTGAAGTAGAGCTATTTTTACATACTGCGTTGAAGGTAACTGACGTATTATTTTGTGTTGGAGTATCCGTGTGTTTTTGACACGAAAGTCTTATTATTATTATCATCAAATTCCTTATCTTATTTTTTAAAGATTATTTAGGAATCGTAAAATGATCATTTGGGAGATTTTGATTATTGTTTTAAATAGATCAATCCTCAATTTTGAATTGATATAATTAAGATTTAATAAAATCCCACGTAATGTTGGGTATTTCCGATGTATTTTGGGTAATTCATTTTATTTTATTCCCCCGATATTAAAGGGAATAAAATAAATATTTAGTTGACTTTTTTTTTTTGATGTACAAAGTATTAAGTGTGCATTTTTTTTTTAAAATTGTCTTATGTGCCAATGTTTCAGTTATTCATTTTAGGTTTCTTTGCTTTTGTTTTTACTGGCAATACTGCGTGGACATGCTTAAATCGTGCATTGAGCCGAATAACATGGACGGGTAATGTGCACGTTGGAAATAAGTTGTTTTTGACTTTTTAATCAAGCATATTCTCACTCAACGCGTAACAGCAAACACGTTTTTTTTTCTAAAATGTGACTTTTTTGTATTTCATGATAGTGGGGTTGACACGATTTTGCACGGATGTAAACCACTACGATCGATTTGGTTGACGCAACATGTAACTGACCAATTGAAACGATGCCTGTGTGTACAGAGTTGTATTCGCTACAACTAGATGTTGCCAAGAAATAAGCCCAGAAAATCACTGTGTTTGAGTGTGAATTTTGTTTCAAATTCAAGTGTAATAGGACGATTGGTATGGTATCAAGGCGTTCATCCAGGGTGTCAACAAAGGTTTGTCTCACATCAAGGATCTTCAGCGTACTGATGTTGAGGCGTTTCGGAGCTTTGGTGGCCTGAGGTCGTCTCTTAGGTTGGATGTGAATTTTTAACTTTGAGACGATAATGCGGTGATCCGTCCAGCATTCTGCGCCGCACATGGCCTTAGTCACTCTCACATCCTGCGGTCCCTATTTCTGACGATGACATAATCTATTAGGTGCCAGTGTCTAGAACGGGGGTGCCTCCAGGAGGTCATGTTGCGTGTAGGCAGGCTAAAGAATGTGTTTGTTATTAGATGACCGTGTTCAGCACAGATCTGAGGTAGCAGTAGGCCGTTGCTGTTGCACTTTCCAACACCATACTTCCCCAACACGCCTCCCCAGGAAGTGTAGTCACTGCCTACACGTGCATTGAAATCTCCAAGAATGATGATTTTGTCAGCAGTCGGTGTGGAGAAGATGACAGTGTTCAGGTCTTCATAAAACGTATTTATGGTCTCTTCTGTGTTTGCCATGGTGGGTGCATAGGCACTGACTAAAGTGGCAGCCTTCCTTCCATGGCAGAGGGGGAGTTTCAACGTCATGAGACGGTCATTGATTCCTTTTGGAGATCTGGAGAGCTTGCTCGCAAGAGAGGTTTTGATAGCAGAGCCTAGTCCATTTTCTTTCATCAGGGTCGCGTCTGCTCCAGAAGAAAGAATAGCCAGCAAACCTTTCCGTGACTTCACATTTGCCAGAGAGTCTGGTTTCACTGAGGGCGGCGATGTTTATGTTGTATCTGGTAAGTTCATGGGCAATGAGCGCCGTGCGTCGTTGAGGTCTGTTTTTAGAGTCCCTGTTAAGCAGTGTGCGGATGTTCCACGTGGCAATTTTAAGTGAAATAGAGTTTAGGTTTTTGATTTTCGACCGCAAAAATTTGGTCCCCGCCGACCGTGTTTAGCCGGCCAGGATGTAAAGGAGCAGGCAATGTTTTGGGCTCATATTCTAACCCCTTGTTGTGCATTTAGGAGAGCGTATCCGTCGCCACGAGATTTGGGATGATGGGAAATGGATGACTGATGACTTGCGTGGGTGACTTTGTTTAAAGTGAGGAAGATTTGCGCAGCGTCAACCTCACTCTCTCGTCCGGACCCACCGTGTCCAGTGGCAATACTAAGTCATCCTTACTCTCTCATCCGGAACCACCGTTTCCAGTGGCAAGACTAAGTAAGTCAAGACGACTGGAGATGGGTACGGATGCAGTGGATGACCAAGATGTTCTACGTGACTCATCTTGCTCTAAACGCTCCACGGTGCGTTGCTGTAATCGCCTTCTCCTCCGATGAACCCAAATGGTCTCCTCCGCAGGATCCGACGTTACCAAGTCTAACTGAAAGTGGCACTAAAGACCTTCAGCATCGACCCTACTCATACAGCTCAGGACTGAGTCGGTTACCGGATCTTTGATCGAAAGAAATTTCGTCGACAGAAAATTGATCGACGGAAATTCGATCGAACGGAAATGTAGTCGATTCTTTTTTTCAGTTCACACGTTAAAATTTTCGTCAAATTTCTTTTTGAACGCACTGTACTATACAGTAAAACGAAATAATGCGTCCAAAAAGAAATTTGACGCACAATTTGGTGCACTACACAGGATGTTAGACATTAACTTACTATAATTAAACACTAAGAGTATTATTATTATTATTTGCTGTCTTGCATAGCGTGGTACCCCAGCCTAGGGCTAGGCTCACCGCGCTGTACATAAAAATATTAAAAAAGAGACATAATTGTGATATTAACATACTATTAACGATCGTTGACCAATTAAAGAAAAAGATTTCCCCATGTCATCTCAGGATACACTCCACAAGTTTGAATGAGGCAAATAGCACCCATTTTATTAAAAGTTTCTCTCTCGTTTCCAGTTGCAAATATAGATAACTAAAAGGATACTGAGATATATTATGTCGTATGGTCCACAAGAAAGCAAACACGTGCCTAATAACAAGACACGAGCATATCTCCCCAAGCGACCAGAGTACGAGCTCCTGGAGAAAAGAATAGAGACCTACGTGGGGTGGCCGGTCCCGTTTTTGGACAGTGAGAGAGTGGCCAGATCAGGATTCTGGTACCTAGGTATGTTTTTTTGTTTTTTTAAAAACAGTTTTAGATTCATTTTCTGGTGGCAGTTAGTTTGATGTTTGGAGAAATGTAATACTGCATATTATTAGCTCATGCCTTTCTAGTTTGAAACTAGTGCGCAGTTTCGTGGTTAGAACAGTTAGAGCATGAGCGAGGCCTCAGACAAAAGGAGTTTCAGCTCTATTTCTAGACATTTTTATGAAAGAAATGTGAAGGAAATTTGCTCGAACGGAAACATGTTCCAATGGAAATTTATTCGTATTGAAATTAATTAACCCTAGATTAATTTTATTTTTTTTTTATTTTACAGGAATGTATCAATGAGAAATAGGAAAAATATATATTTTTTTAATGTTATAATAATAATTAATAAAAATAAAAAAATATTCAACAAAACCTTTTTCTTTAAATATTTTTTAAAATCATCCTTTGTTCCGATAATTTTCTCATTTTGAACAAAATTCCTTTGAAATATTTTCCACCGAACAAATTTCTTTGGTACAATCGTCCGGCAACCTTCAGCACAGAAGATATTAATGTCCTGGTAAATATTAACCCCCTTGTTGGGGTGGAACGTGTGATAGGAAATTGAAAACGAGGGCTGGGGTTAGGGGGGGGGGGGTAGGGCAAAGCTTTGAGCTGTTTATCAGTGCTAGTAAAAGATGTATATCGTAGCAACCACAGTCAATAATGAAAAGCCATTTTAAGGATGTTATATATATATTTTACTATATATACAGGGTGGCCCAGAAAAAGTGAGAACATCTCGTAACAAAGGGTTATATAATTGTGTTAATATATTGTTTTGTCATTGACAGTTGTATGAAAATTAGTATGCTAATCAGAAAACATGTACAATATGTCTCCCCCCTTCTCAACGACTTATTGTAACTGTTGGTGCCTTTTTCAAGCGTCTGACAAAAAAGTCATGTTATCACATTTTTGGGCCACCCTGTATATGGCATCCTTCCGTCTTCGCGAGACGATGGAGTAGCTATATTGTAGTCCTACACCTCGATGAGTGGCTCACTAGGCCAATCCTGGAGTGACAATCTCGACTGCATTTCTCGCAGTTATTATTAATATGTATATATATATCCACTTTTTGCCTTTTTATAAATGTTCCTAACTAAATATCATGAAAAGAACTTCTAAAGTAAAGTAATTAAGAAAAATAGTAGGTCCTTTATGTGGTTGTCTGGAAATGTGTTTATTTATGAAAAAAAATAATTTGGGAACCTGTCCCTGCTGGAATTTGTACTGGGCCCGAGTCCCACGGGAAATCATGATAAAGGGGTACCTCTATATTTATTTTTTCCTTTTTTCCCCATTTTTTTGCTAAGATGTAAATACATATTTATTTCGGGTAAGGCAAAAATGATGGGGGTGGGGGATTAGGTGAGTCCCTACACTTTTCCCCCAATACTTAACCCCTGAATGTGGATCTTTCCTGTTGTTCCTTCACATTCAAACATTTGAGAAGCGCTGCTTTTTGGCATATCCTAGAGGACTACTAACGAATTCCATGCATCGGAATCTCTTTGCCTGCTCAAATGAACAGTGGGTAAATATCTTATTTTATATGTTATAGGAGAGGCTGACCGCGTGCGCTGTTTCTATTGTGGGGGAGGTCTGCGAAATTGGGAGCCCAAGGATGATCCGATGATGGAGCACAAGCGAGTCTTTCCCACTTGCGGCTTCCTCCTACAGCTCATGGACAGTGAAGATGAACGAGAGGAGCTGGCGGGCCAAGAAGCGATGCCCAAGAAATCCAAGCTCTAAGATTGTCTGCTCTAAGACTGTCTGCTCTAGATCAGGAGGCTGACGAGGAATTATGGTGGTCGCTGCTTATATAAACTCTCAATTTTGATTTGATCTTCTGAAGTAATATTGTAGGCTACACGTTCGATCAGACAAATAATCGATTTTTATTTTTGTTAATTTGAACCACTTTTCTTTTCTTTAAAAAATACAATTGAATATACTAATTAGAAAAATGCAGCAGCAATCTTGAAATTAGTAATTGAAAATCATGTTAGACCTTGCGGAAACCCAGTGATAAAAAATATATGTGCAAAGTTGGTGGGATACGTCGGTTACAAGACGTTTAAGAATATATGAGCTCAATTTAAGATATATTTCTGCACAAATGTATTCTTAGATTTTATAACACTAGAATATGTGAGCCGATGTTACCGATATAATGATGGCAGGTATTTTGTGATTATGTCTACCTGCTATTGCGAAAACCCATCCGAATTCCTTAGTGTAAAAAGAAGTGTACATGTAATGAGGTTTACGTTTCTAACATCATTTAGTTTTGAGAAATTTTTATCTGCTATGTAATATCCGCATACGCTATCCCTTTTTGCGCCCCTAAACTACGCTTTCCTTCTCTAAGAATTGTTAAACATGACCTTAAATTTAATACAATATTAACCAACATTTTTTTGCCTTATTTTTCTGCTATATAATTGGTAAATCGTAAAACAAAGAATTCTTTTATCTAAAGAAGATTCTCTTAGTTGTTTTTCACGTCTGTAACAGCTTAGATTGTTTGTTTTTTTGTGTGGTTTTTTTTAATTATTTTTTTTTAATTTTTTATTTTTTTATATATATATAAAGAAATGTATTTTCATTTTTGAAAACAAATTTTAACCCA
Organism: Omphiscola glabra; assembly: GCA_964017045.1. Taxonomy (NCBI): domain Eukaryota; kingdom Metazoa; phylum Mollusca; class Gastropoda; family Lymnaeidae; genus Omphiscola; species Omphiscola glabra. Next base: position 27,227,293 of record OZ024800.1, on the reverse strand, counting down.
TTTTTGTTCACGCCCATGAACTGTAAGGTAAAAAGAAATGGCTCTATTTTTAAGATAAAATGTTCACTTGTGTAAAATGAATGGGGTACGATATTTTTACCTGAGGTAAGGGTATACTTATGAAAATGTACCCACGTTTTGTCAACACCATTGGACTACATTTTCTTAATTGGTAAACATATGTTTATTTGTAAACAGAGAATGTAACAACTATTTTTCACGCGTGTGATATCATTGGATTTAAAGATTTTGTCGTCCCCGAGAAATTTAACACACCCCCGATATATTTGTACATAAGAAGGATAATTATTTCTCAAATTCATTCCTTAACTTGAGGCGTATCTTGTGCTGTCATGGGCAGAATGAAAGTATCTAATCCCTCTCCCCCCCCCTTCCCCACAGTTTTTAATACAAAATTTAAAAAATCACCCACAGGATGACAGCTCCCTACGTACGCAACGACATCTGTTTTTGTACTGAACTTCATTAAAATTATAAACTCCAGATTCTTTTACCACATTGTCTTTTTATTTATTTTAAATATATATACTAGCTTTAGGCATAATTCCGTATATTAAAATATTATGGTTATTTATTTTAACATTAAAAACTATGAACAAGTTCAAATCTGTCACATAAATGGATTTTGAGATGTTGATATCAAAATGAACCAATTGCAAAAATGTTGTGTTTTTTTTTATTAGCAATTTGAATTTAAAAAGGAATCAGTTAAGTTTATTAATTTTACTTTTAAAAGGAGGGCGTTCATTAATTACGTGAATAATTTAAAAGTAATTTTTGAATTCCCTCCCACCCCTTGTCAACAACTGTCAAACTTTCAATGACCCCCCCCCCCCACTTAGTAATTATGTCAACATGTCTATAACCCCCATACCCAAACCAAAAAAATGAATTATAAATAAATAAATAAATATATATACATTGTACTTTGTGCTGATCCATTTAAATAACACAAAATTGTAGGTGAAACGTTTTATTGCATCTTTAGCTTGTATAGCAACAAGCTAAAACTTTATCTAACTAAAAATTGTATAACTATTTTAATTTACACTTATTAAACTTGTTAAAATAATGTAATAACCAGTCAATTTTAAGATAAAAATTTAATAGAGAAAACATGATTGTTGATGTCTAGTAATCTAACCCCCCCCCCCTTTTTTTCCTTTTCCCCCTTGTCAACAATTGTCCAACATTACTAAACCCCCTCCCCTCTTTTGTTGTTGACATAATAAAGGCACGACCCCAAAGGAGAAAGTACATTATCATTATCAGTTTCATTACATGCGGTTATTAAATTAAAGAAAGTTAAAGCTTTTTATTTGCAGTTTTAGATTTTGCTCTCATGAAATTAATGCAATTTTTCTTATATTTTTATTTCTATCGAAAACTTTACTTGGATATTATTTGAAGTCATTTAGATAAAAATTAATGTTTAATTTACTTTCGCAATATAAACAACGCACTAAAACAGGAATGGGCAAACCACTGGGCACATCGACAAATGTAAAGCTTTTGGGGGGCTGCATATATATTATGTCCAATTTTTACATGTCGATAAACATTTCTCTGTTTTAAAATCGGTAATTTTAGCATTATATGACAAATGTCAAGGACAGTTTTAAAAAATAGAAAATTAGAAAGAAGTTTGTTAAAAAAATGTTACAATCATAACGGCACATGAAATTCTTTAAAATTCAACAAAATAACTTAAAAAACAAAATACTTTTTTTTTTACATTTCTAATTGTCTTCGAGGTCCGCATAATATCAGTTGCCGGGCCACATGCGGCCCACGGGCCGTAGTTTGCTCACCCCTGCACTAAAAGTTTTGATGTTTGGGTATTCCCGATTTATAGATCATAATAAATAAACTATCATAGCTTTCAAATCGAATAAAATGCATGAAATAGTTCTTTAATTGTTATTTTATATACATTTTTTAAACATAACAATACTTGAGCATATACTAAAATAAAAGTAGATATATTTCATTTTTAGCTTATTTAAATTTTTTCGTTTTCCGTAATATAATAGAAAAGTACTATTATTGTTTTTAAGAAATTTAATATATTTAAATCAAGTATTGTTCGTTTATTGTTGTATATGAATACTTAAGGAACCCATAGGTATGTGTGATATATATAATTCTTGCATCTTGTTTAGCATTTTAAACGTTTGTTTTTAATCCATAGTTATTGCTATTCTTAAGCGTATTTTCTGTAATATTGACTTTTAAACGATAAATACTCAATACCCACCACAACCACCACCAAAACCACCACCACCACAACCCCCACCACCAACAAATCAAACATTAATGTTGATATATAACATCAAGATGTAACTTAGTACTATTCTATTTTATATACGTTTGGCACAATTTAACAAAGCGCGAATGGAAACGTCTGCAGAGTGGTCATGATATGGAACACTACAGAAATTCAAGATCTCCCCGTCCCTCCCAAAAGCCCATACATGATTTAAGGATGACATCTATTAAACTTCTTAGATTACCATAGTCAAGACAACTCAAATACCGTTATGTAGCGGTTTGTTTGTACTAAAAAAATTAATGTTTTAAATTGATTAAACTTTTTATTCTTTTCCGTTTCGATCATAATGCCCGCAAAGGTATGATTTTTTTTGTATGTACACTTTTCTCACTCCCCGCAATGATAACATTCTAGAGTATCCCTAGTTGTATTAGTTTTAATCTACACATTTATATTTAACTTATACCTTTCTTGTGTCATTTTACATTTTAACTTTTGATATGGAGGAGGTAAGGGGGGGGGGAGATCAGGATTTAAGGTGGGAAGGTTATTTGGTGGGAGTTTGGGAGGGGGGGTAAGGATTTAAATGACAATTTACATTGTAAAAACTGCTACCTATTGATATTTAAACTAAGTGAATATTTTATGTTGATTAAAACAATTTAGAACGCAATGTCCATACACAAAATTATACATATATATTTAAACACTGTACATACTTTTTTTTTTACATTTGTATATCTAGGGAAAATTTTTACATGTGTATTATTTAATTCATAATTATACTCGATTATATATTGAATATTTTTTAGCTGCCTGAAACCTTTGTACCTTGTATTATGAAAATGATATTTTACATAGTTTTTCATCTGGCTGTCGGTGAGCAGACGTTAAGGTGGTAATTTTTAAATTAATTTGTGGGGGGAGGGGTGAGGGGGCGAGAAATTTTATTAACAAAGTAAAATCAATTTTAAAAAAGTATTCATTATTTCCTACAAAGAAACCAGACGGCAAATAGCATGCAAATGTCTGTGTTAAAAAAATTAACAGTTTGATGTATATATATATATAACTCTTTTAACCAATCATGTAAAAGATGCAGACTAATGGAAATCAGATACAATGTAAGATGTTAAAAACTCCTTTTATCTTTAAAAATGGGCTCAATATATATACCTATGTAAATTTTCAGAAAATCTTTAAAAAGTGATGTGCTGTTCCAGAAATCCATGAAGATATATGATTTGGCCAGTGTACATTAACAATGTTTAAAATGTTCGAAAATATTTTATATTCAGGACTCATTTTTCGATTAGCTTTAAATTTGGCTTGAGGAATCCATTCTGCTAGAGCAGCTGTTCCCAACCTGGGGTACGCGGCGGGTCGTTGGGGGGTACACAAAAATTATACTTATATTTGTATCCACAAAATTATTTTCTAATGAAATTACTAATGAGAACAACTTATTCTTGTATTAAAAATCTAGAGTTGATGGTTTTTATTTCATTTTTTTTATATTCGGCTTAGCATACGTAAAACACGAACTGAAAGCCAATAAATAGTCATTAGCTTTATCATCTCCATTTGATGATTTAGCTAATCTATTTTTATTAATTTTTTTAGGAATGAGTTGGGGTAAAGGAAAAGGGCGGGGTGGGGGTACTCATTCATGAAAAGTCTTATCAAGGGGGGAAAAAACGGTTGGGGGCTGCTTTACTACAGTTTTTTTTTTTTAAATAAAAAAGTTTTTTTTTAACATTGAAATGCACCATCTCACAATAAATAAAGTCAATGAGCCTCCTTCTCCGAGCACTCCCCCAAATTTCGCTTGGCAACTTTCGGCGCCCACGATTTTTACACCCCCCACCGAATTTTTGTTTTTCGATCAAAGTGACAGTTCGGCACCTCTTTATACCCAGAAAGTAATGCGTGTTATGGTTTTTTTTCGGGCGTGGGTTGGGGACAAAATCAAAGTCCATACGGGGTAGCACACAATGTCTAGCTACGCCACGGATGTATAGACATGTCCACTTAAGGCACATTCATATCTCATTTATTGATGAGACATGGGCGAATTTTCGGGCTCCCTACCCTTTCATGACGCCGTACGCTTCCTTCGCACGGCCCTGGATGTAACCGACAAATCATGGGTTTGCAATCATTTTTTTTAAATGTCAAAAATTGTAATTTTTTAATTTTTTAATAATGTTTTATATGAAATTTCATTAATAAAAAAAAAAACTAGCATGTCTTTGAAAATGACTTTTAATTTTCATTTATATTGCGGGATTTACAAATTGACATTCAACACACGCACACACACACACTCTCACACACGCACACACACACACGCATGCACACACACACTCACATCCATTTAACATTTAACTACTTGTGCAGTCTAATTCACATGGAGTTATATAGGAGACTTCGTAAGAACCTACAATAGGTTATGGTTTGGTCGTGACAAAGTTCAAGAAGATTAAATGTCTTGACATTTTTGAGGTACTTGAGAGCCTCGAGGGGTGTTTTTCCGTCAAAAATGACAGTATCAGAGGAGTTGGCCTCTAATGTACTCACCTTAATGACATAAAAAACTTTAGAGTAATCGGAACTCCTCTAACTCTAACACAGATATTTAAATCCCACAATCCCCTAATGTCAACTAGCTCCCTTTTGCCATCCTTATATTCTTCCATATCAGCTTAAGTATTATTTAGATACTGTAACATTAATATCATGCAACTTTTATAGATGGAGGCGTACAGGATTCAGTAAATTTACCCCTTAATGCCAGCCAGAGGTGTAACAATTGCTTTTGGCATTGGGGCGGTTGCCAAGGGCTCCGGCCTGCGCCATTTCAAAAGGGCGCTGTTAAATCTCTAATTTTTTAATTTTTATTATTTAAAAAATAAATTAGCCAAGGGCGCAAAAAACACAGTTACGCCTCTAATGCCAGCTAATAATGTAAGCTCAATGTAAGCGAGGGCTTGCCCATACTATATCAATAATTCACCACTCCCAAAAAACTGTCTCTCTCTCTCTCTCTCTTTCTCTCTCTCTGCTAAGAAGCAGCAATGTCCAAATCAAAAGAATACACAGCACTTTTTTACATATTCTAAATGCATCAAAAAATGCACCCGAAATATATTATAACAATTATGGTTGCAATTCTGAGAATATAAATAACCACACGTTCAACAGTTGATTCAATATAAACTCAGTAAATCCGTTCGAAAATCCAATATTTCTTCTCACATTCAAGTCATCACGTTCACTCCCAATCTACTTAAAGAAACTTGAATTCTCTTTCCGCTACAAAAACTAGTTCCTTTTTCTCGTGTTGCCGGTCTTTAATGATAAATCACTACACCCTTGTGCCGTGATAATAAATATTAGTGCCGTGTGAAAAAATCTGTGTCATATGCAGAAGTAACATGGTCTGTTACAAATACAATCCTCTAAAGCCTCAATCAAATAATTCCCTTTAATCCAGTGGTTCTCAACATTCTTAATGCCGCGACCCTTTAATACAGTTCCTCGTGTTGTGGCGACCCCCCAACAACAAAAATGTGTTCGTTGCTACTTCATAACTGTATATGTGTTTTCCGATGGTCTTAGGCGACCCCTGTGAAAGGTTCTTGCGACCCCCAAAGGGGTCCCGACCCACAGGTTGAAAACCGCTGCTTTAAAACATCCAATTACAAGCATGAAACACTTTGTAACGCGTCGTCATTTTTTAATGCCACTCATCCCCCAATTTTGACAATCTTACCCATAATCCTCTCCCTTCTGTTCCCAACTCATTCTTTTCCCACCCCTAGCATCTATAAACACTGTTGAGACCCGCTGGTCCTCAACTTTTTGAGACCCGCTGGCTCACACTCTGTCCATCCCTACCCCACTTGATATTGCACAATTAGCCTGGGCCGAACATTAATAACACGAACAATGGAAATTAACCTGGTCACCTTGACCGTGACCCATCTTAAACAACGAGCGTTCCGTTCAAGCGTCCCACGCCACGCATACGATAATGCAGGGCACGACGCCACCCTTACTATAAAACCCAAGAGCCATCAGTTTTCGCCCTCTTTCACGTGTAATTTTGCAACAGAGCCTGGCTTACTATAATTATTGTGATTAAGTTTGTTTATCCAAAATTGGCTGGTTAGTCCAGTATACAGTAGAATATAACCAATTTAGTATACAGCGAGTATACAATAGCCAGTTTAGTATACAGCCAGTATACATTAGCCAGCTAAGTATACAGCCGGTATACAAAAGCCAGTTCAGTACAGCCGGTATACAGTAGCCAGCTTAGTATACAGCCAGTATACAATAGCCCGTTTAGTATACAGCCAGTATACAATAGCCAGTTTGGTATACAGCTGGTATACAGTAGCCAATTTAGTATACAGCCAGTATAGAGTAGCCAGTTTAGTATACAGCCGGTATACAATAGCCAGTTTACTAGACAGCCAGTATACAATAGCTAGTTTAATATACAGCCAGTATACAGTATATTCCGTTTAGTATACAGCCAGTATAAAAAGCCCGTTTTGTATACAACCAGTATACAGTAAAGTCTAGTTGAGTTGAGTCGAGTTTGTTGGAGTCAGTTGGTTAGTGGCTGGACTACCCTAATTAAAGAAATCAAGAATAGATTAGCCTTACGAGAGCCCAGGCTGTGGGTGCCCCACCGTTAGTGTGTAGAGTCTCCACCTATTACGTCGCAGTGCGAGTGACCAGCGAGAGCGGAGGGCAATCAAACAAGACTGTTTGTGTGTGTGTGTGTGTTTTGGACCTGACCTGGTTCAGGACAAGATAGACAGTCGTAACATAGCCATTAGTGCTAGAGAGCATACTAGTTATTCTTTTTGTGTGTATATTATATGTAACATGTGTGTAGTTAATTTTTTTTAGGTTATTAAATATTTAATATTCGTGGGCTGAACCACTTGTGTTCTTCTAGCCATAGCATAGTAATAGTATTAATAGAAGTGATCGAGGGAGAGAGGTGTCATTGAATGTAAGTGTGAGTGTGGTCATTTAACTTAGGATATTTAATTAGTAGATAAAGTCATCGCCTTAGTAGTTGTACTAATTTAACGTAACGCAACAAACACCAAAGGTAACCAATCTGTCATCCTGCAACATAACTACTCCTCCACAAACGACTTAAAGAAGTTGAGTCTGGAGTCTTTAAAAATGCTTGGAGGGCCCTAGTCAGAGGATTTGGAAGGGAGTCGATGCGCCCTAGAGAGGGGGGACACTTTTTGTCTTTATATGTAGGTGGCTTTTTCAGAAAAAAGCAGATTGTTTTCCGTGGGGGGTGCAACACTCTTGGCCCGTCACGGGTGGCACTAACCAATCTACAAGAAAGGGGGGCATTCCGACCCTGCCAATTATAGTCCGATATCCCTCACCAGCGTAGTATGCAAACTATTGGAACACATAATCGTAAGCGCAGTCATGAAGCATCTTGAAAGCAACAATATACTCAATGACTGTCAGCATGGCTTCAGAGTCAATAGATCATGTGAGACCCAGCTCCTTGAATTTGTTGAAGACTTGATGACAAATCTGGAAAAAGCAAGCAAACTGATGTGCTGGTGATGGATTTCTCGAAGGCCTTTGACCGTGTCAATCATAGTTTGCTTCTACACAAACTTCAGAGATATGGGATCCAAGGCACTACTAAAACATGGATCTCTAGCTTCCTCAACAACCGATGTCAAGCAGTGGTCGTGGACGGTACAAGCTCGTCCTTTCTTAGTGTTAAGTCATGGGTCCCCCAGGGCTCGGTGCTAGGCCCCAGTTTTTTCCTAGCATACATCAATCACCTACCCGAGAAACTGACATCCCAAGCAAGACTGTTCGCAAATGACACAGCGGTATATAGGACGATCGCCAACAGATCTGACCAGGACCAGCTACAACAGGATCTCAACATGTTGGCTGAGTGGGAGGCGAGCTGGGACATGCAATTTCATCCGGCCAAGTGACAGACACTGTCAGTATCTAGAAGTTGTACTCCTCTACACTACCCCTATGAATTGCATGGCCATTTACTTGAGTCAGTTTCCTCGGTAAGGTACCTGGGTGTTACCATTCAAAGAGAGGTCCGCTGGGACGAGCATATTAACAATATGTGCAACCAGGCAAACAATGCCCTCGGGTTCTTGAGGCGTAATCTAAAGATCAGCAACTCCAGTGTGAAAGAAAGAGCCTATAATGCCTTTGTCCGGCCGCTTTTAGATTATGCATCTTCGGTCTGGGACCCATTCACCCAGAAGAGCATCGACGCTTTGTCCTGAACCGCTAGAGGAATACCTCTAGTGTTAGCAGCATGCTGGAAACACTGAGCTGGTCACTATTGGAGGAACGACGACGACTACCCAGGCTCTCCATCATTTACAAGATGAATAATGGACTAGTCCACTGCTCTGGCATTAAACAGAAACTCGTCCCTTTCCCTCATAGACAGCGACGAGGCCATGACAGGCAGTTCCGGCTTATATCAGCGAGAAGCCAGTATAGGAACTGCTCATTCCTGCCAAAGACAATCAGGGACTGGAACAAGCTTTCAAAAGGAACAGTTGAGGTGACAACACTTGACTCATTTGCGACTATTGCCTCAGGCCTTCCAACCCCCAGTGCGTGATACCCCCGCGCTGTAACTCTTGTAACCAGTGAAATATCCTCATCAACATCAGGCACAGAAACATTTCAAATCCCATCTACATTCATAGGAGCCATAATGATCAATAAATTTATCGTAAGCCCTTAATATATAGAAGAAGAAGAACCCTAGGTACGCCACTGGTCCTGGTCGAAGGTTAGACATGCTGTACACAACACGCGATGATTGACATTTAGTTTAATGGGTTCTCGTTATTGCACAATATTTGAAATACAAAATGATTTTTTTAAACAACTTGAGAATAAAATTTTAAAAAACAAAAAACAAAAAAGAGAAACTTTATGAGACAGCAATTTTTAAAAAACAACAACTCTTTATGCATAGTATCTTGACGTATCACACTAATCGGCACGTATGGAAGAAATGGCCCTACAGATAACAAACGTCCGTCTCATCTGTGCAAACATGCCAGAGGCAATCGGGGATTTTTTCAGGATGACACCTCCAGCTGTCACGGAAAACAGATTGCCTAGGTCAAAAATTATGTCCTTCAAATATATAAAATAAAACCTATCTATATGTAAGTCTGTCTCTGCATAAATCTATTTCCTCGTTATACACTTGTCGCGGCTCTGAACTACCTGGACTAAACTTTGAAGATGTTGTCACACTGACCTCTCAATGTGGTTAACATAGAAATATATATGTATATATATATCCGCTGTGGAATGAAATAATTAAACAACTGGTTCGCAGACATAATGAACTTTAAAAAAAATTATTTAAAACAAAATTATTCCGAATTATTGTTTCTTATTTCATAGAGTTCACACTTGAATAAGAACAATTTTTGTTTTAAAAAGGTACCCAAAAAAACCTAGATATATTATATAAGAATAATCCGATGTCACTGCGTTACTCTTAAGTCAACAGCCACACAAAATAAAATCCTCACAATTCGGATCTTGCCTGCAGTAACGGGCTGACTAAAGCTTCATTTACAGTCCACAAAACAACATCTGCATGTCACACGTTTTTAACAATCTCATTAGTATAATCTATCTTTATTGTTAGATCTACGGACAACGAGGTTTCATATTTAGCCATTTGCTTTATGGTATCAAGAGTGTCTGTGATTGACACCAAGAATGCATGTGTTTGACACCAAGAGTGTCTGTGATTGACACCAAGAATGCATGTGTTTGACACCAAGAGTGTCTGTGATTGACACCAAGAATGCATGTGTTTGACACCAAGAGTGTCTGTGATTGACACCAAGAATGCATGTGTTTGACACCAAGAGTGTCTGTGATTGACACCAAGAATGCATGTGTTTGACACCAAGAGTGTCTGTGATTGACACCAAGAATGCATGTGTTTGACACCAGGAGTGTCTGTGTTGACAATGATGTAGAACTGCGACCAGCTACTGTTGAGGATTCGATGTCATTTTATAACTGTTGCTTTTTTTTTTGTTCCTTTTGTTTTGAAAATTACCAAATCTAAATAACCACTAATTAAGTCAATGTTGTCACTAAAGGAATTCAATGATGGCTGATTCTACGCTAGAGAAATACTTTGGATGTTCTGCGTTTAAATTGTTGTTAATATATACGCAATTTTGTCTTGGCTAAAAAATATGTTCTTTTTATGTGCTGAAAATGAATATGCATAAATCTAACAGCTCAAATGTGGACATTGTAATTTACTTCGTAGAGTGTGGTTTTTTTGGTGATTTGGGATTGACGGGAAGTTGAGAAAATATAATTATGTCATGCGCAGATGAACAGCAAAGATTTATGATGAAGAATGCATGGCGCTTGCCAGGATCTTTTGTTTTACCTTATAACATCGTATTGCGTATTCGACGGATCTGAGAGATTATTTATATGCATGAAGCAGTAAGGCAATATCTATTATCTTTTCTCCAATGTCAGGAGACCTATTATTATTGTTTATCGTATCAAGTGGAAAATAAAATATAATAATGTCAAATCTGGAAGTTCTGCCTCGTGTTTTGGGAGATATTATGATAACTGTGAAAGTGGTTAGTCAATGAAAATACAGCTACATATTAATACACCCAGCCTACAAGTAATATAACTTCAGCATTACAAATGAGGCTGTCGATACAATAAGCAAAAACATGTCCATTTATTTGGATCAATAAAGAATCTATCTTATCTTATCTGCTCTTTGCTACCACATTGATGTTTGTCTGTCTCTATATGAAAGTTACAAAAGGTTCTCAAATTTTCTTCATTCTTCTTTCGAGGTGCTGTGTTCTATATGTATTAAAATGAACGTGGCTACTTCCAGAGAGGTATTACAGAACAACAACCATCAGGAACGCTAACAACTAATCCCAAAAGGGTTCGCACTTTGCACATGACATAAATGGTTACTATGTCCTGCTTTAACTACGACAGGGGAACTAAGAAAAGCGATAAATATTTATTTGAAAAGGAAATCCCGGGAATTTTGAAAATCCCAGTTTTCATAATTCCAATCCAGGTTTTTTCGCGCATCCGTTACAGTCCGGTATTCCAATATTTTCGAGGGTTGGTATCCCGGAATTGCGACACTTATTAGTTAGTGAACGCTCTTCCCGCGCTTCAAATGGTGACGTATTTTTATGCTCATTGTGACGTATTGTCTAGACTTTTTTGTGACGTACGTTTTATTAGTATGGCAGTCGTAAAAGGAACGTTGTGAAAATAGGTTGTGTTTTATTTCTGTCTGACAGCAAGCTGCGGTATATGCATGTGTTTATGGAAATAAATTAAAGCATATGTATATACTTATATATTAAAGTTACATTTATTGTGATGCATGACGGGTTGATTCAATATTAGTACGACGTATTACACCGTGTAAAAAGAACTTGATGAATTAACCAATCTAGTAGAAACAGGAGCTTGACAACTGGTTTTAAACTTGAATCTTAACACCGACAACCAGTTTGCAACAAACAAACAAACAAAAACCCAATATGAATTTTTTTTAATGTAAACACGAAATTGTTCAAATAGCTCTCACACACACACACACTAACACACACAGATGCCCACACACACACACACAAACACTCATACATACACAGACGCGCAAGGAGGGTGGCAAAGGGAATAACGGGAAGTTCCGAAACATGATCACATGCGTGCTACACTACTTTACTTCATTTCTGTCTAGATCTTGTCCTGGGATAGACCTGTATTCATTTCCTGTAAATTTGCATAAAGAAACAGTGCCGTAAGGTAAGTTGAAACATATCATAATAGTATATTCACATAAATTGTATATGCTTATATATAATGCGTCCCTTTGTTATGGTTTTTATTGGATAAGTAAACTAAATTCGACATTAAAAATGAAACGAAATTTCCACTAACAGATTTCAAATTTGAATTTTTTTTTTTTTAAATATTGTAAAATAATTAAAAATTGAAGTAACTAAGTAAACTGAACTGAATAAACACTTAACCTATATATTAGCCAACATATATGTTTAATTTGGAGCAGAGGCGTAGCGTAGGGGGGGGGCAGGGGGTACAGATGTACCCGGGCGCCAGCTAGTTAGGTGCGCCAAAATGTGCTTTGGTATTATTTTATTGATGAAAATAATGGCTTTGAGAGTTGAAAAAAGGAAAAGAGGGCGCTTCAAAATAAAACTTGTCCCCGGGCGCCAAACACTCTAGCTACGCCTCTGCTTTGGAGACCGAGTATTAACCAGTATATTTAATTAACCACTATGATTAACGACTTTGTCAGCGATAAGGATATAGCAGGCGAGCGAATGACTTGCTCAAAAGAACTATCAATAGCGCTGAATAGCTAGCTAAAAAAAATTCTATTACGTATTTAGGATTATGACAGTCATGGGAATATGATACGATCAGTACGACAAGGTGCTTACACGTCAGCAGGGCCGGAGAGCTTACACGATAAACAATCATTTTCTATTTAAATGTGTAAAACAATGTTTTAGGTACAGTGAGTTCAAGAAAGAAGACAAGAGGAAGGTAATTAAAAACAATGTCACATACCACTAAACAACGGCTTCTCAACCTTGGGTGCAGTGGCGTAGAAACGGGGCGGCGGAAGGGGCGGTACTTTGTTTTCTTCTTTATATCGAGGGGTTCGGACGTTGTCGGCGGATCACAGAGTATTTTTTGTGGAAGAGGGGTTGCAAAAAATATAGTCACTCTAGCTAAGCCACTACTAGGTTACGATGATGAGGTGGCGTTTAAGGGGTACGAGAAACCACTGATTATAAGAACAGAGAAGTCACTGATTATAAGAACAGAGAAGTCATTGATTATAAAACAGAGAAGTCACTGATTATAAGAACAGAGAAGTCGTTGATTATAAGAACAGAGAAGTCGTTGATTATAAGAACAGAGAATTCATTGATTACAAGAACAGAGAAGTCATTGATTATAAGAACAGAGAAGTCACTGATTATAAGAACAGAGAAGTCGTTGATTATAAGAACAGAGTAGTCATTGATTATAAGAACAGAGAAATCATTGATTATAAGAACAGAGAAGTTATTGATTATAAGAAGAGAGAAGTCATTGATTATAAGAACAGAGTAGTCACTGATTATAAGAACAGAGAATTCATTGATTATAAGAACAGAGAAGCCATTGATTATAAGAACAGAGAAGTCGTTGATTATAAGAACAGAGAAGTCGTTGATTATAAGAACAGAGAATTCATTGATTATAAGAACAGAGAAGGCATTGATAATAAGAACAGAGAAGTCATTGATTATAAGAACAGAGAAGTCGTTGATTATAAGAACAGAGTAGTCATTGATTATAAGAACAGAGAAATCATTGATTATAAGAACAGAGAAGTTATTGATTATAAGAAGAGAGAAGTCATTGATTATAAGAACAGAGTAGTCACTGATTATAAGAACAGAGAATTCATTGATTATAAGAACAGAGAAGCCATGGATTATAAGAACAGAGAAGTCGTTGATTATAAGAACAGAGAAGTCATTGATTATAAGAACAGAGAAATCGTTGATTATAAGAACCGAGAAGTAATTGTTTATAAGAACAGAGAAGTCATTTATTATAAGAACAGATAAGTCACTGATTATAAGAACAGAGCAGTCATTGATTATAAGAACAGAAAAGTCTTTGATTATAAGAACAGAGAAGTCATTGATTATAAGAACAGAAAAGTCTTTGATTATAAGAACAGAGAAGTCATTGATTATAAGAACAGAGAAGTCATTGATTATAAGAACATAGATGTCATTGATTATAAAAACAGAGAAGGCATTGATTATAAGAACATAGAAGTCGTTGATTATAAGAACAGAGAACTCATTTATTATAAGAACAGAGAAGTCGTTGATTATAAAAACAGAGAAGTCATTGATTATAAGAAGAGAGAAGTCATTGATTATAAGAACAGAGAAACCAAAGATTTTCAAGCTTGGAAATAATGGTTTTAATATATTTAAAAAAAAATAGATTTCTTCATTAAAAAAATGTTACTTTATATTGGAGCCTTTAAGTGGCACTGTTATTTCTATACTCTACATTTCTTTGTAAATAAATTTAAATTATAAAACGACATTTTGTTACAATTTACAAGGTCATAGTGCTTTTAAAGCGGTGTGAGACTGGGTCAAGTCAATACGTAATGGGGTGCAGAATATAAAAAAAAAATTGGGATCCCTACCTACAATAATTATTTTTCTATATTACTTTCTCTCTCTCCCTCTCTCTCTCTCTCTTTCTCTCTCTCTCTCTCTTTCTCTCTATCTATCTGTCTATCTCTCACACTCATTCTCACCTCCCCCTCTCTCTCTCTCTCTTTCTCTCTATCTATCTGTCTATCTCTCACACTCATGTTCACCTCCCTCTCTCTCTCCCTCTCTCTCTCTCTATTTCTCTCTATCTATCTGTCTATCTCTCACACTCATTCTCACCTCCCCCTCTCTCTCTCTCTCTCCCTCTCTCACTCTCTCTCTCCCTCTCTCTCTCTCCCCTCTCTCTCTCCCTCTCTCTCTTTCTCTCTATCTGTCTATCTCTCACACTCATTCTCACCTCCCCCTCTCTCCCTCTCTCTCTCTCTCTCTCTCTTTCTCTCTATCTATCTGTCTATCTCTCACACTCATTCTCACCTCCCCCTCTCTCTCTCTCTCACTCTCTCTCTCTCCCTCTCTCTCTCCCCCTCTCTCTCTCTCCCTCTCTCTCTCTCTTTCTCTCTATCTATCTGTCTATCTCTCACACTCATTCTCACCTCCCCCTCTCTCTCTCTCTCTCTTTCTCTCTATCTATCTGTCTATCTCTCACACTCATTCTCACCTCCCCCTCTCTCTCTCTCTCTCTCTTTCTCTTCATCTCCCTCATTTTTTTTTGGTGAGCCAACTAAGACATTATTTTAAAGGTTAGAAGCTCAATTAGTCCTCAGGCCAATCGACCTGGGGATAAATTGTCCTGCCTATTCGGCCTTTCAATGTTACACTGTCAACAGGAAGAATTGCATGACAAATAGAGAAGTAGGCACATGCTGACACAGCGTCTTAAACTTAAATATTTCCGTGAAATAAAAACAAAATGTATAATAGAATAAGTATGCAAGACTGGCGAATAAATGAATTTGATCAAGCTCTCGGTCCGTACTTTGAGGGAAAGAATTCACTCTGATCGAGCTGACCTTAAGTAGCTGTGGAATTTAAGATGTAATCACAGAAGAGTACGACTTCAGGAAAGCATGACCTACTGATGGTTAATATCTGAGATGGGGTTAAGGGGGAAGTGAGGGGTTGGGAATGGAGAGCAGTGGGGGATGAAAAGAAGTTGGGGATGGTGAGAAGTGGGGAATGGAGAGAAGTGGGGGATGGAGAGAAGTGGGGAATGGACAGAAGTGGGGAATGGACAGAAGTGGGGAATGGACAGAAGTGGGGAATGGACAGAAGTGGGGAATGGAGAGAAGTGGGGAATGGAGAGAAGTGGGGAATGGACAGAAGTGGGGAATGGACAGAAGTGGGGAATGGAGAGAAGTGGGGAATGGAGAGAAGTGGGGAATGGACAGAAGTGGGGAATGGACAGAAGTGGGCAATGGACAGAAGTGGGGAATGGAGAGAAGTGGGGAATGGACAGAAGTGGGGAATGGACAGAAGTGGGGAATGGAGAGAAGTGGGGAATGGACAGAAGTGGGGAATGGACAGAAGTGGGGAATGGACAGAAGTGGAGAATGGACAGAAGTGGGGAATGGACAGAAGTGGGGAATGGACAGAAGTGGGGAATGGACAGAAGTGGGGAATGGACAGAAGTGGGGAATGGACAGAAGTGGGGAATGGAGAGAAGTGGGGAATGGACAGAAGTGGGGAATGGACAGAAGTGGGGAATGGAGAGAAGTGGGGAATGGACAGAAGTGGGGAATGGACAGAAGTGGGGAATGGACAGAAGTGGGGAATGGACAGAAGTGGGGAATGGACAGAAGTGGGGAATGGACAGAAGTGGGGAATGGACAGAAGTGGGGAATGGACAGAAGTGGGGAACGGAGAAAAGTGGGGAAGGTGACACCCGAAGCAATGTTGGATTTTAGCATTTCTTTTTTTTTTTTTCTTTCTTTTTTTTTTTTTTAAATTTCCGTCCCTCTAACCGTAGAGATTGAAATGACTGTACCCTTCAGTTTGTTATACAATATTGAAATGTCCGTCTTAATGACTGCCACTTACTTCATCACGGTTCAAGGCCAGAGTTTATTCATTAACGACTTCTCTTCATTCTGTTCGGTGTGAGTGTCTTTGCTTGTTATTGTTTATATACCGCCCCACGACCCGCTTCACGGCATCTCACATTGAAAAAAAAAAAGGGAGGGGGGCGAATTGGGATTATTTTGTGACGGGGAACATAAGAGCCATAATATGTGGAGTGACAAGTACAATTGCAACACAGTTTAAAATGCCTCAACGCTGGGGGTGACTACCTGTCCACGTCATCTATCCCACTCCCACGTGTCTTCTGTTCAAATTGTTTTGTTTATGTGCTGAAAATGTACAATGAAATTTAAAAAAAAAAAAAACATTACCGTTTGTTTGGATCAATAAAAATCTTATCTTATCTTATCTTAAATCAACATTTTTTTCCCTAATAATCCGTCCATCCAGCCATCTATCCACCTGCACATTTATATATATCTCTATAGCTTTTTTTTTTGTTCTCCTTTACGTTTCTGAAGGCACGTGCAGAAGAAACAAGGTTTTTAAACCAATACTATTGAAATTAGTCTGCATTGAGCACGCGTGATACATCCTTCAATATCAACCTGACACGAGCTTTTTACAACGTTGCACGCTGCACCTCTGAGCGCCAATGTGTTCTTTCATACGAGATCTTCAATATAAGTGCACAAGGCCATGTCCAGTTATCGCCGTAGCCCTAATAAAGCGGTCGCCTCCAACCCCAAACGCCCGGAGTACGCCGACTTTGAGGCCAGACTCAGAACATACACCTGATGGGAACTTACCGTGCCGACGCCCGAGACACTTGCGAAAGCGGGTCTCTGGTACAGTGGTATGTCCATTTCTGTGCTCATTTCAGCTAAGTTAAACTTGAGCATTAATATCTAAATCTAGATATAAAAAGTTCAAAATTAATTTAGAGAATTTTTATCAACTTTATACAATAATAAAAATAATAATATATATAGTAACAGTTTATAAGAGAAGATAACTCAACGTTAACGTATAAATGTAAAGATGTAAAATATGAGTGGGTGTGGTCCGACACTGGAAGATTCAAATTAAAGACAGGGGACGAGAAGTTGTGACACTTTCTGACAGGGGGAGAGGGGGGGGAGTCAAATATTTGTGACCTCACGTTTTTTTTTTTAATCTTAAAATTTTATAATTTTGAAAAATCTTTATTTAATTAATTTTAAATCCATTATGGGAAAATGTTAAAATGTTCAATCCGTTTTTGAAAAATTTTAGAAAATATAATAATATCTTAGTTTATTTATGAAAATTGTATGTATGTTTTGATTTTATAAGGTGTGACGTGACACGGGGGGGGGGGGGGTCTAAGAAGGTCATTTTGTGCGTGACGTAAATGTACGAACAACCCCATATCTGCCTTCTTTTGGGCAGTTTTATATTTTGAGTATGGACATTTTAGACTGTTTTTTCACCGCACATTTCTATCGATAAAAATTTTAAGTCCTTCAATATGTTGTCGTATCACATTAACATATATAAGTATACCTTTAAAAAGGAAAAGAGGTAGATAAAGAGAGACAATGAAATAGATACAGAGTGACTATGTGGTAGATACAGAGACAATGGGATAGATACGGAGAGACAATGAGGTATATATACAGAGAGATGATGAGTAGGAGTGACAACGAGGTAGCAACAGAGAGACAATGAGATATATACAGAAAGACACTTAGATAGATACAGAAAGACAATTAGATAGATACAGAAAGACAATTAGATATATACAGAAAGACAATTAGATATATACATAAAGACAATTAAATAGATACTTAAAGACCATTAGATAGATACAGAAAGACAATTAGATAAATACTGAAAGACAGATAGATACAGAGAGACAACGAGATATATACAGAAAGACATTTAGATAGTTACAGAAAGACAATTAGATAGATACAGAAGGGCAGATAGATACATAAATACAATTAGATAGATACAGAAAGACAATTAGATAGATACAGAAACACAATTAGATAGATACAGAAACACAATTAGATAGATACAGAAAGACAATTAGATAGATACAGAAAGACAATTAGATATATACAGAAGGACAATTAGATATATAAAGAAGGACAATTAGATAGATACAGAAAGACAATTAAAAAGATACAGAAAGACAATTAGATAGATACAGAAAGACAATTAGATATAGATACATACAAAGAGACAACGAGGTATAATACAAAACGGCAATGAATCATATTAACAGACAATGAGGTAGATACAGAGAAAAATTAGATAATAATAAGATTATTTGTGGTAGATACTAGGAGACAATAAGATAGATAAATAAAAATGAGTTGATAGATAATAAATATAGATATGCAGAGTTAATAAGATAAATACAAAGATACAATGAGACAATACGAAAATACAATTAGGTAGATATAGATACTGACAAAAGGATAGGGTTGTAATAAGAAAAAGAAAGAGAATATTCCATAGTGGCAGAGAGAAGTAGAAAAGAGCTAGAAAGAAGGAGAGACAGAAAGTGAAAAAATAATTAGCGTAACAGAGAGAGTGGCATAGACATAAAGACAGAAGGTGCGAGACAGAAAGAGTGAAAGAAATACTGAGCAAAAGAGAGAGAGAATAGCTAGTAATGACAGAAAGAGACAGGGGGAAAGGAGGGGGAGACGGTAATAAATATATAAAGATAAAGACATAATAGCCAGAGATATAGACATATAGGTATAGACAGAGAGATAAAGACACAGTCATAGACACATGACAGATAGTTATATAAAGATATAGACATAGACTCACAGAGAGATTAAGAGATATAAAAAAAAACACAGAAAAAGTTAGAGACACGAAAAAAAATATTAATTTATGCTTCATCGTTGCCAGGTGAAGGAGACCGTGTCCGATGCTTCTACTGCGGTGGAGGTTTGCGCAGATGGGAGCCCCACGACGACCCCTGGTCGGAGCACAGAAGATTATTCCCCACGTGTGGATTCGTCGCATCATTCAACGATGGCGAACCATTTCAAGAAAAGTCCAAACTGTGAGAATACTCACTATATAAGACAGTCAATCTCACGGAGAACACTGAAGATACAGAAAAACAAAAGGACTCAAAATTTCACAGAGAGAAAAACGCAAGAATCGGGATTGTGGAGTGGAGCTAGGAGTTCAATGGAGCAGGTTATACTCACCCGAATCGGTGCAGGATTGGAGCTTAAATGGGGCTGAGTCGGATCTTGATTGGATAAGGATTAGGTCGGTATTGGATCTGGAGCTGGTAAAAATGCCTACTTTTTGGAACGTAAAGAAAGTTGTTGATGTCTTGTATCCGAAACGGTCGAATTTGTACATTGTTTAATCATAATTAAACCCTGAACACATATTGTTTTATGAACTCAAACTGTTTGTGTCTTGTTAATATCCTTAAAATCTTTATTACAGTCCAACCGTCTTATAATTAGTTTAATGACTTTTGATTCTGATTGCTACTGTATGAAAATTGGGCTTTCTTTCCGTTCTCGTCTTTGTTCCTTAGGAACGTGTGTCAATTCTTATGAGCTTCTTTCATTTTTACGTATATGTGGGATATAAATATATTATGTATATTCAATTTATACTTATATAAATGTTCTTTTGTTGTATAGATGAAGGAATTTGCCGAAACGTTTGAATTTTTATGTGTGTTTAAACGTGCTTGAAGCTTGGCTTACATTGTTCTACTCGCAGAATATCATCAAAAAAAGGAGGTGTGAATACGATTGTACCCTTACATATTATGTGTGAAACTTCTCAGTGTAGTAGTATTCTTTCTGTACGGTGTTCAATGTCTCAACCTTTTTTTAGGTTAAGTTTTATAAAAACTGTAAAGGAGAGCGTTGATTTTCCGATTCCCGATGATTCAAAAACCCCGTTTTCCGAACTTCCCCGATATATAAATATACAATATATATATGTTGTTTTATCACGCAAGGGACATGGAACAGTGGCGTACAATTTACTTGAACAAAAATCAGATCCTTGTCGCACAATCCATTTGCAAATAATGATCCATACTGGATAAGCCACGACTAGATAGTAATAATTATATTTTGTCAAACTTTTGTAAGTACGTGTCGCAGAATACTCGCCTGCAAAGATAGAGTGACACTCTAAACGCTAGCCGTCTATTATTGGAAAAACGAAACTGGAAAAATTTTTAGGAAGAAAAAGTATTCCAGTCCTCACGTGTTTTAGACACCAATCAGCTGACCCCCTAATACACGACGCTGTGTGGTTAATACACGATGCTGTGTGGTTAATACACCATAGAAACTGATTGTCCTCTTCCAGGGTACCGCATGATTTTTAGTAAACAAAAATCTTCCCGTGAAATTTTCCCTCCAGGGAAATCCCGGCTACACACTACACACAAAAAAATAGTGGGGGGGGAGGGGGGAGGGAGGCTACACTGGGCAGGACACTTAGAGAGAATTCCAAATGACATAGGAGTGAAGAGGGTCAAGCATTGTAACTATTTCAATTTTGAAATTTCATTTTTTTTTTAAATTTAAATATCTCATTATTGTTTTTTAAGCTTTTGTTTTTAAAAAACGGGTTAGAGATTAAAAGAATAGATCTTTAACAAATGGGTTTTCTCACTTAATCTCCATGATAGTAAATAAACAAAGGCTTTATTATACATTATAACTTATGTTGTTGTTGTTGTTCGTCCGTCAACATCGACTAGGAACATCCAGTCATCCGGTTAGGGGAGAGGGTGGGTTACGGTGAGTTCGCAGGGGACTTGCCAATCCGATCCGTGCTCGGAATAACCTCTGGCACCTCGGGCAGGGGATAGTTGCTGCAGTCGGTGATTTAATATTGCCATTTCGGGCTTGCCTGCGTGTCTCAGTAGTGGCTATCCTACCGGCTTCATAAGATTTAGCCCCCTATCTTGACAGCTGATCTCCACCTGACCCTGACCTGAGCTGTCTGCACCCATCTAGTAGGGCCGATGCTGAAGGCCTCTAGTGCAGCTTTCAGTGAGTCTTTGTAACGTTTTTTTTTTTTTGGATCTCCTTTATAACTTCTACATATCAGTTCAGTGACTTGCCCAAGCCCCGTAGCATAGCACGGGTGTATCAACTAGGGATTGCTAGTGAAGAAATGCATGCATTCATTTTGTGAGTGGTGTGACCCACTTGACGAACTTAGCCTTAATTGAATTTATTTGCTAATTATAGTAAAGAACAGCATAAGAAATGGTTGTTCCGTTATTACCAGTCTGACTCAGTATTGCGTTGGAATGACAAAGAAGGAAAAACCCGCAGAGCGTGGCGTGTAAAAATTAAAGTTCCCGATATTTTATGTCCAGGTAATTATTGTTTTTTTTAATATGTATACCCTCGAAAGAATATTGCTAACACTAATAATATTTCAACGAAATTTTCGAAAAGTAAATAGTGTTGATAAGATTTAATCTTTAACCCTGTAAAATTTAGTTTTAATTTTTAAAACGATTTTAATAATCAAATGCTAAAGTTGGAAAATAACATTGGGAATTCCCGAAACTTACGGGTTACGTTTTTAAATTTTCGTTATTTCCACAGCTCTGTAGGCATATTTGATGAATAGCAACAATCTATTGATTTATAGAATGATTAAAGCTGCTATATTTATTTTCATAAATCAATAAGCCCGGACCCTGACTCAACTCCACACACTTTTTAAACGAAATATATTTTACTTTCACTTTGTGCTATTAGTTTTACCTCAGTAAGCGCCTTCTTCAGGGGAATTAACCGTGTACAAATCATTTTGACGCGTAAGAGACCAGTGCTATACCTTTGATGATATTAAATTTAAAACAACTGAAGACCCCGTACAAGCGACAGAAGTCGATTATCTGACAATGAAAGCCCTTTTTTTTCCTTCTACCAATACATCTACCGATACCGATAACATTGACCGATATTGTACAGCTTGAATTAGGGAGGCATTTCGCTCGTTTAATTATTAGACGAATCCAATCTAAAGATTAAAGAAACCCAGATTGCATCAGCAGACAATCCCAAACATGGAATCCACAGGGGGAAAAGAAAGAGATGAAGGTCAAAGAATACACGGAGAAGCGAGCTAGAGGCAGACACGCAAAGTATGGAATACACCCGGAAGCAACTGGAAAGGAAGCACAGGATCGAGATGAATGGAAAATTCTGGTGGACAGGCTATGCCCCAGATGGGCATAAGTAAGTAAAGTTTACAAGATATAGAAAAGTAATAAAACCTTAATTGGGACCAAACCATTAGCCCCAGTCTCTATTCCACAAGGTTTGTTTCTGTTACACATTGCAAAAAATGTCGTTCACACTCACACTTGGTCATCGGATTGTAATATTGTCCATTTAAAATTAAAATCCTAACAGCATCATTATGATTCTAGCTGGAAAAATTTCAGATTTCCATTATTAGCCTTAGTCGTTATTATTCACATGTTCGTTTCTTCGTTGTAGCAAACAAAACAATTTAAATTTAAAAAAAAAAAAAAAACATTAATTATAAAACTCTGTTGATATTAATATTCCCCATTTTTCTTCTGCACTACAAATGTTTGATCCGCGAAGTTTTGTGGTATACTGAATCGCATCTTTTTTGGAATCGTCTTCCAAATTCTACAGGCTGGACCAAGTGTTGTTTTTTTAATTTAAAAAACATGATTGTCAATAAACAGGAGTCGGCGCATTCTTGTCTCTGAATGGATAATGGCGCATTGCAATCTATCTATATATATAAAAATGAATGTATGTATGTATGTATGTTTGTCTCGTATGCGCTCCCACACCATTCATGCGATTGCAACAAAACTTTGGTGAGTTGTTGGCCACCTACCTGGGCATTTAACTGCGACATTAAAAAACTTTTCAATTATTTCGTTTTCGGCCGTTGGCCCTTCATTCATATTTTTTCTTATACGAGCTTTGTAAAAAATATTTCCGTCTGCGCTCCTACGCCATTCGTCTGAATGCGCTAAATCTTGGGTAAAATGTTACAAGCACGCCCACAAAGGTTTGGAAATAATTATAAAAGTTTTAAAATATTCCGTTTTGAGCCAGGGGCCCCATGTTCGTTTTTTCTTATATGAGCTATATAAATATAGTTTCAAACCGTATGCGCTCCTACACCATTCATGCGATTGCGACAAAACATTGGAGAGTTGTATTCTACAAGCTCGCGCATTTTACTGGGTCATTATAACACTTTTAAAATATTTCGTTTTGGCCGTTGGCCCCAAAATCGTTTTTTTTTCTAATATGAGCTTTGTAAACAATAGATTTCGTCTGCGCTCCTACACCATTTATTCGAATACGCTAAAACTTTGATGAGATGTTGCAACCATGCCCACAAAGGTTTCTAAATTATTACAACCGTTTTAAATAATTCCGTTTTGGGCCAGGGGCCCCATGTTCGTTTTTTCTTATAGGAGCTATATAAATATAATTTCAAACCGTATGCGCTCCTACACCATTCGTGTGATTGCAACAAAACTTTTTTGAAAGGTTGTCCATAAAGTCGCGCATGTTAATGAGTAATTACAATACTTTTAAAATATTCCGTTTTCAGCTGTTGGCCCCAAATTCTTTTTTTTCTTATATGAGCTTTGTACAAAATAATTTCTGTATGCGCTCCTATACCATTCTTCTGAATGCGATAAAACTTTAGTTTTTATGTTTTTCCCACGCCCGCAAAGCTTTTCCAATTATTACAACCGTTTAAAATATTCTGTTTTGAGCCAGGGGCCCCATGTTCTATTTTTCCAATATGAGCTATATCAATATAATTTCAAACCGTATGCGCTCCTACACCATTCATGCGATTGCAACAAAACTTTGTTGAAAGGTTGTCCATAAGGTCGCCCATGTTAATGAGTAATTACAATACTTTTAAAATATTCCGTTTTCAGCCGTTGTTCCCAAATTCTTTTTTTCTCTCATATGAGCTTTGTACAAAATAATTTCTGTATGCGCTCCTATATCATTTATCTGAATGCGATAAAACTTTAGTAAAATGTTTTACCCAAGTCCGCAAAGCTTTTCAAATTATTACAACCGTTTAAAATATTCTTTTTTGAGCCAGGGGCCTTATGTTCTATTTTTCCTATATGAGCTATACAAATTACAATTTCAAACAGAGCTAATGTGTGGATGGATAGATTTTTAATAAAATACAAATAGCGACATTAAATTGTGTGTGTCACATAGTAATTAGGTTTCTGAAGTAGTTACAACACTTTTAAAATAATCCGTTTTTGGCCGTTGGCCCCAAAATCGTTATTTTTCTTATATGAGCTTTGTAAAAAATAATATCCGTATGCACTCCTATACCATTTATCTGAATGCGATACAACTTCAGTAATATGTTTCTCTTTTTTTAATTTTGTGATATAATAAGTAGGTTTCTGAAGTAATACAACAATTCTACAATATTTCGTTTGTGGCCGGGGGCCTTAATTCGTTTTCCACCATTTATTATCTATATAATTATCGTATGCATTCCTATACCATTCATCCGATTGCGATAAAAACTTTGGTGAATTGATATGCGCGCTCCCGCAAATGTTTCTAAATTAGAACAACATTTTACAATATTTCGCATGGGCCGATGTCCTTAAATTCGTTTTGTTTTCTTTAACAAACTTTATCAAAATAATTTCAAACGGAGCTATCAACTCAACCGCCCTTGAGCAAATGCCAACAGACATCAATTTGTAGCAAGAGCAGAGAAAACACGTTTTTGCATGTTTAGTGTAGAGAGTATTTTTGTTGTTTTTATTAATAAACTTGAATTTTGTGAGGTATTTTAGAATCGGATATAGCTTTGTAAATGTGTTGTGATTTTGAATAGCAATGATGTAGTAATACATCTATTATATAAGAACGATCTATGCTGACCGTAACTCACAAAGAACCCATACGATTTAAATACGTTCCCATTTTTTAAAACAATCATAGTTTTCTACTATTATTTTAAGGAACTCGAATCAATGGTAATGCGAAAAATATATTGTATATTCGCTTTAATTTTAATAAAATTTTAAGTATTAATAATATAAATTACAAATAAATCTGGAGTAACAACTAAGGAACTATTTTAAACATTTTATATGTGTTTGAAAGTTATGAAAATTAATAAAACAAATTATAATCAAAGAATTACACTGTAATCACATTTATCGGGGAAACCAAAACATCTGTTGATTGTAGTGCATTTTTTAAGTACGTTCCAAATATTGCGTAATAAAAGTAAAATTAATTTGTTCTAAATAATAACGCAAATGACCTCAGAACTCAAATTGTCTATTTATTCAATGCAAAAATGTATCTGATTTAATAACCGCGCCTAATAAAATTGATAATGTATTTCACCCTTCCTAAAAGTAAAATTAATAAATATAATAGATTGCTTTTTAAATTGCTACAATTTAAAATATGAAATAAAATTTTTGCTTTTTATTTTTAACGTTTAATAAATTTTTACTTTTATTCTTTCCAAAAATATACATTTATGAAATTTATAAATTAATAAAAAAAATTAAAAAAAACCCTAACCTTTAAATATACTTTTAATACGAAAATGCCGTTTAATGCAATCAGTGCAGCGAAACTACATATCCAAATAGCATCCACTAATGCACTTATCACTCATTTAAATAAGAACAAAGCATTTGAAATGCAAAAAAATTGTTTTTGCGTAAGTAAGTGGATTACAATCCCGTGGATGATTTTATTAATTTCTTTAAAACTCTGTTTGGGGGAGGGGGAAGTTGACAAAATGAATTTGACAAATACTTTGCCTTCTTAGGTACATATATATGGGGGTTAGGAAATAGAGTGTGTACAATTTTATATCTTTAAATCCAATGATATTAATGTTGTGAAAAATAGATGCTATATTCTCATTTTAGGAATTAAGAAAATAAATGGCGTTAACACAACGTAAGTACATTTACAAAAGTATATCCATGAATATCAAAACCCATTCATTTTACAAAGAATTACCAGTTTTGGACCGGGGCCCTATAGTAGTTTTTCTTTCTAATATGAGCTATTTAAATATAATGTCCGTATGAGTTCCTATACTATTCATCTGAATGCGATAAACTTTCAGTGAGTTGTTGTGTGCAGGCCCGCATTAGGTTTCTAAAGAAGTGCAAATATTTTACAATATTCCGCTTTGGGCCGGGGGCCTTAAATTCTTTTTTTTTTCTTATATGAGCTATGTAAATATAACGTCAAGCAGAGCTATTGCATAAGTGGGTGGAATTACTGTGACATTTCATTTTGTATATGTGACTTAATAAATAGGTTTCTGATTTAGTACAAATATTTCACAATATTACTTTTGGGGCCGGGGGCCCTAAATTTGTTTATATGTAATAAATGAGCCATATAAATATAATTTCAAACATAGCTATTGCATGGGGGGATCAATCGATATATGTTTTGGGACTAAATTTGGAAAATCCATGCTTCCCACACGGACTGCTGCGTGTGGTCTGCTGACACTTCTTAAAACCTTCTATTTAATTCGAATACGCACCAGACGGTTAAAAAAAGGTGTTTATTAGAAGAACTTACAAAAAAATTATTTAAACACGGACACTTTATTTCGATGAGTGGCATTGCAACGCATGCCGGGTACTCGCTAGTAGTGAATAAATGGTTCTGAGAGTGTTTTGCGTGACGCTAATTTTTATTTTTTTATTTTTTTTTTATTTTGAATTTAATAAACGAGCGAGATCTCGCAATATCACAGGCGAACGAGGAGATTTCGTCTTCGGAGGGCTAGACAACAAACGTGAGATTAGAGAAATAGTAAACTTGTCGGAAATGGTGCAAGATGGTGCGGAATAGTCAAACTCTGACAAGGTTGTATCAGTGCGAGCAATGAATCGGTTTAACTACGACGAGGAGACGATTCATTTCTCTGAAATCCTTATAAGCATGAAAATAACGCAAGTGTCAATGGATGGTTTCCTTGCTAATCTCCAAAGAACAAGGAAAAAAACCACCCCAAATAAACCGTGTGATTCAACAGAAAGCAGTGATTCCATTAGCGACAGTGAAATTCATCCTACACCAGGGGTGCTCAGAGTCTGTCCCGCGGGGCCATTACCACTGGCCTGACCAATATTTCCGAAATTTAAAAAAAAAAAAAAAAATTCAAATTAAAAAATTGACACGACTCTTGCTTTACTGCTAAAAGGGAAAAAAAAATGGAGTGTTATATGACGTATAGGAACACGCGTACCACCACCTGTGCGAGGGGACGCGGCCTTGCCAGAAAATAATAGCCTATCACATTATCATTCATCAGTCAGTTTTGTGTTTCAATTTGAAGAAGTGACGGTCATAAAACTTCATAAGTAGCAATTTTATTTATCATTCATGCATCGAATGTTGAAATGTTGCTGTTGTTATTTAATCGGTCACGTGATTTGCTTTCGCATAATGATGTATACGTTGGCTAAGAAAAGGAACCGTTCTGGGTACTTTGTACCAATCCCAATGCGATTGAGTTTCCCAAACCTGTTGGAGGAGGAACAAACACTGGGGAGAAGTTTGTGGGACTCAGCATCAATTTGAACAAGGCGGTGACTATCATTATATTGGGTGGACTTTACTGGCTACCTCAATGAACTTGGTATTTGGCTTCAAGGTCAGAAAACGACCGTCGTGAAAGCTCGAAAGAAATGTCGTTCCTTTCAGACGCATCTACTGGCCAGTGATATGCTGGAATGAAGTCACGTTTCGCGTTCTCATGCAATACGTAACGGTGAGACAAATGTAACGCCCTCGTAAGACGAGTTTTCGAGCCGAATTAAAGATGTCACAAGACTTTCAGAGCATTAACATTTGTTGCTGATCCATATATTGCCCTTTCCTTGTGGCGACTGGAACCGCCGCTGCTGCACCTACCTTTGACTACTATGTTGGACGCGAGCCGCTCTTTGGCTTCAAACAGCTGAGTTCCAGAGAAATGAAGATTGGAAACTGAAGTTTCGTGACCTGGGCGTAGAGATGTCTTCTGGTCGTAGAATTCATATGAAACTATAATGAGACTAGCTGTTCGGGTTTTGAAAACATTTTGTTTGGATCACAAAGAGTGATCACAGGCAAACGGCAGGACAACTCCGTGCGAGTTGATTGGACTTCAGGCTCGCACCAGACTTCCGTATCCGGGGTCAGTAGTGAAAAGTTTCATTTCTCACACTGACCATTTTCAGCAAAGAAGAAGAAGAACAAAATAAGAAACGGGATCCAAATGGCATTGGGAACTAACGGGAAAAATAGGGCCATCAAGCCCATCGGAAAATGTCACCCTATTTAAAAACGGGATCATATTTGGTAAAGGGATCACATCGGGATCGGAATCCCAAATAGCATCAAGATGACAATCGCGAAAGGGATTCCACTGGAAACGGGATACCATTGGTATATCGGATCCCATTAAAAAACGGGAGTTTATCGGTATCCCACTGGGGATATAATCGAGTACGAGATCTCATCGGGATGGGGATCTGGATCACATGCTGGGGAACGGGATCAAAACAGGGAAGGGATCCATCTGGGGATCGGGACACTAACAGGGATCGGGATACCAACGGGAAATGGGATCCATTTGGGACCAATGTTTTTTACAGGTCCCTGATTTCGATGCTGGTTAAAAAGGCTGTTGAAGTTATTTTTTTTCACGAATGCAAGCCCGGGCCACGCAGGGTATGTAGGCTGCCATTGGCTGGTATAGCTTAGGCCTCGCCGGGTATGTGGGCTGCCATTGGCTGGTATAGCCTGGGCCACGTCGGGTATGTAGGCTGACATTGCCTGGTATAGGATGGGCCACGCCGGGTATGTAGGCTGCCATTGGCTGGTATAGCCCGGGCCACGCCAGGTATGTAGGCTGCCATTGGCTGGTATAGCCTGGGCCACGCCGGGTATGTAGGCTGACATTGCCTGGTATAGGATGGGCCACGCCGGGTATGTAGGCTGCCATTGGCTGGTATAGGATGGGCCACGCCGGGTATGTAGGCTGCCATTGGCTGGTATAGGATGGGCCACGCCGGGTATGTAGGCTGCCATTGGCTGGTATAGCCTGGGCCGCGCCGGGTATGTAGGCTGCCATTGGCTGGTATAGCCCGGGCCACGCCGGGTATGTAGGCTGCCATTGGCTGGTATAGGATGGGCCACGCCGGGTATGTAGGCTGCCATTGGCTGGTATAGGATGGGCCACGCCGGGTATGTAGGCTGCCATTGGCTGGTATAGCCTGGGCCGCGCCGGGTATGTATTTTTATTATTATTATATGTTGTCTTATATAGCGCGGTACCCCAGCCTAGGGCTAGGCTCACCGCGCTGTACATAAAAATAAAGTGCATTTATGTGATACAAAAAACAGCTGTATAGAGACAAAACAAAAACAAATTCATATTCACCCCACCCACCCCAGAACTTTTACATGACATACCATGGACGGCAGCTAGCAGCATCGTTTATCGGTCAGATGTTGGGAATCAGTCGGGGTAATAGAGTTTAAAGAGATGTGTTTTGAGTGCAGTTTTGAAGGCCTGTGTGGTTGGTATATTGCGGATGTTAAATGGCAGAGAATTCCATTGTTTGGGGGCGCAGAAAGAGAAAGATCGTTCACCATATGTTTTAGTACGTGTCTTAGCAACGGACAGAATACGCGTGTCTGCGGAGGAGCGAAGATGTCGAAGGGGTGAATAGACAGAAAGAAGTTCGGTTAGATAGGAAGGGCAGGAATCTGAGAAAAAGTTATGACAGAGAACAAACAGCTTGTAATCAATGCGTGCCTGTATAGGAAGCCAATGAAGTGAGTGGAGTAGTGGAGTGACATGATCACGTTTTTTTGCCTTTAGAACTAGCCTAGCAGCTGAATTTTGAATCTTTTGTAGTTTTTCTATGAAGTGTTTTGGTGAACCTGACAGAAGAGAGTTGCAATAGTCAAGACGAGAGAGAACAAGAGCACAGACTAGTGTTTTTGTTGCGCTAACTGTGAGGTAGTGGCGGATGGAGCTGATCTGACGGATAGCGGTGTATGCAGAACGACAAGTGTGAGAGATGTGTTTATCAAGAGACATGTTGTTAGAAAGAATATAACCAAGATTCCTAGCAGAGGATGTAAACTGTATGTCGGCGTTACCTACTTGAAATGAGTTGGGGAGAGTTGAGGTAGATGATGATTTGTGATTGTGAATGAGGAGTGCTTCCGTTTTGTCATCGTTCAGCTTCAACTTGCTGTGTGTCATCCAAGACTTAACATCACCAATGCACTCCTGCAAAGTCTGGACAGCGGAATCCACAAGAGAGGGATGGGTATGCTTGTATAGCTGCGTGTCATCTGCGAATGACTGGCTCTCAACAGCATGCCTCCCAAGCAAGAGGAGCAGTGGCCTGGTGTACAATGTGAATAGAACCGGGCCCAAAACTGACCCCTGTGGCACTCCGTACACCAAATCAGCACTGCCGGAGAGAAAGTCATCGATAGAGACCGCCTGCGTTCTATTGGAGAGGAACGACCTAAACCAAGACAAAACAGAACCAGAAATGCCAAAATAATTTTCAAGGGTTTTGTAAAGGGTTCCATGGTCAACAGTGTCAAAGGCCGCACTGAGATCTAAGAGGATCAGGATGGAGACATTACCGCTGTCCAATGCGAGCAAGAGGTCATTGGTGACTTTCAAGAGAGCTGTCTCTGTGCTGTGGAAAGGTCTATAGGCTGACTGATTAGGACTGAGAAGAGAGTGGTCATTTAAGTAAGCAAAAAGCTGTTTTAGAACTAGTTTTTCAATGACTTTAGATAAAAATGATAAATTAGATACAGGTCTGTAGTTTTTTAAATTATTTTCATCCAGACCAGGTTTCTTAAGCAAAGGTTTGATGATAGCTGACTTACAAATAGATGGAACAGTGCCAGAAAACAAGCTTTCATTGATTATGGGTGTTATCGTTGGGAGCAAATGATCTAATGACTCAACCAACAGGGGGGTGGGGATGGGGTCCAAAGAACATGACGTAGGTTTAGATTTTAGAATAATATTTTTAACCTCTAGTTCTGAAACAGGTTTAAAAACATCGAAATGTGAACTAACACAAGAAGAAGAAGGGAAATCTAGGGGCGGTGCGTCAAGACGATCAAGGTCAGCGCGAATGTCAGCAACTTTGCTTATGAAGAAATCACAAAAAATATCTGGTTGCTCGGGCAACGGAAACACTGATGGGAGAGCAGTTCCTTTTTTACTCCCACTGAGGTGGCTACAAACATCAAACAACTGCCTGTTTGTTTTACCCATAATTATCTTTTGGCTAAAATATAAAGTCTTAGCATGACAAACAATCTGAGTGACACGCCTCTTGGCAGTAGAATAGATCTGCCTAAAAACCACAAGACCTGACCTTAGCCACTTTTTTTCTGCACTACGGCGCTCTTTCTTGGCACTGCGTAGTTCTTCCCTTATGGTCGCATACCAGGGAGCTGACCGTGCTAACCTAACATTGCGGCGGGTGACAGGGGCGTGCCGATCAAGCACAGCGCGCAATGCACGGTCTAGCGTTTCCAAAGTAGGGCAGAGGGCGGGGGACACTTCTAAACTTAGGTCGTGCTTAAAGGCATTCCTGTTTATTGTTCGCAGACTGCGGACCTCCCTGAGCTGAGGGAGAGGATTGGGGGCCCTAACGCTAAGCTCGCAAATAACACAAAAGTGGTCAGAGGACAGCTCTTGAGTGATTGAAGCAGATCTAACTACACAATCCTGAGGCCTATGTATCACCCAGTCAAGAACATGTCCACGATTATGAGTCGGTTGGTCGACTGATTGGTGAAGACTAAATAAGTCCAAAAGGTATGTAGGCTGCCATTGGCTGGTATAGCCCGGGCCACGCCGGGTATGTAGGCTGCCATTGGCTGGTATAGCCCGGGCCACGCCGGGTATGTAGGCTGCCATTGGCTGGAGCTCGGTGCCGCTTCTGCAGATTGTTTGTCAAATATAACATTAAATGTGATGATTGACAAATGAAAAGTATTTTCGTTTCACCATATTTTTTTTGTTACCGTGTACTTGCTGATCCAGTCAACTGGACACATTTTCAGCTTTTTCTTAATGTTCAACCTTCAAAGCAGTGTTGCTGACATTATTTTACCATTGCGTTCAACAAGGTGTCAAGATATTTTAGCACTGCTTCCCAGAGACGGGAAGGTGCCTGTTATGAGGGATGATATGTTTTGTTACACGCATAGCCCGCCTTCTACGTGCATGACCCCTCGTGAACGTTCGTGACCGCCTTTGAAGTGTGGCTAACAAAAACTTTCCCTTGTTTACAAGAAGCTTCGTTATTCAGAACCTTATAGAAGGGTCTGGATAAAACGGGAAAGCAAAACAATGCATTAGACGGTTCTAGACATCAGTAGGAAATGCCTATAAAAAGGGCTGACCGATAGAGAGAGAGAGAGAGAGATTTTGTTTTGATCACGAGTCGTGCAATGTGTCATTTTATTGTGTGTAGATTTTTCTATTTCCTCGTTGTACCATTTTTTGCTCGTTGTATTTTTATATACAGTACCGGTACCAGCAAATCTGTAAGTTTATAATTTTAATCATATTTCTTTTGCTGTTATCATTTAATTGAAGTTCACAAATTAAAAAAGTTATTAATTGTGATTAGCTCTGGCCTTGATTGTCGTTTTATTTGTTATTATTTTAAAACGTTGGTATCGTCCTTTATTATGGACTGTTTCTAGAACGAGCCGTAGAATAAAATTAAGAGATTAAATTCTCCATTCATAACGGTCCGTAATAGTGCCAAAATGAAAATCGTAAATTTCTCCGACGCAGCGATCCAAAGTGCATACACCAAAGAAATTAATGGAACGCGCTGCACATGAAGGATATAATGTGCAGGCTGTCGTTGTTGTTTTTTGTGTGTGACTATATACAGGACCGTCCCTAACAATTGCGGGGCCCTATGCGAAACGGATTGCGCGGGGCCCAGTCTGGGTAGGGATAAGGATAATAAGTGAAAATTAAGATTTTATATTAGAAAATAAAGTGCGGGGCTCACTGCAGCAGTATAGGTTGCAGTGGCCTAAGGCCGGCCCTGGCTATATATGTGAGCCTGACGATCGCGGTTATATAGACACCTGACACACTTGCCTCATTAGTGCTATTGATATTTCTCTTGTTTTTTTGTTAAAGCCTCACTATTTAAAGTCCTTTATATTAACTTCAATTTTGTTCGTGTGTTTCTTTCTTTCCGTCGGGGCGTGTGTAGAAATTATTGGACAGCTAATGGATCCACTTCCCGTCAACCTATCGAGATGAAATTAGACACATAGACCCCGTTGCCAACGACAGCAAATTCTATCGAATTTACAGCCCCCGCCATCCAAAATGAGAGTTTCCTGTTTCAGAAGGGAAAGATGAAGGAAATATGCCGACATTGATTTCATAAAATAAAATTCCCAATAATTGCGCTGAAGGAGATTCTTAAAAAAAATCGGAACTGCGTTTGGCTTGTAATATTTTCTTTGGTTTTTTTCCGAAATAGCTGGTGAAATAAATCTTGCCCCGAACAAGCCCCCCTCGTAAAACTTTATCTGTAAACAAACCAAAAATCACAGCCGGCTAATTTGCCGTCAATAGAAACAGCCCCGCTCTCAATAAAACACGATACGCTCAAGTAAAGCGTCTGGAGGTAACCCAAGCAAATCGTGTTGTTCCAATACAGACTCGCCTGACGACAGCTTCGGGGTAACAAAATAACGCGGGAGTGATAGAGACGGTTAATCTCGCACGAGCATGCTGTACAGCACTCGACCCGACCGGACGAGCGGTGGCGAGTTGCACCCGGGCGTATTATGCTGTCTTTTGCTTGGCTGGTGAATGCCTCGTGTATCCTTTAACGAAACCGCTCCGGAAAAATTAGCTTTGCGCATTACCTCGACACTTGTACGAGGCCGGTAAATGTGGATGTGAAACGGGGAGGGGTTTTTTTTGAGCGATGGTTGGAATTTTGTTTCTTAGGTCGAGAAAACAAATCTTTGCGTTCACCACATCGGGTTTTGATTAAATTTCAAGTTAACCTCGCGAGTTTCTGTTTCGTGAAACATTTGCACGAGGGAGCCGTGGCAGAGGTTATGATTTTGTTGTGTGTGTACCCCGTTGGTGTTGGGGTTGCTTGTGGCGTGCGTGGGACCGTTGGTCAAAGGTGAGATTATTTCTTTTATAATCTTGAATCCTTTAATGTATTTAAAAGATATAAACTCTTACATAAACGTGTATTTGATCTACTAATTTATCATTTTCACCCCTTGTTACTAAGGTTAACGCCAATAACGTGGAGATCACTGAGATATCGGAAAGAAAAGAAAAAAGAAAAGAAATTGTTGTAAATGAAGAAGAAGGTTTGATATGAAAATAAACACAGAGGTCACGTGATGAGAAGCGATAGAGAAATGGAGAGCCAAGTGGTGCACTCTATGGCGAGGCTAATCTACTGCTGCATCGTGTTTTCATATGTTACGATCGGGTGTGGGACATATTTGTGCACGTTTCACAACGCTCGTGTGACCTCAAGGAAAGTAGAGAAACAATTTTTTCTATTTATATGGATTAAATTAGTCACGAGCATCTTACACAGTGGAAACATTTAATTTTTGTTTTTATGTTTCTGTCCTGTGACATTTGACTAAATTAACTGAATCGTGTGGAGATGTTAGACAATCCTAGAGGAAGACATATAATGAAAGGAGATATTTATTCTGATTGCTTCCCTTAGCTCCCGATTAGCTTCGGAAGGATAATGAGTGATAGCTTAAATATTTGATTATGTCTTGGTTATTCCCCTTTGATCGTAATTTGCCACGGTTGTAATTTTCATTAGTTTTTATTATTGTCCTTTTTTTAAATTGCACTTAAAGAATGACTTAATTAATATAATACTATTTTACCTCTCAATTTGAAAAAAAAAAATTACCTTATATTTATAAGTAAGTTTTACAATTCGGTTACACGGACTACTAAAAAGATTAATTGCATATGGAAGACAAAAAGAAGTGTAATTTTGCCATTAACAAAAAATTATATTTTAAGTGTAAATTTTGTTTCCATTACAGACTGGTTAGTTTTTGAGCGCTACTTAGTATATTAGTATACAAATAATTCTGATCATATTTCTTCACAATGAATAAATATCAGTGTTTATAAAAATATCCATATTCCAAATTATACAAAAGATCCCACAATGGCTCCCACTGCTAACACTGCTACCAATGCTACCAATGCTCCTGACATTTAAATCTTACAAATATTAAAACAAAAGTAATATAAAATTAAATTATTTGAGACGAAATATTTCAATAGAGCCCATAACAAAAAATATATATATATATTCAACCTGTCCACAACCCACCTACCCACTACCCACCTACCCATAACCCACCTACCCACAACCCACCTACCCACAACCCACCTACCCACAACCCACCTACCCAAAACCCACCTACCCAATACCCACCTACCCACAACCCACCTACCCACAACCCACCTACGCACTAACCACCTACCCACAACCCACCTACCCACAATCACCTACCCACAACCCACCTACCCACAACCCACCTACCCACAACCCACCTACCCACAACCCACCTACCCACAACCCACCTACCCACAACCCACATACCCACAACACACCTACCCACAACCCACCTACCCACTACCCACCTACCCACAACCCACCTACCCACAACCCACCTACGCACTAACCACCTACCCACAACCCACCTACCCACAACCCACCTACCCACAACCCACCTACCCACAACCCACCTACCCAAAACCCACCTACCCACAACCCACCTACCCACAACCCACCTACCCACAACCCATCTACCCACAACCCACCTACCCACAACCCACCTACCCACAACCCACCTACCCACAACCCACCTACCCACAACCCAGCTACCCACAACCCAGCTACATAAAACCCACCTACCCACAACCCACCTACCCACAACCCACAACCCACCTACCCACAACCCACCTACCCAAAACCCACCTACCCACAACCCACCTACCCACAACCCACCTACCCACAACCCATCTACCCACAACCCATCTACCCACAACCCACCTACCCACAACCCACCTACCCACAACCCACCTACCCACGACCCACCTACCCACAACCCAGCTACCCACAACCCAGCTACCCAAAACCCACCTACCCACAACCCACCTACCCACAACCCACCTACCCACAACCCACCTACCCACAACCCACCTACCCACAACCCACCTACCCACAACCTACCTACCCACAACCCACCTACCCACAACCCACCTACCCACAACCCATCTACCCACAACCCACCTACCCACAACCCACAACCCACCTACCCACAACCCAACTACCCACAACCCACCTACCCACAACCCACCTACCCACAACCCACAACCCACCTACCCACAACCCACCTACCCACAACCTATCTACCCACAACCCACCTACCCACAACCCACCTACCCACAACCCATCTACCCACAACCCACCTACCCACAACCCACCTACCCAACATGTTTGTGTTAGACTAACACAAGTTTTCCATGCTTCCGTTGAATGGTGCAGCCCAACATTTATCTTACAAGTCTAGTTTGTCTTGGTGATACAGCGACATCTAGCATGTCACTAAATACTGCCCAAAATGACATGTAGCGAATGCACGTTAAAGCGACCCCATGCTTCAAAATATGTTAACTGTAAAATGTATACTAATGGGGGTCAACTACTTCAATAAGTCAAGAACCTTCACTGGCAATCATCAATACGAACATCTTGTCAGTATTTATCTTTGATGACTGCATGAAATGGGTTTTTTTTTTTCGAAAACTGCCGCAAACCGGGTGATTAAAAAACAAATAATATAGTCCCAATCACATAAACATGAAATGCTTAAAGATCAGTGCCTTAATGTATTCTCATTGTCTAATCTGCCAGTGACATCCTAGTAGGCTTTGTAACGACATCCTAGTAGGCTTGTAATGACATCCTAGTAGGCTTGTAATGACATCCTAGTAGGCTTGTAACGACATCCTAGTAGGCTTGTAATGACATCCTAGTAGGCTTGTAATGACATCCTAGTAGGCTTTGTAACGACATCCTAGTAGGCTTGTAACGACATCCTAGTAGGCTTGTAATGACATCCTAGTAGGCTTGTAATGACATCCTAGTAAGCTTTGTAATGAAAGGCTTTGTAATGACATCCTAATAGGCTTTGTAATAACAGGCTTTGTAATGGCATCCTTATAGTAGGCTTTGTAATGACATCCTAGTAGGCTTTGTAACGACATCCTAGTAGGCTTGTAATGACATCCTAGTAGGCTTTGTAATGAAAGGCTTTGTAATGACATCCTTATAGTAGGCTTTGTAATGACATCCTAGTAGGCTTTGTAATGACATCCTAGTAGGCTTGTAATGACATCCTAGTAGGCTTTGTAATGACAGGCTTTGTAATGACATCCTAATAGGCTTTGTAATAACAGGCTTTGTAATGACATCCTTATAGTAGGCTTTGTAATGACATCCTAGTAGGCTTTGTAATGACATCCTAGTAGGCTTTGTAATAACATCCTGTGTAGGATTTGTAATGCCATTCAAGTAGGTTTAGACAAATCGCGCGAGTAAGATTGGTGTTAAGATAACAATATACAATATTAATATGATGACTGCAATCATGTCTCGAGGATGAGGCAAACGGAAATTACTCAATTGATAAAAAAGAATTTTGTAGGTTATTGATAAGCATCTACAAATAACATTCATAAAAATCTTGAAGGAAACACCAAGTGGTAAAAAGGTTTAGACCCGTGGCTGAATATTGGGATGTTCGCATTATGTCTTGATGTGCGCATTATGTCTTGATGTGCGCATTATGTCTTGATGTGCGCATTATGTCTTGATGTGCGCATTATGTCTTGATGTGCGCATTATGTCTTGATTTTTTTTATTGTCGTTTTATGATGGCTATTGCTAATGGTAATAAAAATAATGATAAAGTTCATTTCAACATGTTTCATCCCTAATTAAGACTCGGAGCGCAAAAAAAAAAATACAAAATACAAAATACAAAACGCAACAATACAAGATCTACATACAAGCCTATGGACATTACAAGCCAATATGCATCGAGGAATATGAGCAGGCTCCTTGGAAACAAGGAGGTAGACTACATCACCCCAGCAGGTGAGTGCGAGAAAGATGTGTTTTCAACTCAGTTTTGAAAGACTGCGGTGTCTGGCTGTTCCTGAGAGCGACTAGAAGGCCGTTCCAGGTACTTGGGCCGGCAAAAGCGACTGCTTTTCGTGCACGATTTTGCATACGATCTTTCATAGTGTATCGGTGTTGGCGAAGATCAGATGCCTTGGTGTATGTCTGTGTCATCTCTACATGAGCTTGTCTTTACAACCGCATTCGTACATCAAGGGATTGGAGGAAATGGTTGTATATTAATTTCACCTGTAAATACTTTTTTTTTAAGTAGAGTAAAAGATGTAAAAGTCTTTAGTGGCCTTGGCAACGGACTTTGGATACTCTGCTTGAGACTTGAGAACCGTTCACCTTAAACGCATCGTCCTCAGTCGGCACTGAGTGTTGTGTGCTGGACACTGTGAATATCTGTCATGTGGTTAGGTGACGATTTGATCATCCTTTACAAAAGGCCTGCACAACATGCAGCCCGCCAGCACCCACTTTGCGGACCGGGAATTAACGAAATAGTCGGGTTTTTTTTTTAATTTTATTAATAACTTTCCTCCCTGTTTTATTATCTTTCGTCCCGCACAAGTTTTTCATAAAGTATTACGGTCCACATTAAATTTTGAGTTGTGCAGCCCGGCCTTACATTTTTTGAGTTGTGCCAGTCTGCCTTACATTTTGAGTTGTGCGAGTCTGCCTTACATTTTTGAGTTGTGCAGGGCTGCCTTACATTTTTGAGTTGTGCAGGGCTACCTTACATTTTTGAGTTGTGCGAGTCTGCCTTACATTTTTGAGTTGTGCAGGGCTGCCTTACATTTTTGAGTTGTGCAGGGCTGCCTTACATTTTTGAGTTGTGCGAGTCTGCCTTACATTTTTGAGTTGTGCAGGCCGGCCTTACATTTTGAGTTGTGCAGGCCGGCCTTACATTTTTGAGTTGTGCAGGCCGGCCTTACATTTTGAGTTGTGCAGGGCTGCCTTACATTTTTGAGTTGTGCAGGGCTGCCTTACATTTTTGAGTTGTGCGAGTCTGCCTTACATTTTTGAGTTGTGCGGGCCGGCCTTACATTTTTGAGTTGTGCGGGCCGGCCTTACATTTTGAGTTGTGCGGGTCTGCTTTACAACAATGCCCTTTCTTCTTTAAATGTATGAACCAGTTGCAAAAGGTAAGTGTTCATTTCATCGGGCAGCATTTAACCTTTCATGAAAAAGCGGGTGTTTGGGGGGGGGGGGGTGTGGGTGGTGGGGGGGGGGGGGGTTGCAGAGTCTCAAATTTCATAACGCTGCAAATGCCTAAAAGACAAGTCCCGCCATTTCAGAACCTTCGCTGTTCAGCATCACACCAGGCGCCAAACGTGTACGAGACACTGTTTGTTTGTGCCTCGTCTAATTGTGTCTGCTGAGGTCTTACAACTGTGTGGGATAATAAATATTTATAGCCTTATTACTCGCGGTGTGTTGTTTTTATACCCTTTCTTCACTAAAATAGCACACATATCGGCATGTGCTTGTAGTGGTCCTCAAATCTTAGTACTGGGGCTCACCCGCAAAAATGAATGGAAGTTTGACATGACGTTAGCTTGAATTTTGATCAACCAAGTGAAAACCTGATGTACCGATGTCTCTTGGGTTGGAGTTGTAATATTTGGGGTCAATTTAAACAAGGGACTTCGTGGGATGCATTCACAATGGTGAGACGGATTTTAACAAAAAAAATCTACATTAAAAAATATACATAAAGTAAATTAAGAGCGGATGACGTTGGTTTGAGAGCGACAGAGGAGAGAGAGAGAGACAGGGAGGGAGAGAGAGAGAGACAGGGAGGGAGAGAGAGAGAGAGAAAAGGAGAGATAGAAAAAAAATAGAGCAAAGTAGGGAGTGAAAGGAGTAAAGATAGTAAGATCTAGAAAAGTTTAAGTGTTCGATAAAAACAAAAAGAAAGAAAGAAAGCAAAATACGCACAAGAAAAGAGAGAGCGAGAGAGAGAGAAAGAGAGAGAGGGATAGAAAGAAAGAGGGATACCAAGAGAATTGAGAGATGGACAGACATTGAGAGAGATGGAAAATAGATGTATAAATGAATATTTTAAAACAATATTGATTTTTTCTCTAGCGGCTTGTCTTACGAAATTGTGTTTAAATAGGGCTAGCATTGGTTTATAGTACTACACTGTTATGAGCAATGGTTTGTATCGCGGTTCAATACGATATTATTATGCATTATCGTTTCTAATAGTATTCAATACGATATTATTATGCATTATCGTTTCTAATAGTATTCAATACGATATTGTTATGAACTATCGTTTCTAATAGTATTCAATACGATATTGTTATGAACTATCGTTTCTAATAGTATTCAATACGATATTATTATGCATTATCGTTTCTAATAGTATTCAATACGATATTGTTATGAACTATCGTTTCTAATAGTATTCAATACGATATTATTATGCATTATCGTTTCTAATAGTATTCAATACGATATTGTTATGAACTATCGTTTCTAATAGTATTCAAGGGTAATAATGGTGGAGACTGCAATCAGGTTAGCACAATAGGAAATTAGTAAAACACAGTAAGGTTAAACCTGAAAAGGGAACGCAACAAAACAACGAACGTGTCGGCAGGAAGCCTTCGCCAGCGAACAAACAGAAAAACGAATAAAGTTTTAAAATATCAAAACCTTATAATGTAGCACTTAGCTCAGAAGTAGTGTCCAAGAGGTCAGCAAAAGATTTGTAATAACAATAGTAATAGTATTCAATACGATGTTGTTATGAACTATCGTTTCTAATAGTATTCAATAAGATATTGAACTAAATCCTGCCATTTCATTTGTTTGGTAAACTTTATCAATTTTTTCTTACCACAAGTGTACTAGATTGGTTGACGCTCGGTCCAATGGGAAAGTTTGAGCGGAAGACGATGCATATAAAAACTGTCAAGATAATAAAAAAAAAATTAGGATGCAGTCATTAGCAGTGAGAGGACATAAAGATAACGAGGAACATATGAGGGGAGTTAGAGTCGGTCAGGTTGGGGGGGGGGGGGATGGGGGTGGGGGTGGGGGCGGGCAGGGCGCTTGTGGGAAGTCATTATTCTTGCGATGGAAAATTGAGCGGGAAAAAAAGCATCATAATTAGTATGCAGTGGGCGTGTCGAAACAATAGACATGATATTTAAAAGAGAGACAGGTAAGGTGAGAGAGAGAGAACGAAAGAGAGAGAGAACGAAAGAGAGAGAGAACGAGAGAGAGAGAGAACGAAAGAGAGAGAGAACGAAAGAGAGAGAGAACGAAAGAGAGAGAGAACGAGAGAGAGAGAGAACGAAAGAGAGAGAGAGCGAGAGAGAGAGAGATAGGAGGGGAGAGAGAGAGCGAAAGAGAGAGAGAACGAAAGAGAGAGAGAACGAAAGAGAGAGAGAACGAAAGAGAGAGAGAACGAAAGAGAGAGAGAGCGAGAGAGAGAGATAGGAGGGGAGAGAGAGAGCGAAAGAGAGAGAGAACGAAAGAGAGAGAGAACGAAAGAGAGAGAGAACGAAAGAGAGAGAGAACGAAAGAGAGAGAGAACGAAAGAGAGAGAGAACGAAAAAGAGAGAGAACGAAAGAGAGAGAGAACGAAAGAGAGAGAGAGCGAGAGAGAGAGAGATAGGAGGGGAGAGAGAGAGCGAAAGAGAGAGAGAACGAAAGAGAGAGAGAACGAAAGAGAGAGAGAACGAAAGAGAGAGAGAACGAAAGAGAGAGAGAGCGAGAGAGAGAGATAGGAGGGGAGAGAGAGAGCGAAAGAGAGAGAGAACGAAAGAGAGAACGAAAGAGAGAGAGAGCGAGAGAGAGAGAGAGGAGGGGAGAGAGAGAGCGAGAGAGAGAGAGAGGAGGGGAGAGAGAGAGAGGAGGGGAGAGAGAGAGCGAGAGAGAGAGAGAGGAGGGGAGAGAGAGAGAGAGAGGAGGGGAGAGAGGAGGGGAGAGAGAGGGCGAGAGAGAGAGAGAGAGAGAAAGCTGCATGGCGAGATTTAAGATTTTTCCTATTATATTTGGAAATGATATGGTAAATTCACATAGTCTTACCAGTCTTATGATGATATGGTAAATTCACATAGTCTTACCAGTCTTATGATGATATGGTAAATTCACATAGTCTTACCAGTCTTATGATGATATGGTAAATGCACATAGTCTTACCAGTCTTATGATGATATGGTAAATTCACATAGTCTTACCAGTCTTATGATGATA
This sequence comes from Omphiscola glabra, assembly GCA_964017045.1. Taxonomy (NCBI): domain Eukaryota; kingdom Metazoa; phylum Mollusca; class Gastropoda; family Lymnaeidae; genus Omphiscola; species Omphiscola glabra. The sequence continues at coordinate 27,184,092 of OZ024800.1, read as the reverse complement.
TGGTAAATTCACATAGTCTTACCAGACTTATGATGATATGGTAAATTCACATAGTCTTACCAGTCTTATGATGATTGGGGAACTGATTAGTTGAAACAAACGGACGTGTTTCCAGTGCTTGCTTCGAGCGAGCAGACGATTGACTGGACCTTCATTGTATATTTGAAAATACTATTTACTAAATGCTGCATTACTCAGGTAACGTCTTAAGATTGGATATTTTATTTAGTTTTTATTTCTTGACAAATGCGTTGAATCGCTGTATTCTAACACGTGCTACAAGCGCTCAAATGATCACGTCGCAATCTTCATTCTAACCCGTGCCACAAGCGCTCAAATGATCACGTCCCAAACTTCATTCTAACCCGTGCTACAAGCGCTCAAATGATCACGTCACAATCTTCATTCTAACCCGTGCTACAAGCGCTCAAATGATCACGTCACAATCTTCATTCTAACCCGTGCTACAAGCGCTCAAATGATCACGTCACAATCTTCATTCTAACCCGTGCTACAAGCGCTCAAATGATCACGCCACAATCTTCATTCTAACCCGTGCTACACGCGAACAAATGATCACGTCGCAATCTTCAGGTTTAGCTATACATGCATCACTCCATTTGAACATTTACCGGAAATTTGTTTGAAAGAAATTTCGTCAACGGAGAATTGATCGAAGGACGTTTTGTCTAATTTTTTTCTGTTCACAAGGTCAAATTTTCGTCAAATTTTTTTTTGAACGCTCTATGTTACATAGTAAAACAAACTATTGCGTTCAACAAGAAATTTGACGCATTTTTTGATCGTGTAAACTGAAAATAAAATTCGACCAAACTTCAGTTGATCAATTTTTCGTCGACGAAATTTATTTCAAACAAATTTCCTGATACGAATTTGAACGTATGTTATAAATGGTCCTCACACACACACACAAAATAATCAGAATCTATTTCCGCTTGAATGTTAAACATGCTAAGGAATAAAAGTGGGGTTAAATGTCACATTTATTGAGAACCATTGATCTTTTTGTATGGACGCTTATTTAACCATTTCATACTTGTATCTTTCGATGTGTTAGAGTTATGTTGTTTTATTAAGTAGTCGTTGTGATAGCTGTGCATTGCACAGGGAGTTAGTAAACCAGAGTTATAACTAAGAAGATAGTATCAGGAGTATGCCCGAAAACCTACCACGGAGCAGGGCTTGACATATTTGGTTGTGGTTGAGAAACGGCAGAGTGACCTCCGCATTTATTTTAATTGTATGTGTGCGTGTGGGGGGTGTAGAAAGGAAGAAAATACATTTCTGACGTCATTCTTTTTGGTCCTTAAAAAGGGCGAACAACTTTTGTTTTGTGTCTGACGTCAGAGTCGAATAAGTTCATCTATTTAATTCTGACTCATTCCCCTTCCACTTTTCATCATCAAAGTTGTTCAACTGAACTCCCCCCAAATCATTATGTGGATACATGAACATAACAATCGACGAACTTTCCACAGACGTCATCATACTCTCGTAACCAAGTATCAAATAAGAATTGGCGCTTTAACCTCAATTCCGAGGGGAATTTCCCAAACATTTGGGCGGCACATAACTCCCGTGTTCTCGCACCTATCAAGGGTATTATTATTCCCCCCTTTTGTTTTCTCTTTGCCCTCATCTTCCACATCCTCGAGCCGCCCATCTCGCCCCGGTACCCCCGTGGGTGGCAACTACTTAGACGGGCCCTCTCACGACGGATCACGGTCTCGCTTCACAAACAAACTCGCTTCCATATGTTTCAGATTGATAGGTCATTCGAGCTCAGATCAGCAAATAGAGGGTTCTGACAATCCAGATGCCGTTCCAGAGAACACCACGGATCCAGAACGGCTCGGTTCTGGCATTCGGTGTGGATCAGTTGTGATCTCATTCTGCCCGGGTCCGTTGTTTCGACGCGAGCGGGCTGAAGTGATCTAGAAGTGTTGTCGCTGTGATGGCGAGTTACGCCGTTTTGGATGTCATGCGCGGGTGGCGATGTGTTGCTTTGGCGTTGTTTCCAACAGCCTCGTGTGGTGCCGACATGTGGAGATATCAGAACAACTCTAAGAGTGATCCTACCACCTCCGACACCACCCCTACCACCGCCGCCACCTGAACCACCATTATCTTTAGATATCAGTACAACTCTTAAAGTAATCTTAACCATTCGCCATACCGCCTCTCAATCTCCTCCCACACACCCACATACGGCAAATCCACCTTCCTCCTGCCAATCCCAAGGGCCACCGTTTCTCGGGATGGCCACTCTTGACAATTAATCACTTAACCCAACCCTAATATCAGGTCTGTAGAACAGACACATTTAGACTCCATGACACCAAAACAAACAAGCCAATTTAATAGAATTGTTTCTCGGTTGAATGAAAACATTTAATTAATTATCATTACTAGTTTGGAATCTGATTTCCTCGTATGTTTTGCTTAACGTATTTCATCTCAAATAGCAGATACAATCAGTGAATTGGATTGGTTTAGATTGGTGGATAAAGGTTTGCCTTTAAACGAATGTTAGCGAGAGTGCTTCTCAAAGCTTCAATTCTGACGGAGCCTTCCTCGACCGCAAACTCGGGAGGAGGAGATAATCGATGAGAGGTCACGGTGTGTGACCCCTGTAGGTCACGGTGTGTGACCCCTGTAGGTCACCGTGTGTGACCCCTGTAGGTCACAGTGTGTGGCCCCTGTAGGTCACGGTGTGTGGCCCCTGTTAGGTCATGGTGTGGGACCCCTGTAGGTCAAGGTGTGTGACCCATTTTCATGACGTGACCTACTCTGTGAGGTTAGTGGTGAGTTTGACCTCTGTTGTGAGGAAGGTATTAGCTTGCGCACAACCACACTCCTGCCTTGTTTTCTTCCCTGGAGCGTGAGTACTTCAACGGCATGTGAGTACTTCAACGGCATGTGAGTACTTCAGCAGCATGTGAGTACTTCAGCAGCACGTGAGTACTTCAGCAGCATGTGAGTACTTCAGCAGCATGTGAGTACTTCAGCAGCATGTGAGTACTTCAGCAGCATGTGAGTACTTCAGCAGCATGTGAGTACTTCAGCAGCATGTGAGTACTTCAGCTGCATGTGAGTACTTCAGCAGCACGTGAGTACTTCAGCAACACGTGAGTACTTCAGCAGCATGTGAGTACTTCAACGGCACGTGAGTACTTCAACCACATGTGAGTACTTCAACGGCACGTGAGTACTTCAACGGCATGTGAGTACTTCAACGGCATATGAGTACTTCAACGGCATGTGAGTACTTCAGCAGCACGTGAGTACTTCAACGGCATGTGAGTACTTCAGCAACATGTGAGTACTTCAGCGGCATCTGAGTACTTCAACGGCACGTGAGTACTTCAGCAGCATGTGAGTACTTCAGCAGCATGTGAGTACTTGAGCAGCATGTGAGTACTTGAGCAGCATGTGAGTACTTCAGCAACATGTGAGTACTTCAACAGCATGTGAATGGGAATCAGTTTTCATGCAGGTGACAAACGGTTTATGAACTTAATAATTATCTGACCCACGACATGAGCCGGGGATACAGTCAAACATATGACTTTATGGAACCTACTTTTCCCATTGTGAAAGCCAGACTCGTCGCAATGGGCCTTGCAAACTCAACGCTTGAAGGATGCCTCGGTTTCAATTAGGCGGCCCAAGATTGTGATGTTGAAAAAATGTTTAACTATCAACTTTGAATGCACGGGCGCATAACCGAAATGGGGGGGGGGGGGGGGGGGTGCCTCTAGAAGTGACGCAAAGGCTATAGTAATAGCAAAAAATCCTAAATCAGAAATTGTTCAAGAATCCCATGTTCATATGAAAAGTCTAGTTGCCAGGTGATTAGTAAACATAGGAAATTGTTTTTTTAAACCATGGTAAAAGCTTTGTATCCTCAAAACACCAACAGATACAAAGACACCACAAAAACACCAATCGATACTAAGACACCACAAAAACACCAATCGATACAAAGACACCACAAAAACACCAATAGATACAAAGACACCACAAAAACACCAACATATACAAAGACACCACAAAAACACCAATAGATACAAATAAACCACAAAAACACCAATCGATACTAAGACACCACAAAAACACCAATCGATACTAAGACACCACAAAAACACCAATCGATACAAGACACCACAAAAACACCAATAGATACAAAGACACCACAAAAACACCAACATATACAAAGACACCACAAAAACACCAATAGATACAAATACACCACAAAAACACCAATCGATACTAAGACACCACAAAAACACCAATCGATACAAAGACACCACAAAAACACCAATAGATACAAAGACACCACAAAAACACCAACATATACAAAGACACCACAAAAACACCAATAGATACAAATACACCACAAAAACACCAATCGATACTAAGACACCACAAAAACACCAATCGATACTAAGACACCACAAAAACACCAATCGATACAAGACACCACAAAAACACCAATAGATACAAAGACACCACAAAAACACCAACATATACAAAGACACCACAAAAACACCAATAGATACAAATACACCACAAAAACACCAATCGATACTAAGACACCACAAAAACACCAATCGATACAAAGACACCACAAAAACACCAATAGATACAAAGACACCACAAAAACACCAATAGATACAAAGACACCACAAAAACACCAATAGATACAAAGACACCACAAAAACACCAACAGATACAAAGACACCACAAAAACACCAATAGATACAAATACACCACAAAAACACCAATCGATACTAAGACACCACAAAAACACCAATCGATACTAAGACACCACAAAAACACCAATCGATACAAAAACACCACAAAAACCCCAATAGATACAAAGACACCACAAAAACACCAATAGATACAAAGACACCACAAAAACACCAATCGATACAAAGACATCACAAAAACACCAATAGATACAAAGACACCACAAAAACACCAATAGATACAAAGACACCACAAAAACACCAATAGATACAAAGACACCTCAAAAACACCAATAAATACAAAGACACCACAAAAAAACCGATAGATACAAAGACACCACAAAAACACCAAAAGATACAAAGACACCACAAAAACACCAATAGATACAAATACGACAACAGACACAAAAACACCAACAGACACGAAGACGCCAATGAATTCGATGTCTATACTTTACATGTGTGTGGTGTATTCGTAAATAGCTTTAACTATGATTTTGTGTTAGTAAAATAAAATGTAGATATTTTCATTATGTCTTTTACAACTTTTGTCCCGTTTTAAGATACATACTACCAAACAGATTAAGGATATGCCTGAACGATTCCTGGATCCAATTCATTCCTTTTTAAATATACGACAAACAGATCAACCCTTGCTAATAGAGTGTTGTTGTTTTTAAAAACAAAATCTCCAGATTCTTGTACATGTGTCTCATTTAAAATAATAATACTTTAACTATCACATCCTTCTGAATTTAAAAAAAAAAATAAAATCATGAATTAAAATTCCCCACGTTTTAAAAAAATATATATATATATATCCAAGATGACACAACTCTCCCTACCCTTATCCCAATATTTATCCTCCCCTTACCTGCCAACAAGACACCTTGTTCTCTGTCGAGTCGATGGGCCCACGCTCACTTCCGTTGCTAGAAAGATGAACCTTAACATGGGTTCAACTCTTCTTTTTTTTTTTTGATCATCCTTTCCCTAGATGCCAGTATAGGTCTGGTCAACACAGTTCACATCAAGTTGCAAGTACAATTTTAAGGGGATTCGACTCACAAACCAATCTAACACAGGGGTTCTAAAATCTTTTGTTAATCCTCATATTATTTTTCAAAAATATATATATTTTGTTTTAGTAACAAATTCGTTGCTTCATAAACTCAGCATAATAAAAATAATAATTTCTCTTTAAATACTCTTAAAGAATATAGCTATATAAGTGGATTAAAAGCAGAAATCGACCGTTTTCGCGCTTATTAGAACCAATGCTTTAAACAAGGGGTTCGGGGGGCAGTGTCAAATGAGGTGCAGGAGGCAGTGTCAAATGAGGTGCGGGAGGCAGTGTCAAATGTGGTCGGGAGGCAGTGTCAAATGAGGTGCGGGTGGCTGTGTCAAATGTGGTCGGGAGGCAGTGTTAATTGAGGTGCGGAAGGCAGTGTCAAATGAGGTGCGGGTGGCTGTGTCAAATGTGGTCGGGAGGCAGTGTCAAATGAGGTGCGGGAGACAGTGTCAAATGAGCTGCAGGAGGCAGTGTCAAATGAGTTGCGGGAGGCAGTGTCAAATGAGCTGCAGGAGGCAGTGTCAAATGAGGTGCGGGAGGCAGTGTCAAATGAGCTGCGGGAGGCAATGTCAAATGAGGTGCGGGAGAATGTCATGGGTTTCGGAGAGACCCAGAAAATGCGGTTCATTTGCATTTTTATTGACATTTTCGAGAGGTTTCAGGAAAAATGTTTAGTCATCGAGATGGAAGTGCAGGATATGTTTTGAAATAGAGATCACGATGTGGCGCTAAACAAAATGTTAAGAACCCTTCTCCAACATTTTAACGAAAATAATTTTGTTGACAGCGTCATTGTCATACCACCTGTCACCGCAGAGCACATTAGTCAGGTTCATCAAATTCGTGAAGATTCATAGATTTCCCAATTAGGATGTTTACACAATAATCAATGCATACAATCTTCTTCCTATACAAATGAAAACACAAGTTAAACGATACATTTCGACCTCCGCCCCCCCCCCCCCCACAACCAAAAACATTAAAAGTCTGTTACGGTCTCCTAGACTTATATACACCACATTGTAAATATTCATACATTATAAAGAAGCAGAGCATGATGGTGGTTTTTGAATTAATATGTAACGTGTTTGGAGAATTTTGAAATTATTTTTGTGTGTAGTGCTAGGGTGCAGTGGCGTAGTGAGGGGGGGCAAGGGGGTCATCATGCCCCGGGCGCTACTCACAAAGGGGTGCCAAATGGTATATTTTACTACAATATTGTATGGTTTTCGAATATGGGGGGGGGGCGCTAAAAAGGTATTGGGGGCGCTAAAGAGGTATTGTGCACCGGGCGCGAGTTAAGCTCGCTACGCCACTGCTAGGCAGTCCGTAGAACCGAAGCAGTAGAAAGTAGCGGGAAAACTCTTTTAATTAACCTCTCTAAATTTAAACTTTTGTTCAAAGAGAGCGTAGATCTCATTATTTCTTTTTTCTTTTTTTTTTTTTTTTTTTTTTTAATTTTTTTTTTACTATTTCTTTTAAGATCACAAATATCGAAAGTGTCGAACGAGAATTTTAAGGTTATCCTTGCTGAAGAAGTACCACATTTCTGGTAGTTGACCTTAAAACTGGCCAATCTG